>JAILYB010000265.1:0-329169 GCA_021437785.1 Rhodomyrtus psidioides | reverse complement strand
TGGGAGGGAATTTTTACTTGCCGTTGGGGCAATTTGGAGGCGCTTAAGTACTGGCGCTTATTAATAATGGATGAAACAAACCTTGGAGAAATCATATTCCCACGAGGGAAAAAAAGAAAAAAACAGAGGAAAAGGAAAAAATTGGAAATGCAAAGGAAAATGCCGGAGCAAAGAATGGATGGTGAAGGAGAAGAAGGAAGAGGAGGAAGACTGGTAGTTGAGGTTCTGTGTAAGAAGCTGTGTGTGGCTCCTGGTACTGCCTGGAGCTTTTTCAGGTCTGATAGGTAGTTGAATTAGTTGGACTCCATCTCTCACTTTTCCAGGAATTCCATCGTAATTATTACTCTCTTGGCCTTTTGCTGGGAATTTCATGCATTAAATAAGGGGAATGTTGAATAAAGAATCCCTGGGTTTGGATAAATATGCTCTGGTGCAGTGTCCTGTTCTCCAATGTCCATCAAAAGCAGATAGATTCCGTGTGCTCTTTCTTATCTCCCCCCTCGCCCCCCCCCCCCCCCCCCCCCCCCCCCCCCACAACTTGCAGCAAAAAAGATTCACAGAACGAACCTGCACCAGATGAAATCAAAATATCAAAAGGACTTGATGAAGTAGAAGTGATTTTAACATGGGATTGGCAACAAGGATAGACGGTTCTTTGCATTGAAGTGGGTCATAGAGGAATAGGATAGGCAACATCTTTTTTTTTTTTTTTCTCTGCAAGTGTCGTGCTTTGATTTTTATTCTAGTTTTTAAAGTAAAGTTAACACCGTTAAAATTACCAACTTGACACCCTATAATCCCCGCCAAAAAAAAAAAAAAAAAATTCCAAAACTGATATGCCATGACCCATTTAAAGAACTTGACTAGTACACGTGTCATGAAGTGCCAATTTGAGGTTTTTGTGAAACCAAAGTTAGTTTAGGTAAATGTGCCATGAATGTTCCCGCTTGAGATTTTTAATATTATCGATGCTTGAAATCAAATCTCAAAAGGCCTCCAACTTGAATCTCAAGATGAAATGGGCAGCAAAAGCGAAGAACTTGACTAGTATCTCAAAGGCAAAATGACACAAATAATCCCTAAATTTTGGCAGAATGTGCAATCTGGTCCACGAACTTTTAATTTGTTCGATTTAGTCCATGAACTTTGGCAGAATGTGCAATTTGATCCATAAACTTTTGACTTGTTCAATTCAGTCCCTGAACTTTTAGTAAATGCTCAATTTAGTCCCTGAACTATATGAAAATATTCAACGTTATTCATGCTCTTAAATTAACAAAATGACTATATTGAACATTTTCCTATAGTTCATGGACTAGATTGAACATGCACTAAAAGTTTATGGACTAAATTGAACAAGTCAAAAGTTTATGGATCAAATTGCACATGCTGCCAAAGTTTATGGGCCAAATTGAACAAATTAAAAGTTCATGGACCAGACTGCACATTATGCCAAAGTTCATGGACCGTTCATGTAATTATCCCTATCTCAAACCTAGAAATATCACTAGCCGAGCTTTTCTAGCAAATGCAATGGATTCCATCCATCGCATTCCAATCTCATTTCCATCTTAAATCAACACGTGAGTTTTGACCGTCTCCTGATGGGTTTCAATACAGGTTAAAATCGAATTACGGTAGTCCCATTTGTTAGATCTCTCTCCAGTCTTACACTAGTGGGTCCAATTTGTGGGTTATTTCATTGGAGTAAAAACAACATACACTTTCCATTATAAGCATCTATTAAGTGCAAGTGGATTAAGAACATTATGAATTCCGAGGGAAGGGCAAAAATGGAGGTGGAGAGAAAGATGAGACAAAAACAGTACACCTCGACTGAAACATTTTTCTCGTACGGTGGTTGTAATGTCGGCATCGATGAAGGTGGTGATGTGGGGGGACAAGTAAGAAAAAAAACATACTATCAAACTTAGTTTAATTACATTTCACTATTGCAGGGGGGAAAAATATGACATTCTTCAAGATAAGTACGCCAGCCAATTTAACTAATGTCCCAGTCACCTTTCATTTCGAAAGTTGTGGGGCCGGCAATTCGAATTTTTTTTTTTTTTTTTTGCCGAAGTTTTTCGAGTGTTCGAGATTAACTAAATCACTAGAATCAGATAACGATGAACATAATTTTCAATTAATTAAGATTAGACGAAACGGATCGATGTTTACATTCCCTTTGTTGTTTTCCGACCTAAGGACGAGGTTGTCGACGGCAGATTTATATCGTGGGATTAGAACGCAAGATAGCCCAATTGGTGTTGATTGCAAAGGCCTTTCGCATTATTATTATATTCTTCTGAGCTGTGTGATCCACAGCTACGGCTTCCTGCCTATCTTGACCAGCAATTCAAAAGACGTAATCCATTTTTTGGATCGGTCGAACCATCATCGATCCTAAAGCATGCTTTTATGAATAAGATTTCCACCTCGATCTGGTTGACTTTTTAGCTGCCTAAACCTTTTCACTTTTCACGGTGTCCGGACAACTTTGGTTGCCGTCACGACTTTGCTTAGCCAGCGCCGTAAAGATACTTAACGTGAATGGGGAATTTCCACGTCTGACTTTCGTCTGATCGGCTCGAATGCCTAACGCATTCAACAAGTGCTTATCATGACAATCGGTTTAGTTTTCCTCGCTAGGATTACTAATAGTAATTTGATCTGATTAGCCTCCATGTAGAGAGGCTTAGTGCCAATTATAGCTATAGAGGTACAAAACCTAATAATGGTTAACTATGGATTACTTGTGTCTTCAACTGTGTATGATCTCATCGTGACCATTAGATGCTCTCTTAATGGATGCGTTCATTCGGGAGTAGCAACCGTTAAGAATGAAAAATTCTCAACTCTATTGAACTTTCACATCTTATGGGAGAATGGCGATTACTTATTTTCTTTTTTCTTAGGCTCGTTTGTTTCGAGAAAGTTAAATGATTTGAAACTAAAAACAATTGTCTGTATACCTTATAAAAATGAATAAATAAAAATTAATTTCATGGTTGACGAAATATCTAGACATAAATTGTTATCGACAATGCATATATGTTCCATTGGCTAATTATTTTAAGTGACACAAACGATCATTTTTAGAAAAAATTAAAACATTCGATTTTCGCCAAACAAATAGAAATGAAATTCACAAACTTTTGCGTTGAGTAATTACTTCTATTTGTCTGCTTGCCATATTTAAAACTTACCACCTTTTATTTTAGAATTGCTAACCCCAATAATTATAATGATTGCCGACTTTTTCTATAGTAAATTATTAGCTAATTTTGAAAGAAAAATTATCATAAATGTCCTAAATCTATTGTACCTTGAATCTTCCAATTATGCTAATAGAGTTCTAAACCTTTTGACGGTTCATTAATATAGTCAATCAGACAAATTTGGCTGGAAATTACTGACATGGACACCGGCCGTCCTACGAGCATGACCAGTGTTGACATGGATAATTTTTAAAAATATTCTTAATTTTTTATTACTTTTTTTTTTATTTTTCTTCTTTTCTATTTTTTCCTTTCTTTTCTTTTCCCAACTACTTGCCAGCCAACCTTCCTAACCCCAAACTAGTCCTAGGCTAGGGCCTCTATCTTGTGCCAACCATAGGTGAAGGCCTTTATACCCATGCCTACCACAGGTGAGGTCGTCAGGCCCTCGCCCAGATTTAGGGGAGAGGTCGCGACCCTAGCTTGTTGGCTAGCGAGGGCATCCCTCGCTTGGTATGGGCAAGAGCCATGATGCCCTCACAACCACACACAAATATCGCGTGTCCCTCGCTTGGATCTGGGTGTCTAAGCCCTCGCCCATGACGCCCTCGTCCAGGATAGGCAAGGTTCACTAGCCCTCATTGGCTCAGAGTTGTAAAAAAAGCAAAGGAAAAAAAAAGAACAGAAAAAAAGTAAATATAAAAAATATATTGAAAGAATTACGACACTTGTTCACGTTAGGGTGGGTCGGGCCCCGTAAGATGCTCAACGTCCATGTTTAGGACTCAATTGGTCAAGTGAATTAGATTGACAAATGTCTAAAGGTTTATGATTCAATTAATAAAATTAAATTTGTCAAAAAATGAATCAATTGAAAGGCTTATTCAATCGACACAAAAGTAATATATTTAATATTTTTTTAATTACTTTCCCTGTTTTGCATAACTAACTCTTATTTTAGTTTGGGCTTACCTATCTTAACACGCCCTTTAACACAAATTTTCTCTTGTCACTTCGTTACCACGCTTAAATTTACTAAGTGCCACATGAGTTACCAACTTTGTTTTGTATGACTCACAAAATTTCTCTAATTATGTTACCAACCAGTCTTGAGTAAACATTTTTGTAGGCTCAACTCTAGTTGAATTGGAGGAGATCTATAATGACCAATGAATTAGCTTGATTGTTTGAATGCATATTATGAACGAATACAATCTATAATACACCCGACACCACGAATGATGATATTGATGGCAATCCATGAAGAAGGTGGTCGAATCTTGAAAAATGAAGATAAGACCGATGTCCTATCTGGTCTCATATTAGACCTCAGACCCGGAATTACCCCAAAGCCAAAGAACTGTATTCAAATTCACAGATAACCCAATTTCAAACGGACTCGTCGACCCACCCCCTTTACCACTTGTAATTAAAAAGACATGGGCCTCCATGATTTCCATTTCAAAAAGTTCATTCCAGTGGATCCCCATGAGCTGAAATTGAAATTCCAGCTTCAGCATCTCTGATGCAAATATTGCGTGACATTTATGCATCTTTTATTTTTAGGCAATTTTATATTTTTAGGATATTTTGTAATTTTGCGAATCTTATTGTCATTAGGGTTAGGGCCCTATATAAGCTTGTTTCAAGGGTTTTGAGAGCAGATTATTGAATATTGAGAATATTACGATTGATATCGTTTCTGAGAGAACAGCGATTGTTCCTCATTCTATCGATTTTGTTCTTCATCGCCTTCTTTCTATCGCGCTTCGACATCATTTGGTATCAGAGCACAGGTTGCTTGAAATCAATGGCTGAATGGAATCGATGTGGTCGAAGACAGCGTGCTCGTGGAGGCCGGGAGCGTGGAGTCGTTCCTGATGCAGATGAACAGCCGCGTCTGAGAGACCCGCGAGACATAGAAGTTGAAGAGCTAAGAAGACGAAAGCAGGATTTGCAGCGACGTCTTGCGGAGGCAGGGCTAGACGCGCAATCCGAAGAAGGAGCGGAATCTGCTGACTCATCCGATGTTGAAGAAGAGGACGACAATCCTTTCGAGGATTTGAACCAGGGACGGAATCGAGGAGTACGACTTGGAAGTCAGTCCACTTTTCTTAATTTCGGGATGAAGATCGAGATTCCCGAGCTTCAAGATCCAATCTTTGACAAAGATCCGATTTTTGAGCAAGATCCGATTCTTGATCAAAATTACTCGTTTGCCGCGTTCGTGGATTCGGTCTATGAAAATCCGGTCTACGATGAATCTGACGGAGAACAAGTGGATGCGGATCCGACTTGTTATAAAAATCCAATCTTTGACGAAGATCCAGAATTTGACGAAGATCCAATTTTTGATAAAGATTCAGACTATGATGAAGATAGACTTCCAATCTATGACGAATCTGATGGAGAACAGGAGGATATGAATCTAGGGGTGACGGTAGAAGCCATCGTGTCCGCAAAGGGCGGCGAGTTCGTCCCTATCGACGTTCCCCAGGCGGCGGTGGTTGATGTGACCATCAATCCGGAGCAATTGGTGGAATTGACGCACAGTGAGCACAACAATCAGGGACTATATAGAGGTTCTAAAAACAATGAGATGAGGTTTGGCGTTTGTTCAAGGAGCAATGATGTTGTTGAACCATTAATAAAGCCCCAGTGGTACGTGGATTGTAATGGCATGGAGAAGCAAGCTCTTGATGTGGCAATGGACTCTGAGGATAGAAAGCTTGAAATCATCCCTAAACAGTATGCTGCTGAATGGAAAAGGTGGCTTGAGAATATACGTGATTGGTGCATTTCGAGGCAGCTATGGTGGGGTCACCGGATACCAGCATGGTATGTTACGCTGGAAGACGATGAACTGAAAGAACTTGGTGCATATAACGAGCACTGGATAGTTGCTAAAGAGGAGAGTGATGTTCGCAAGGGCTTTGCCGCAGCCCTCAAGCAGGCTGGCACCACCAACTTTTCAGGTTTGCAAATACTTAATATTGAAAGTGCGTCTGTTCGAGATATTTTGAATTGGGAGAATGTGACTAGGCCTGGTTCAATCGTGCAAGCGATTAGTTTATTGGATGAGTATTGTTCACAGGTTCCTAATTTCGTTAAATATGTCGGCATTAATTTTCCTTATGATAAAAGGCGCAAGAAGTTGTCCGCGGAAGTTTGTATGGATACTGTAAGCGTGATGCGCACATTGAGTTCTTCAAAGGTGCGTGAGCCTGAACTATTGAATATTGTTAATATTCATGACGGTGTTATTGAATCTGGTAGGGGCTTCCACACAAATTTGTACGTTATTCATGGAATATATAGTGGTGGTGAATTACTCGATTGGATATTGTCCAAGAAAGACAGTCGTTATACTGAGAAAGTTGCAGCAGTTTTTGTACGCCAGATGCTCAAAGTCGCTTCCCAGGGCGATTTGTTTAAGTCAAAAAAAGAGGAATTCCTTTTGAAAACCACATACTTTGACTTATCGGACTTCATAAAATCAGGAAAGAATTTTCAAGTTATTGTTGGTAGCGCCCATTATGTTGCTCCTGTGGTATTGAAACGCAAGTCTGGACAAGAATCAGATGTGTGGAGTATTGATGTGATAGGTGTTGCGACTGATGGAAGCAAAAATTCTGGGGAGTTCATGTATACTTGTGACAACATGAAAGGCAAGATTAGTATCGATGGTTCTCTTAGACGTTCCTTGAATACTCAAGTCATCGATAATACTGTGTTGAATGAAATCCGAGTTGAGAAAGTTATTCCTGAAGAACAAATTGCTTTTTCTTTCTTTGTGGATGAAAGTGGATCAAGCAAGGAAGGAAGTTCCCTACACTTTGAACTGTATTTGTTAATGAATAAGTTAGAAGATATGTTTTCAGGGAATTTTTTGGGGCTGAAGCTGATATATTATTTGATTCGATGGAGAGGCCGTCCCCGACGTTTTTCAGATGAGAAGGCACAACAAGATTTGATGACAAATCTTTTTCTTAGCAAGGGAGAATGATGCAAATATTGCGTGACATTTATGCATCTTTTATTTTTAGGCAATTTTATATTTTTAGGATATTTTGTAATTTTGCGAATCTTATTGTCATTAGGGTTAGGGCCCTATATAAGCTTGTTTCAAGGGTTTTGAGAGCAGATTATTGAATATTGAGAATATTACGATTTGATATCGTTTTGAGTGAACAGTGATTGTTCCTCGTTTATCGTTTCGATTCTTCCGTTTAGCATTGGTTTCTATCGCGCTTCGGCATCATTTGGTATCAGAGCACAGGTTGCTTCGAACCGATGGCTGGACAAAATCGATGTGGTCGAAGACAGCGTGCTCGTGGAGGCCGGGAGCGTGGAGTCGTTCCTGATGCAGATGAACAGCCGCGTCTGAGAAACCTGCGAGACATAGAAAAGGAAGAGCTGAGAAAACAACTTCAGGATTTGGATCGACAACTTGCGCGGGTGCAGAAAAGGCGAATCCGGTATTTGGAGCGACGACTTGCGCTGGTGGGGTTGTACTTTCCATCCAAAAAAAATCCAATCATCGATGAATATCCGATCGTCGATGAAGATCCGATCTTTGATCAAGAACCCATCTTTGATCAAGATCCAATTTTTGATATAGATCCGGTCTATGAAAATCCAATCTACGATGAATCTGATGGAGAACAAGAGGATGCAGATCCAGGCGCGATTATAGAAGCCTTCGTGTCGGCGAAGGGCGGCGAGGTTGCTCCTAGCGACGTCCCCAAGGCGGAGATGCGGAAGTCGGCGTGGGAAGAGGCCAATCTCTTGTCGGAGGAAACCCTAGGCCAAAAGCTCCAGTCGGAAGTGACGGGGATGATGCTCGGTTGTGGCGTTTCCCTTGCGCCAAATCCAATTGCTGCATCCACGTTTACGGACAATGAAACCGAGATCTCCTTGAAGTCTGCGGTTCAAAACAGCGGATGCAAGAGGACCACGAATTGTTCAAAAGGAGACAGGTTTTTGGAAATTAAAGAAGTTAAACTGCCCGACCTGTCGGAGATTACGCTTAACAATGAGTTAAATCCAGTCTGGAATGAACACTTCGAATTCATTATTGAGGGTGCATCCACTCAGCACTTGGTGGTTAAAATATATGATGACGAGGGATTTCAGGCGTCTGAGTTTATTGGGTGTGCTCAAGTAAAGCTAAAGGGCCTTGAACCATGCATGGTGAAGGAAGCAGAGCATGGTATACGTTTTCTTGTTGTGGCATATCAGGAGATTCCTAAAGAAGATGCAGTCCAAGAAAACAAGCAGAACATGAAGTATAGGCGCAGGAAAATAGTCGTTTTCAGAGAAGGTGTCGATGCAATGATGATCGAGATTTTGATCTTTTCAGTGTCCGGGACTGTTTCTTTTTTCGAAGCTTCGTACGTGCAATTGCAAACTGCACAAGTGCCGTTCGTCGAGGAAAGCGTGAAGGCTGCGGATAAAACGCTTGTTTCTCATCTTCAGAGATTGTCTGACATCAAGCAATTTTACAGGGAATTATGCAGGAACTCTGCTTTAGTTGATGATTTGCAAAACGTGTCGATTTTGGAAGCTCGGGTACAAGAAAATCAGAGCAAGCTCAGGATTCTCGGGACAATTTCAGACAGATTGCAATCGGAGATCGACTGGAAGCATAACGAAGTGCACAATTTGAGGAATCAATTGGGCGAGATTCATAAGCGCAATTTGAATCTGTGGAAGAGGTTATCGGACAGGTTGAGTTCATCTTGTGAGATGTCCTTGTGTATCACTGTGTTTGATTCTGTTTTACGTGATGCTTGTAGAGATACGCACATGTTTGCTAAGATCTTGATTGGTTTGATGAGAAAGGCTGGAAAATCTCCTGATTGTGGAATTTTATTGGTCGCCATAACGATGGACACGGGAGGAAATGAGATTCACATGGGCAATCTTGGTGGAGCTGTTTCTGCGAAAGCCCAGGACGGTGAAATATGGAATTTTAGTGTGAGGGTTTTTGATTCCATTCCCCCTGAACGAGCCATCAATGTGAATTATGATGGTTTTGCCGAAGATGTGAAGATTGGGGATGAACTCCTTGTGGATGATGGAATGAGGAAGTTGCCTTATTCTCATTATTATCACGAAGATTGTAACTTGCCGTGGTTGGCCATTCGAAACTCGTGTCCGATTTGTCGATATAAGCTGTCCATGGATGATTTGGAGTACGAACGAAATAAAGACCGGAGCAGCGGAGGAAGGATCACGAGGGATTTGCAGGAAATGTACATATGCCACAATGGGATCGAATATGGGGATGATAAGCTAATGTATTATTTGATTCGTTGGAGAGGCCATCCCGGACGAAGTAGATTTCGCAATCTTAAAGACGGGATTGAATTTGGAGAGATTAAAGTCAACGAAGACGAACCAAATTTGAGGACAAATCTCTTTCCTAGCAGGGGAGAATGATGCAAATAATCTCGCGATCTCCGTAATATTGCCAAGGTTGCGTAATATTGCGTATTTTTTATTTTAGACATTTTTTGCAATTTTAATGTTTTTAGTTATTTTATTAATTCTAGTGGTGTTTTCGTAATTTTGTGTTTCTTAGGTCAATTAGGGTTATCACCTTATATAAGGGTGTATAGAGTTTCGGGATTGAGGAGTTTATGACAGATTATTGAATATTGAGAATATTACGATTTGATATCGTTTTGAGTGAACAGTGATTGTTCCTCGTTTATCGTTTCGATTATTCCGTTTAGCATTGATTTCTATCACGCTTCGGCATCAATCTCATGTCCATCTAATTCAAACATCCTTTCCTCTTTCTTTCTTTTTTTTAAATTTATATATATAATTATTTTGAGAGATTTTTAATGTGAATTTGTCCATAGACTTGACTTACAGCAGACAAATTTGACTTCCACCACTCCAACAGTGCAAGTAAAGAACCAACGGCTGTGTTTGTCGACATCTTTCCTGGTGTGCAGATGACCATGTGGTGGCAAGGAATCCTCTCTTGCAAAACCATTCATCTTTCAAGATTTATCTCTTGCAAAACCATTCTTCTTGGTTTATTATTATTATTATTATTATTTGGGTAAAGAGCAAACCCTTCTTCTTGTTGATTTGCACAACATCAAAAGACTTTCGTGGACGAGTTTCATGTTTCTTATTTTCATTGTGAAGTGCCAATCTCAGAAGCTTCAGGAACATAAATGGCCTTCCCCTTCGAAGGCTTCACGGTTCAACTGAACTCTGAACTCCAACCATGTAAGGCCTCTGGGCCAACATGAAAGTCTTGAAGCACGTGTTTATAGTGATGCAACGCCGATCTTGCATCCAACTTGACGAAAGTTTGAGTTATATTATCAGTACTGGGTAGTTCTAACATCGTTAGTACAGATCTTCCATCAGATGTCGGATACCATGCCCGTATCGTCCTCGTTCGCAGATACATCTAGCAAGAAAACAAACGAAAGAATCATCAGTACACAGTTGGAGGAGTCAAATTAATCGCGCCACGAATAGAATGAGAAAGGGCGATGCTATATGCATTAGCATTCTCTCCTTCGGTCGTCGGTAAACAAAAGAATGATTTAAGCGAGGTCCTACTGGACTGGCCAATGACCAAAAGTTCAACTGTGGATGTCGCCTCGTTATTCTCAGATCCACTAATAGAGAAACTACTTAATCGGTCGCACCCGCAACATGACAATCTGCGTTAAAGCTTGAAGCCCTCGCTCGCTCATCCAGCAATGAAAACGGGCATACAAATTGAACATGTAAAATTCGGGACATGTCTGCAAGGATTTTTTTTTTCCCCACTGACAGGGTACATCAAATTACCGCACACAGTACACTAACTCCCTTCGAGATTCTTCAAACTCATTCACAAATGCCACTATGTTCAGGATCATACAAAGATCTCAAAATGGGCAAAAAAAAAAAAGAATGCTCCCTCATAAAGTCGAAAAATCCTTACATTGGTCTTAGATTTGGTTCGCTGTGCAGTAGATAGAGTCCATCACATGTGCAGAATAGCGAGGTCGTCCACATCCTCTTCGATTGAGGAACTCTCAGGATAGTCTTGTTCCATGATGCGCGAGACCATTCGATTCTGTTCACCATGTCCAATAATAAATCATCAACACACCAATTACATAGATATTCACCTCAGAAGCCGCCGCGCCAAAGCGAGAAAGCGCCACATACCTTTTCTCTTCCCCATTCGGTGGAGATCGAGGTGGAGCACCGACTCGTTGTCAACGTCGTACTCGGCGAGCATTCGGAAGTCCTTCTTGAGCTCCTTGCCAGCGAAGATCAGCTTCTGTTGATCCAAGGGAATGCCTTCGAGGTCCTGTATTTTGACCTTCACATTGTGGACCGTCTCCGAGCACTCGACTTCGATGACTACGGTCTTGCCCGTTGGGGTTTTCACGTGGATCTGTGTCTGCATGGAGAAATGACAGTAACTGAAGCGGAACATCGTGCGAGAATATATCCAACCGAAACCCCGATAACTTTCGGAGGCCTAAAAGAGAACCTGGCGAAGATGGCGAAAACGCCGAGTTGAAGAAAAAAGATCGAGGAGTCCCGACCTTGTTCGAACCTAAAGAGAGCTTATCTTCTTTGCCTCAGAGCGTTGCTTGGGATTGAAGGTCTCTCTAGCGGAGATGGTGAAGAAGCAGGGGCAGGTGGGCCTTGTTTCTTATAGAGCTGCGACGTTGACTCGGTCAACGGGAAAACTAGTTTTCTGTCGATAGGTATGACGACACGTGTAAGTGGGGTTGGGGGATCGTTCTCGTGATGAAATTTCCACGCGGCTGCGTATAGATACAGTCCCGCTTTGAACTTTGACACCCTTTTTTTTTTGGCCTTTTTTGTTCTGAGTGCTGGCCCCACTCCCTTGTCACCGTCCGATTGTCCTACTCAAGATTCGGACGATTGAATAAAGCGACGACCTTTACCGGCTCTAATATTTCCCATGGAAGATCCCGACCAAATCCGATCCGAGCCAACAGTGTAGAGATCAATGAGAAGCATCGATCTCTACACTGTACTAGAGCCCGTTTATTTCACGAAAATTGAGTGATTTAAAAATTATTTTTTAGAAAAATGACCACTTATATCTCTTACAAAAATAAATAAACGAACAATATTATCATCGTCTAGACAAATGTTTAAAGGAAATTTGTTATCGATAATGAAAATATTTTGCATTGACTAATTTTTTTCACACAATATATGCGTTGATAACCAAATTTTGATTTATTATTTTATCATTAATTTCGTGAATATTAGGAACTAACCTTAGTTCTAGCAAAAATAATTAAATCATTTTCATATGGTTTTCATATTGCATATATGCATTTGCGTCGGCGGTGGATGGAGTTAATTCAAGGTCTTGAGCTTAATTTATTTATTTGAATTGAGCCTGTGATTAGGGGTGTGCAAACTGGACCGGGCCGGCCTGGGACCGGCCCGGGCGGGTTGGTCCGGTCCTTGAGGTTGGCGGTCCGATCCCCGATCCTAATAAACAGGACCGGTGACTGGGCGGTCCGGTCCCCGGGTTCCATGGTTTGGGACCGGACCGGATCGGCAATGTTTTATTAAAAAAAAAAAGATCCGCAAAAGCAGGATCATCCTTGGATGAACTATGACTTATTTATTTACTTGAAAGTTTTGGTGTTAGTAAAAGCGTTAAAGTGATGTTTTCAATTGGTGGCGAAAAGGACTTCTAATTACTTTTGTTATGATGAAATCCTCAGGAACATGCATGATTTTTAAATTAACAATATTTTAGCCTCTTGACATTCTCAGGGTTGGACGAATTCGGGTGTAATATGCCCAGCCTTACGTTTCAGTCGAACTGCACACGAGCGGGAGCTTTGTGCACTGAGCTAGCCTAGTAACTGTAACACGAGCGTGTTGAACGTAGTAGTAGGCTTTACAGCGGTTGGGCCGGGACCAGGATCGGACCGGGATTGGATCGGACCGCCGGTCCGGGTCCTGTCCGGTCCTGATCCAGTCCTTGTTCCCGAAATTACGGGGACCGGACTATTGGTCCGGTCCTTGGGTTCATGCCGGGAACGGACCGGCCCGGACCATGCACACCCCTACTTGTGATAGAAAATTTTTTGGTCGACTCATAGAGTTCTAAACCTTTTGACGGTTCGCTAATATAGTCAATCAGACAAATTTGGCTAGAAATCGCTGATATAGACCCCGGCCGTCCTGCGAGCATGACCAGCGTTGACATGGATGATTTTTAAAAAATATTCTTAATTTTTTATTACTTTTATTTTTTTCTTCTTTTCTATTTTTTCCCTTCTTTTCTTTTCCCAACTACTTGCCGGCCAACCTTCCCGACCCCAAGCGAGGCCTAGGCTAGGGCCTCTGCCTTGTGCCAACCACAGGCAAGGGCCTTTACACCCTCGCCTGCCACTGGTGTGGTCGTTAGGCCCTCACCCAGATTTAGGGGAGAGGTCGCGACACTAGCTTGTTGGCCAGCGAGTGCATCCCTCGCTTGGTATGGGAAAGAGCCACGATGCCCTCACAGCCGCACACAAAGATCGCGTGTCCCTCGCTTGGATCTGGGTGTCTAAGCCCTCGCCCATGACGCCCTCGTCCAGGCTAGGCAAGGTTCACTAGCCCTCGCTGGCCCAGAGTTGTAAAAAAAGCAAAGAAGAAAAAGAAAAGAAAAAAATAAATATTAAAAATTTATTGAAAAATTTATGACACTTGTTCACGTTAGGGTGGGTCGTGCCACGTAAGATGCTCAACATCCATGTTTAGGACTCAAATGGTGATCAAGTGAATTACATTGACAAATTGTTTAAAGGTTGGTGATCAAGTGAATTACATTGACAAATTGTTTAAAGGTTTAGGACTCAATTAATAAAAATTAATTTTACAAAATAAAAATGAATCAATTGAAAGGCTTACTCCATTGACACAAAAGTAATAGATTTAAGATTTTGTATTACTTTCCCTAGTTTTTTTTATAACTAACTCTTATTTGAGTTTGAGCTTAACTATCTTAACACGCCTTTTAACACAAATTTTCTCTTGTCACTTCATTACCACGCATAAATTTACTAAGTACCACATGAGTTACCAACTTTGTTTTGTATGACTAACAAAATTCTCTAATTATGTTACCAACCAGTTTTGAGTAAACATTTTTGTAGGCTCAACTCTAGTTGAATTGGAGCAGATCTAGAATGACGAATGAATTAGCTTGATTGTTTGAATGCATATTATGAATGAATACAATGTGTAATACACCCGACACCACGAATGATGATATCGATGGCATTCCATGAAGAAGGTGGTCGAATCTTGAAGGATGAAGATAAGACCGATGTCCTATCTGGTCTCATATTAGACCTCAGACCCGGAATTACCCCAAAGCCAAAGAGCTGTATTCAAATTCAAGATAACCCAATTTCAAACCGACTTGTCTACCCATCCCCTTTACCCCTTGTAATTAAAAAGACATGGGCCTCCATGATTTCCTTTTCAAAAAGTTCATTCCAATGGATCCCCATGACACTACAAAAAAACAGCGATTTAGCCACGAGCATTTAACCACGATATCATTTTCGTCGCTAATTTGTGACTAAAATAGCGACGACATGGAAGTTCGTCGCTATTCGCTGCGAAAATAGTGACAAAAAAATTCCTCACAAATTTTGTGACGATTTTTGTGACGAAAAAATATTTGTAGCTAATTCGTGACGAAATTAGCGACGAACAAGAAATTCGTAGCTAATTAGCTACGAAATTAACGACAAACAAGACATTTGTAGCTAAATTAGAGACGAAAAATTAATTTCGTCGCTAAATTGAGATGAACTTAGCGACGAAAAACAATCCATCGCTAATTTAGTGACGGATATACAATTTCGTCGCTAAATGACCAGAAATTTAAAAAAAAAAGAAATAATTTAGCGACGAGAGTCATTATTCGTCGCTAAATTGGCCACAAACAATGTTATTCGTGACTATTTTTTTTATTTTAATTTTTATTTGGTTTTTGGTCTATTTAGCGACGACTAAGACCGTTTGTTTAGCGACGACAATTAGTGTTTGTCGCTAAATTTATTTATGATTTTTTTTTTGTTTTTTGCTCAACTTAGCGACGAACAGTGTTGTTCGCTAATTTAGTGTTTCTTTTGTATTTGTTTTTTTTGGCAAATTTAGCGACGAACAGTGTTGTTCGTCGATAATTTGAGGAAAAATAAAATAAAAAGAATTGATTAGCAACGAAATTGTCGTTTCGTCGCAAAAATAATTTTTTTAAAAATATAATTAGCAACGAAAGACTTTGTTCGTCGCTAAATATTATTTTTTATTTAAATTAATTTAGTGACGAAATGTCAATTTTGTCGCTAATTAGTTCTTTTTTTAAAAAAAAATTCTTTTATCAATTGCTACAAGCTTCGTGAATCTTATGTAATTTTTCTATGGCGACGAAAACAATTGTTTGTCGCTAATTGCTATCCTTAATTTATATTTTTTTCAAGGTTTATTAGGACCCTTTTTTATATTTATTACATATATAAAGTTGTGAACAAACAAAAAATGGAGATCAATTCTTTTGATAAAATATAACTTAGAAAAAAAATCGTCTTTGATGAGATACTAAATAGAGTAGAGTAAGGATCTATTCGAAAATGATTTACTTTGCATATATAATATTTGATCACCAAAAATATATATTATAATTGTGTGATCCACGAAAATGAAATCGATCGGTTCTTTCTTCTAATTTTGAAAGATAGATAAGATACTATAAGCGAATAAGAGATGTTCTAAATCAATTAATAAAGATTTCAAAAACATTAGAAGGATCAGTTTTTTAGCAAGGTACGGAATGTATCATAAAATATTCAAATGTGATTCTATAAGATCTAGTTTCGCTCAATATTAGTAATGAGGGTTCAATATATCACACGTTAATCAACCAAAGAAATGTTCAATAATAACTAAAAGAAAGATCGATTATTTGGAATCTTTGCTCTCTTCAAACGGTGAATGATATAAATAAGAAACGCTTATGATACGTCGTTTAGCTTAGCTTATTTATGTTATTTCTTCGATTATATTATTTTATATTAATCTACATTAATTCTTTTTAAAAGAAAATGAAAATAGAGCAAATATTTTTTTGAAATTTAAAAATGAATATATTATTAATTAAGTAAAGATTACATTAATAAGCATAAATGAAGAGCGATCAATTTATTTATTTTTATTATCATTGTTCCTGAATTAGAAAGAATTCATTTTGTTCCTAGATAGCTTCTTTGAAAAGGGTTTCTGCTTCTTCAGTGAATGCTTTAAAGAAGATATAATTTCTTGGAATTGAGGTTTATTTCTGTTATTCTTATTATTGAATTAGAAAGCATTCATTCTGTTTCATTATTTATGTGTAATCATTATTACACATCATACCATATCTTTTGCCTTGTTGGTTGTCGCGTGGATGAAGTATTTCGGTGATCGCGGGTTCCATTCCCATCGTGTTTCATCTTATTCATTTTGTTTTCGTTGCTAATTTAACGAATTCTTTTGAATTATATAGGATATATATTTTCTTGCTAATTTTAATTAAGAAGCTTCACATTTTTTTATTAAATATGTATTGAAATTTATGCACTCGGTTTGATTCATCACTCAAAAGTAGAGAAAAAAAATGAGATTTGGTTTGTGACGCGGAGAGTTGGCCAGGGGCAACGCCCCCGAATTTTTTTTTTTTTATCTTTATAGGGGTGCGAACAGATTTATGGGGGTTCGAGGGCAACGCCCCCGATTTTTTTTTTTTGCTCTATTTATGCTGCGGCTAGGGTTTATTTTGATGTATCTAATTAAATTAGTGAATTATTCAATTTTATTTTTAGTGACGAACTTCTCTTTTCGTCGCTAAATTAGCGACGACATTCGAAGGTCGTCGCTAATTTTCAATTTCGAGCGGCTCGGGAAAAAAAGCGCCTTTTTTTTTTTGCAGCGAAATTGAAAATTAGCGACGAGATTCGAAGGTCGTCGCTAAACCAGCGACGGTATAGCGACGACCTTCGAATGTCGTCGCTAAACCAGCGACAGTTTAGCGACGACCTTCAAAGGTCGTCGCTAATTTTCAATTTCGCAGAGTCAAAAAATGGCGCTTTTTTTCCCGGGCCGCTCCTCTATAAATTAGCTTCCCCGGCCGCTCTCGTCACTCCCTCTCTCGTCATTCCACTTGCCACTCCCTCCCTTTTCTCTCCCTTCGCCTCGATACCAAACTCCGTCGTCCACCTTCAACAAAATCGTCGAGGAGCGAGCTCGGACGGAAGAAGCTCACTCCGGCGATCGACTCGACATCCCCGGCCGTGAGCAGCTCAGAGGGAAGGAAGCTCACTCCGGCGATCGACCCGAACCCCTCCCTCTCCGGTCGACGGCGGAGCCGGTGATTTCACCGCCCTAGAATGCTGTCCTACGTCTTTGTTGTCGGCTTTTGGCTTAACTTTCATGTGTCTATGTATTTGGAATTGTAGCCATCGTTGGAAATGCTTCTGCTTTCATTTTCCTCGCAATCTTCGTTGCCATCTTCTTCTTGGACAATTTCCCAGAACTTCTTCCGACCCAAAAAAAAAATTACAAATTAGCGACGAACGGCTTTGTTCGTCGCCAATTTTGGCGACGAACAGCAGTGTGCGTCGCCAAATTTTGGCGATGTACACAGTGGTTCGTCGCCAAAATTGGCGACGTACACAGTGGTACGTCGCCAAAATTGGCGACGAACAAAGCCGTTCGTCACTAAAATTTGGCGATGTATGGTTTTGTTCGTCGCCAATTTTGGCGACGAATGGCTTTGTTCGTCGCCAATTTTGGCGACAAATGGCTTTGTTCGTCGCCAATTTTGGCGAGGTACCACTGTGTACGTCGCCAATTTTGGCGACGAACGAAGGGGTTCGTCGCTAAAATGTGGCGACGAACCCCTTCGTTCGTCGCCAAAATTGGCGACGACCTTCGAATTTTTCGTCGCTAAATTTAGCGACGCCGAATTAGCTACGAATTTTTTCTCGGCGCTAATTCGTCGCCAAATCAATTTAGCTACGAATTTTTGCGAAATTCTTGTCGCTAATGTCGTGGCTAATTGCGTGTTTTTTTTGTAGTGTGAGCTGAAATTGAAATTCCAGCTTCAGCATCTCCTGTCCTTCTGATTCAAACTTCTTTTCCTCTTTCCTTTTTTTTTTGTGTATAATTATTCTTAGAGGATTTTAATGTGAATTTGTCCATAGAATTGACTTATAGCAGACAAATTTGACTTCCCGTACTCCAACAGTGCAAGTAAAAAACCAACGGCTGCGTTTGTAGACATCTTTCCTGATGTGCAGGTGGACCATGTGGTGGCAAGGAATCTTCTCTTGCAAAACCGTTCATCTTTCAAGATTTATGTCTTGCAAAAAAACATTCTTCTTGGTTTTTATTTATTATTATTATTATTATTATTATTTGGGTAAAGAGCACACCATTCTTCTTATTGATTTCCACAACATCAAAAGACTTTCGTGGACGAGTTTCGTGTTTCTTATTTGCCACGTGAAAGTGAACCAAAGGCCCCCCGTGCCAATCTAAGCATCAGGATCATGAATGGCCTTCCCCTTCGAGGGCTTTACGGTTCTACTGAACTCCAACCATGTAAGGCCTGTTGTCCAGCATGAAAGTGTTGAAGCACGCGTTTATATTGATGCAGCGTCGATCTTGCATCCAACTTGACGCAAGTTTGAGTTATATTATCAGTACTAGGTAGTTCTAACATCGTTGACTGTCTGGTAGGTTTTTCTTTTTTCTTTTTTTTGGTCGAAACTCTATAGGGTTTCGAGAATAGAGATCTTCCATCAGATGTCGGATACCATACCCGTATCGTCCTCGTTCGCGGATACATCTAGCAAGAAAACAAACGAAAGAATAATCAGTACACAGCAGGAGGAGTGAATTAGTCGCGTCATGAACAGAATGCGAAAGGGCGATGCTATATGCATTAGCATTCTCTCCTTCGGTCGTCGGTAAACAAAAGAATGATTTAAGCGAGGTCCTACTGGACTGGCCTATGACCAAAAGTTCAACTGTGGATGTCGCTTCGTTATTCTCAGATCCACTAATAGAGAAACTACTTAATCGGTCGCACCCGCAACATGACAATCTGCGTTAAAGCTTGAAGCCCTCGCTCATCCAGCAATGAAAACGGGCATACAAATTGAACATGTAAAATTCGGGACATGTCTGCAAGGATTTTTTTTTTCCCCACTGACAGGGTACATCAAATTACCGCACACAGTACACTAACTCACTTCGAGATTCTTCGAACTCATTCACAAATGCCACTATGTTCAGGATCATACAAAGATTTCAAAATGGGGAAAAAAAAATGAATGCTCCCTCATAAAGTCGAAAAATCCTTACATTGGTCTTAGATTTGGTTCGCTGTGCAGCAGATAGAGTCCATCACATGTGCAGAATAGCGAGGTCGTCCACATCCTCTTCGATTGAGGAACTCTCAGGATAGTCTTATTCCGTGACGCGCGAGACCATTCGATTCTGTTCACCATGTCCAATAATAAATCATCAACACACCAATAACATAGACTACCAAATATTCACCTCAGAAGCCGCCGCGCCAAAGCGAGAAAGCGCCACATACCTTTTCTCTTCCCCATTCGGTGGAGATCGAGGTGGAGCACCGACTCGTTGTCAACGTCGTACTCGGCGAGCATTCGGAAGCCATTCTTGAGCTCCTTGCCAGCGAATATCAGCTTCTGCTGATCCAAGGGAATGCCTTCGAGGTCCTGTATTTTGACCTTCACATTGTGGACCGTCTCCGAGCACTCGACTTCGATGACTACGGTCTTGCCCGTTGGGGTTTTCACGTGGATCTGTGTCTGCAAGGAGAAATGACAGTAACTGAAGCGGAACATCGTACGAGAATATATCTAACCGAAACCCCGAAAACTTTCGGAGGCCTAAAAGAGAACCTGGCGAAGATGGTGAAAACCCCGAGTTGAAGAACAAGATCGAGGCGTCCCGACCTTGTTCGAACCTAAAGAGAGCTTATCTTCTTTGCCTCAGAGCGTTGCTTGGGATTGAAGGTCTCTCTAGCGGAGATGGTGAAGAAGCAGGGGCAGGTGGGCCTTGTTTCTTATAGAGCTGCAACGTTGACTCGGTCAACGGGAAAACTAGTTTTCTGTCGCTTGGTATGGGCAAGAGCCATGATGCCCTCACAACCGCACACAAAGATCGCGTGTCCCTCGCTTGGATCTGGGTGTCTAAGCCCTCGCCCATGACGCCCTCGTCCAGGTTAGGCAAGGTTCACTAGCCTTTTGATGCCGAGCATATTAGTAATGCGTTTCTGAATCGATTGGATAGGCAGAAGTCCCAATGAAAGTTGAGAAGATGTGTTTAGAATTTTCGGATTTAATTTATTTTTAGTGGCAATTTTGTAATTTTGTTGGTTTTGGTGTCATTAGGGTTAACACACTATATAACGTGTTTTATGATGTTTGAGCAGACAGAATATATTTTTTATATTAAATTTTTGAGATTTTCTCTCTCTAAGCAAGATTTGCTTGTTCTTCGCTGAACGCTGCGTCAGGTGGTATCAGAGCCTATGGCGACTGGCAGTGGTCTTCGTGACGATGATCAGGAGACTGGAGCCCCAATCCTTGGGGACGACGCGCTGCAACGTTTGGAGCAGTGTTTAATGGAACGCCTGGATCAACGATTCGATCAACGATTTCAACGTATCGAAGCACGACTTGAAGCATTGGCAGATCGATTTGAAGATTTCGGCGTTGATGTGAACCAGAATCGGCAGAACGACAGAAGGCTGGGTGTAGATCTTGCTCGCGGTGACCCTGTCAGGCCTGTTCCTGTCCGCAGACAGAATAACCCTATGTTCTTAGAGAGTTCGGAAGAAGAAGAGTACGAGTTTTCTGATAAAGGGCGTGCTGATTGTGGAGACATGGATCGTTATGGAGGAATTCGAATGGGTCATTATGACGATCGCGATAGAAGAGATGGCAGACGACGTTACGACGATTGTGAAGGTAACGAGTTTAAACTAAAAGTCGATACCTCTTATTTTAATGGGAGTCTGGGAATAGAAGAATTTCTGGATTGGATTGCTGATGTCGATAGATTCTTCGATTAAATGGGAACCCTTAGCGAGAAAAAGGTGCGACTGGTAACTTGTAGATTGAAAGGGGGTGCGTCTGCATGGTGGGAGAGATTGCAGAATAGAAGGGAGCGAGAAGGAAAAGAGAGGGTGCGAACATGGAATAGAATGAGGGGACTGCTGAAGCAAAAGTTCCTTCCGCCTGATTATGAGCAGATCATGTTCCAGCAGTATCAGCGTTGCCAGCAGGGCAATCGAACTGTACATGAGTATACGGCAAAATTCATGAGATTGGCTAAGCGAAAAAACCTGTCAAAAACAGAGGGACAGCTAGTGGCCAGATATCTCGATGGGTTGAAACCCTTTATTCGGGATAAAATTGGGGTACGATTTTTGAAGAATCTGACTGAAGATAGGAATATGGCTAGAAAGGAAGAATTGATGCAGCAAGAACGGAGTAAAAGAAGCTTTGAAAATTTTAGGGGTAGTAGCTCAGGAAGTTCCATGGAGAAAGGCGGCTTCAACAATCGCTTTAGCGCAGAGCAAAATCAGGGGGACAAGGCGATAGAAAAGCGCCATCTGAACGAGGCAAGGGATAAGGGGTCGCAATCACAAAAAAATGTGAACCTGAATCCTTATGCTAGACCAGCGGCGATTAAGTGTTATAGGTATAATCAGCCTGGGCACCGCTATATTGAATGCCCTTAGAGAAAAACAGTAAATATGGCAGTAAGAGAAGATGAGGAAGAAGACAGGTATTGCTGCGAACTAGATGGTGAGGAAGACGGTTTTAAAGATGAGGAAGAGGAGGAGATAAGTTGTGTGGTGCGCAGGATGATGCTAGCCCCAAAACAGGAGGATGATACACAGCGCCATCAGCTATTCCAAACTAGATGCACTATTCTGGGGAAGATATTTGCTGTGGTCATCGATAGTGGGAGCATGAAAAATATCATTGGAAAGGATGCAGTGAAGAAGCTGGGGATACCTGTGGAGAAACATCCTAACCCCTATACGTTAGGATGGATTAAGTCTGGAGCAGAAAGTATACAGGTAACTGAACGATGCAAAATTCCATTCTCCATTGGTAAATATCACGATGAGTTGTATTGTGATGTAGTAGATATGGATGTATGTCACGTGTTGTACAGGAGGCCGTGTCAATTTGAAATTGATGCTTAGCATTTTGGAAGAAGCAACCAATATAATCTGGTGAAAGATGGGGTGAAGTATACGTTGCTGCCCTTGAAGAACAAAGGAAAACAGATTGCAGGTAATAATTTCCTTACTCTTACAAGGAAATTTGAATTTGAAATTAAGGAGATCATGGAAGTTCATGTGCTGGTGAAACAAGCGATTGAGACAGAGGCTGAATTACAAGTGGAGGAGCAGTCTGAAGCAGTTAGACCTTTATTGCAAGAATTTAGTGAGCCGATACTTGAAGAGATTCCAAAAGGGTTACCTCCTATGCGTGATATTCAGCATCATATAGACTTAATTCCTGGTGCTAGTCTGCCTAATTTACCGCACTAAAGGATGAGTCCTAAGGAGAGTGAGATTCTATAGGAGAATGTGCAAGAGTTGCTGCGAAAGGGGCACATTTAATATAACATGAGCCCATGTGCTGTTCCTACTTTGCTAACTCCTAAGAAAGATGGGAGTTGGAGGATATGAGTCGACTGCAAAGCCATCAACAAGATAACTGTAGGCTACAAATTTCCCATCTCGAGATTGGATGATATGTTGGATAGGTTGCATGGAGCTAAGTGGTTTACGAAACTATATTTGAAGAACAGATATCATCAGATTCGTATTCTTCCAGGAGATGAGTGGAAGACAGCTTTCAAGACAAAGGAGGGGCTGTACGAGTGGTTGGTGATGCCGTTCGGGCTTTCTAATGCTCCGAGCACTTTCATGAGGCTTATGAATCATGTTTTGAAATCTTTTATTAGCAAATTCTCCTTGTTTATTTTGATGATAGCCTGATTTATAGTAAGACTGATGAGGATCATTTGATGCACATGAGGGAAGTGTTGACAGCTTTGCAGACTAGTAAGCTGTATGTGAATCTTAAGAAATGCAATTTTCTGACCAATAAGTTGCTATTCTTGGGGTTTATAATCACTGCTGAGAGAATAGAGGTGGATAAGACGAAGGTGAAAGCC
Source organism: Rhodomyrtus psidioides (assembly GCA_021437785.1). Classification (NCBI taxonomy): domain Eukaryota; kingdom Viridiplantae; phylum Streptophyta; class Magnoliopsida; order Myrtales; family Myrtaceae; genus Rhodomyrtus; species Rhodomyrtus psidioides. The sequence goes on along the minus strand of JAILYB010000265.1, from coordinate 305,644 downwards.
ATCAGAGAGTGGCCGACTCCAAAAATAGTTTTGAAGTTAGGAGTTTTCATGGGTTGGCTACCTTTTATAGGCGATTATTAGGAATTTTTGCACTTTCGCAGCCCCGATTACAGAGTGTATGAAGAAAGGTAGATTTCTGTGGGGAGAGGAAGCCGAGAATAGTTTTGCTATTCTAAAGGAGAAGTTGTGTACTGCACCTGTTCTGGCTCTACCTAACTTTGATAAGCTGTTTGAGGTAGATTGTGATGCCAGTGGAGTGGGTATAGGAGCTGTTTTGTCTCAGGAGCGTAAGCCAATTTATTTTTTCAATGAGAAGCTTAGTGATGCGAGACAGAAGTAGAGCACTTATGACAAAGAATTCTACTTGTCGTAAGAGCTTTAAAAACATGAGAGCACTATCTGATTGGGAAAGAATTTGTGCTTTATTCTGACCATAAAGCTTTAAAGTACTTAAATAGTCAAAAGATGATTAGTAAAGATATGTGTCGCGACCCTTTCCCGAGCGCGGAGGCGGGAGCGGGGCTAATGGGCCGCCCGATCGCTGGCTTGATCGGACGCGGGCCTCTCCCAAGGCCCATTACCCAAGTCGCAACTGCTGGATGTACGTGGTCGACCTTCAGTGTGGTCTAGTGACATGTGATGAGTGTACATGTCAAGGAGTCGCCACCAATCGTTTCGTGGAGGGTACGATCGGAAAACCCTATCGAATAGTTGGGAGTGATCTATTCGATTCTGCAGAAACCAGAGAAGTGGGTTCGGGGACTTAGTTACGCCAACTGTCAGAGTTGACGCCCTTTCGGTACCTAAGCTGGATGGTTTATCTGATCCTAGGATTTCATACAGACGAGTGGGGTATAGATCCTAAAACTAGGAGTTCATGCAGACGGGAAATACTACCCTATCACTCACAATCAATAGAATTAAGTGCGCAAATCAAGGATCCAGTACATGCGGATAAAACACATGAAATCAGCATGGCATCCCTAATGAGGCCCTATTAGCCTAGAGAAATATCAATCAAGGCTTAGTAATGATTTGGGCATGATTCGCCCATGAGGGGCAGAATCGTAATTTTGAACAGTTCGGGGAAAATTTACCTTTAAAAGGGTAAATCTGTCATTTTAGAGAAATTGGGAAGTCAAAAGACAGGGGAAATAGGATTGGCCATCAATCCAATCCATTTCCTATTTTTCAGGATTTTCCAGAATTTTTCTGGAATTTAAAAGTGACTTCACCCTCAAAAGGGTAAAATCGTCATTTTAGACAAAAATGAGAACTGAAAATCTCAAATATTAGGGCTGGTCGTCCACCTGACCCAAACCCTAACTTCAAGCAATTTTCAGCACTCGATTGAGACAAGAAAGACAATTTTCCCATTGAAGGGCAAAATCGTCATTTTGAGAAAAAGGGTGGGACTCGAAACCCAAACTTAAGAATTGGTCGTCTAATCGATCCTAATTCTTACCTTGGCGTTATCGGCCTTATCTTGTATACACAGCAGAGGCGACTTACCCCTAAAGGGTAATGTCGTCAAGTCTTGGAAGAACGGATGAGAAACCCCAAAAATAGGGTTGACCAGTTGTCTGTGGTCAACCCTCGATTTTTGGGGGGTTTCTGGAGTGTCTAGGATTTTCCTACAATTTTTCCACATTTTTTGGAATTTTTTTGGAATTTTCTAGCATTTTTTTGGATTTTCTGAAATTTTTCCGATTTTTTTTATTTTTAAAATCATTATTTTTTTTATTTTTTATTAAAAAAATATGATTCGGACCGGGTCGACCCGACCCACTCGGGTCGGAACCCGGCCCAGAACCGGAACCGCGCGAACCCCGGCTCCAAAACGACACCGCATTTCATTTTTTATTTTCGGATTATCCTAATCTGATCTAACGGCCTACATCACGCCGCGTGGCTTGTCTGCGCCCATTAGATCTGATTACTGGAACCTACGGTCTAGATTGAACAATGACTCGATCGGGACCGTTTGATTGACTTACTAAATCTATGGCCACGATTAGAACATAGGACTTAATCTGAACCGTCCATACCCACTTATCCTAAACGACGCCGCTCCACTACTAACCCAAACGGTGTCGTCTCAACCAGTTTTGCTTTTCTGATTAAAAACCATTTTTGAATTATCCTAATTTCTAATCGGACGGTCCTTATTTAATAAACTCGATTAACCTAGGCCGTTCGATCTAATGCTGACTTGCCCTAACAGACTAACGGTCGAGCTGACTCGACGCTATCGTGGACCAATGACACTTTGCCACCTAGGATGCTGACTCGCTGACCGCGCCACGTCAACTTCGTCTTCAACCTCGCCACTCCGGCAGAACGGACGGCTGTGCTTCTCCGGTGGTGATCTAACGGTGGAATCTTGACGGATCGGAGCGAGACCGGCGGCAATCGACTCGCGATGATCTCTATTTTAACATATCTAGGAATCGCAACATTTTATTCACAGAATCGCAAGAATCATGCAAAGTGTCGAATACGGCCATGGGAGTTCGATCGCGTAATCTATCTAAAATCACAGCAATTCAATCACAGAACAACACCGGTAGAGATTCAGAAGACTCACCTCGAGCTCCGATTGAGCTCGCTCGGCCCAGATTGGGCTGGGGAAAGATGAACAGTGGCTCGGCAATGGAGGTTGGATTGGAAGACTCGATTGGGCGTGTTAAGACAAAATCGATGCAAACAAGATACGCGACGATGGTCAGTGATGTTCAGGGAATGAAACGCACACATTAATTGTATGAATGATTAAGAAATGCGCGAATCGCCATGGAAGCTTGAAGAAAAACTCGGGACTGCAACTCACCTGTTCTCGCGGATTCCTCGTGCGCGGCCGACGGCGATTGCTCCCTGGCACTCTAGGCAACCTTCAGAGGGTCTTCTTTGGCTTTGGTTCAGCCGGAAACGGCCCAACCGATGCCTTGCAGTCGAGCTCAAATTCTCGACGACCGGGGTCGGAGAACGGGCTCTCTCTCGTGTTCTCTCTCTCTCGCGCGATTCTGTTCCCTCTTCTCTAACTGAATCCCTTTTCCTCCTTTAAACAGAAAACGAACGCAGGCTTTTATAGCTCTTCGATTTTCGGCGTCGAACGGTGGACCTCCAACTGACTCGGTTTGGCACGTGTAGTCACGTGCAATTGGGTCAAAACGAAGTCGGGGAAGATGGGCATTTCGCTCAGTTCCTTTTGGTTCCGCGGTGAGCTCCATTTCGCACGAATTTGGCAAAGATTTGAGCTGTTTTTGCCTTTGTTGACTTTTGCAGGTCCGAAGGTTTGACTGGCCGATTGCTCCCTGCTCCGGCGGCGTTAGATGGTGCTGTTGGTGTCGATCGACAGGGGAAGATGGGAGGAACAAAATGCCCACACTTCTTCTTTCAATTGGTCGCGAATTGACCTTCAATTTTGTCTTCAAAACTCAGTCGATTCACCATTCATCTGCTCGAGCTCTTTGGGGAAGACGACACTGTAGCGGACCGGTTTGACCGGTCTGACCGGGGGTCTGACCGGTCTGAACCGGTTCCGAACGGGATTTTTCAAATTAATCCCAAATTAATGGGAAAATTTTGCAATTAAACCTCAAAATCGAATCTAGAGCATGAATTCTATCTAGAAATGTGGTTTCGCCCAAAAGTTTTCATCAATTTCTACAAAACTCCCAAATTTTCATTTAATTGGAAATTGGGGATCGTGTAATTGAGGGTGCAAATGATCAAATTGAGTCAAACCACCTGTTCCAATCGATTTAAAATGGTGAAATCCATTGGGTAGCATGTTTAATTTGCAATGATAGCCCTTGAATTGAAAGTAATTTCAATTATGCTTAATTTCAAGGACTAAAATGCAATTTTAGTATGTAATTTTGTCAAATCCGTGCAATTGAGCATATTGTGCAAACAATTGGGCTAAATTGAAATAGGGGATAGTCAGATTGAATGTCAAGATCTTAAAAAATGCCAAAATTGCAAATTAAAAGACTCAATTGTTATTTTTTCTTCAAATTCAATAGTACGGGTTATAAAGGAACACCTAAAATTGAATCCGATTTTGATTTTTTTTGAGAGGTCAAAAATAAAAGGGATTAAAAGGAAAAATATTGGATATTTGTCCATATTTTTGTGACCTCAAATGCTATTTTTCTTGATTTTTTAAGTATTTTTCTATTTTCCAAAAATACTAAAAAATATGAAAAATGTGAAAAATTATTTTTTGGTCAAGAATGGTTCCTTGGGCTTGGCCAAGGCCACCAAAGTTGATTTTGTAATTTTTTGACTTTTTATAAATTTTTTGTGATTTTTCAAAAATAAAACTGAAAAAGACCTGGTCAAAAAATCAGGTGTCAACAATATGCATGCACGTTGGTGTCAGTTTTTACAATATTTTCCTTTCAGGTTGCAGCACAAATCTGGTGTGCATAATGTTGTAGCAGATGCGTTGAGCAGGAGAGCTGGCTTACTGGTTACATTGCACCAGGACATTCTGGGGTTCGAACAATTGAGAGACTATTATGCAGGCGATGAAGATTTTTGGCAGATTTGGGAGATGTGTGCTGCTGGTCAACCTGTGCAGGAGTTCTATATTCTTGTTGGTTATCTAATGCATGGCAATCAACTTTGCCTTTCTCGAACATCATTACGAGAAAAGGTAATTCGCGATTTGCATGATGGTGGAATGGCTGCACATCTATGTCGAGATAAAACCATTGCTGCAGTCAGGGAGCGATTTTACTGGCCCCAATTGCATAAAGATATCAGTAGGTATGTGCATAAATGTTATTTTGCTAAACTGCTAAGGGGTAATCTCAGAATACAGGTTTGTATATGCCCTTACCTGTCCCTGACAATATATGGGAGGATCTGTCAATGGATTTTGTGCAGGGTTTACCAAGAACTCAAAGAGGCGTGGATTTTATTTTTGTTGTAGTTGACAGATTTTCCAAGATGGCACACTTCATTCCTTGTAGGAAGACTTCTGATGCTGTAAGTGTGGCTAGGTTATTTTTCAAAGAAGTAGTTCGTCTACATGGAGTGCCTTTGTCTATTACTTCAGATAGAGATAGCAAATTTCTGGGGCATTTTTGGTGAACCTTATGGAAATTGTTTGACTCATCGCTGAATTTCAGAAGCACAGCTCACCCTCAGACTGATGGGCAGACGGAGGTGGTCAATAGAACTTTGGGCAACTTAATTCGAAGTCTTTGTGGAGTTCTATTGGCAGGTCGCCTTTTTCTGTTGTCTATAAAAAGGCGCCTCAATATACTCTGGATTTGATTCACTTGCCCAAGCAAGCAGACAAGAGTGTTGCAGCGGATTATGTGGCTAAGCAGATTGTCGAGGTACATCAGGAAGTGAAGCAGAAGTTGGAAGCGGCTAATCAGAAGTACAAGACTGCGGTAGATAAACACAGGCGCAAGCAGGTGTTTGCAGTTGGCGATCAAGTCATGGTCTTCCTTCGTAAAGAGCGGTTACCAGTTGAATCTTACAGCAAATTGCAGCATAAGAAATACAGGCCTTACACTGTCAGTAGGAAGATCAACGATAATGCCTATGTTATCGATCTTCCACAAAGCATGTGCATATCCAATACCTTCAATGTTGCTGATTTATCTCTATTTCATGAGTCCACATAGCCGTTGTATCTAGATTCTGATTCTAACTCGAGGACGAGTTTTTCCCAAGTGGAGGAGAATGATGCGGAGCATATTAGTAATGCGTTTCTGAATCGATTGGATAGGCAGAAGTCCCAACGAAAGTCGAGAAGATGCGTCTAGAATTTTCGGATTTAATTTTAGAATTTTTCTGATTTAATTTATTTTTAGTGGTAATTTTGTAATTTTGTTGGTTTTGGTGTCATTAGGGTTAACACTCTCTATAAGGTGTTTTATGATGTTTGAGCAGACAGAATATATTTTTTATATTGAATTTTCGATATTTTCTCTCTCTAAGCAAGATTTGCTTGTATCTTCGCTGAACGCTGCGTCACCCTCGCTGGCCCAGAGTTGTAAAAAAAGCAAAGAAGAAAATGAAAAGAAAAAAGTAAATATTAAAAATATATTGAAAAATTTATGACACTTGTTCACGTTAGGGTGGGTCGTGCCACGTAAGATGCTCAACGTCCATGTTTAGGATTCAATTGGTGATCAAGTGAATTACATTGACAAATTGTTTAAAGGTTTAGGACTCAATTAATAAAAATGAATTTGACAAACAAAAATGAATCAATTGATAGGCTTACTCAATTGACACAAAAGTAATTGATTTAAGATTTTTGTATTACTTTCCCTAGTTTTGCATAACTAACTCTTATTTGAGTTTGGGCTTAACTATCTTAACACGCCTTTTAACACAAATTTTCTCTTGTCACTTACCAACTTTGTTTTGTATGACTCACAAAATTTCTCTAATTAAGTTACCAACCAGTTTTGAGTAAACATTTTAGTAGGCTCAACTCTAGTTGAATTGGAGCAGATCTAGAATGACGAATGAATTAGCTTGATTGTTTGAATGCATATTTTGAATGAATTCAATGTATAATACACCCGACACCACGAATGATGATATCGATGGCATTCCATGAAGAAGGTGGTCGAATCTTGAAGGATGAAGATAAGACCGATGTCCTATCTGGTCTCATATTAGACCTCAGACCCGGAATTACCCCAAAGCCAAAGAGCTGTATTCAAATTCAAGATAACCCAATTTCAGACCGACTTGTCAACCCACCCCCTTTACCCCTTGTAATTAAAAACACATGGGCCTCCATGATTTCCTTTTCAAAAAGTTCATTCCAATGGATCCCCATGAGCTGAAATTGAAATTCCAGCTTCAGCATCTCCTGTCCTTCTGATTCAAACTTCTTTTCCTCTTTCCTTTTTTTTTTTGTGTATAATTATTCTTAGAGGATTTTAATGTGAATTTGTCCATAGAATTGACTTATAGCAGACAAATTTGACTTCCCGTACTCCAACAGTGCAAGTAAAAAACCAACGGCTGCGTTTGTAGACATCTTTCCTGATGTGCAGGTGGACCATGTGGTGGCAAGGAATCTTCTCTTGCAAAACCGTTCATCTTTCAAGATTTATGTCTTGCAAAAAAACATTCTTCTTGGTTTTTATTTATTATTATTATTATTATTATTATTTGGGTAAAGAGCACACCATTCTTCTTATTGATTTCCACAACATCAAAAGACTTTCGTGGACGAGTTTCGTGTTTCTTATTTGCCACGTGAAAGTGAACCAAAGGCCCCCCGTGCCAATCTTAGCATCAGGATCATGAATGGCCTTCCCCTTCGAGGGCTTTACGGTTCTACTGAACTCCAACCATGTAAGGCCTGTTGTCCAGCATGAAAGTGTTGAAGCACGCGTTTATATTGATGCAGCGTCGATCTTGCATCCAACTTGACGCAAGTTTGAGTTATATTATCAGTACTAGGTAGTTCTAACATCGTTGACTGTCTGGTAGGTTTTTCTTTTTTCTTTTTTTTGGTCGAAACTCTATAGGGTTTCGAGAATAGAGATCTTCCATCAGATGTTGGATACCATACCGTATCGTCCTCGTTCGCGGATACATCTAGGAAGAAAACAAACGAAAGAATAATCAGTACACAGCAGGAGGAGTGAATTAGTCGCGTCATGAACAGAATGCGAAAGGGCGATGCTATATGCATTAGCATTCTCTCCTTCGGTCGTCGGTAAACAAAAGAATGATTTAAGCGAGGTCCTACTGGACTGGCCTATGAACAAAAGTTCAACTGTGGATGTCGCTTCGTTATTCTCAGATCCACTAATAGAGAAACTACTTAATCGGTCGCACCCGCAAAATGACAATCTCCGTTAAAGCTTGAAGCCCTCGCTCATCCAGCAATGAAAACGGGCATACAAATTGAACATGTAAAATTCGGGACATGTCTGCAAGGATTTTTTTTTTCCCCACTGACAGGGTACATCAAATTACCGCACACAGTACACTAACTCACTTCGAGATTCTTCGAACTCATTCACAAATGCCACTATGTTCAGGATCATACAAAGATCTCAAAATGGGGAAAAAAAAATGAATGCTCCCTCATAAAGTCGAAAAATCCTTACATTGGTCTTAGATTTGGTTCGCTGTGCAGCAGATAGAGTCCATCACATGTGCAGAATAGCGAGGTCGTCCACATCCTCTTCGATTGAGGAACTCTCAGGATAGTCTTATTCCGTGACGCGCGAGACCATTCGATTCTGTTCACCATGTCCAATAATAAATCATCAACACACCAATAACATAGACTACCAAATATTCACCTCCGAAGCCGCCGCGCTAAAGCGAGAAAGCGCCACATACCTTTTCTCTTCCCCATTCGGTGGAGATCGAGGTGGAGCACCGACTCGTTGTCAACGTCGTACTCGGCGAGCATTCGGAAGCCATTCTTGAGCTCCTTGCCAGCGAATATCAGCTTCTGCTGATCCAAGGGAATGCCTTCGAGGTCCTGTATTTTGACCTTCACATTGTGGACCGTCTCCGAGCACTCGACTTCGATGACTACGGTCTTGCCCGTTGGGGTTTTCATGTGGATCTGTGTCTGCATGGAGAAATGACAGTAACTGAAGCGGAACATCGTACGAGAATATATCGAACCGAAACCCCGAAAACTTTCGGAGGCCTAGAAGAGAACCTGGCGAAGATGGCGAAAACACCGAGTTGAAGAACAAGATCGAGGCGTCCCGACCTTGTTCGAACCTAAAGAGAGCTTATCTTCTTTGCCTCAGAGCGTTGCTTGGGATTGGAAGGCTCTCAAGCGGAGATGGTGAAGAAGAAGGGGCAGGTGGGCCTTGTTTATTATAGAGATGCGAGGTTGACTCGGTCAACGGGAAAAAACTAGTTTTCTGGAGATGGGTATGATGACACGTGTAAGTGGGGTTGGGGGGTCGTTCTCGTGATGAAATTTCCACGCGGCTGCGTATAGATACAGTCCCGCTTTGAACTTTGACTCCTTTTTTTTTTGGCCTTTTTTGTTCTGAGTGCGGGCCCCACTCCCTTGTTGCCGTCGGATTGTCCTACTCAAAATTCGGACGATTGAATAAAGCGACGACCTTGACCGGCTCTAATATTTCCCATGGAAGATCCCGACCAAATCCGATCTGAGCCAACAGTGTAAAGATCAATAAGAAGCATCAGTAACATCTAACCCCAAGTGGCCAATTACCATTTTCTCCCAAAATTTAGCTGTACTAGTGCCCGTTTTTTTTGCGAAAATTGAGTGATTTAAAAATTATTTTTTAGAAAAATGACCGCTTATGTCTCCTACAAAAATAAATAAACGAACAATATTTTCATCGTCTAGACAAATGTTTAAAGGCAATTTATTATCGGTAATGAAAATATTTTGCATTGACTACTTTTTTTCATACAATATATGCGTTGATAACCAAATTTTGATTTATTATTTTATCATTAATTTCATGAAAATTAGGAACTAAGCTTAGTCCTAGCAAAAATAACTAAATCATTTTCATTTGGTTTTCATACAGTTTAGTTTAAGTTTTTGCATACATGCATTTGCGCCGGCGGTGGATCGACTTAATTCAAGGTCTTGAGCTTAATTTATTTATCTGAATTGAGCTGGTGATAGAAATTTTTTTGGTCGACTCATAGAGTTCTAAACCTTTTGATGGTTCGCTAATATAGTCAATCAGGTAAATTTGGCTGGAAATCGCTGACATGGACACCGACCGTCCTGTGAACATGACCAGCGTTGACATGGATGATTTTTAAAAATATTCTTAATTTTTTATAATTTTTTTTTCTTCTTTTCTATTTTTTCCTTTCTTTTCTTTTCCCAACTACTTGCCGGCCAACCTTCCCGACCCCAAGCGAGGCCCAGGCAAGGGCCTCTGTCTTGTGCCAACCATAGGCAAGGGCTTTTACACCCTCGCTTGCCACAGGTGAGGTCGTTAGGCCCTCGCCTAGATTTAGGGGAGAGATCGCGACCCTAGCTTGGATCTGGGTGTCTAAGCCCTCGCCCATGACGCCCTCGTCCAGGCTAGGCAAGGTTCACTAGCCCTTTGATGCGGAGCATATTAGTAATGCGTTTCTGAATCGATTGGATAGGCAGAAGTCCCAACGAAAGTTGAGAAGATGTGTCTAGAATTTTTGGATTTAATTTTAGCATTTTTCTGATTTAATTTATTTTTAGTGGCAATTTTGTAATTTTGTTGGTTTTGGTGTCATTAGGGTTAACACACTATATAAGGTGTTTTATTATGTTTGAGCAGACAGAATATATTTTTTATATTAATTTTTTGAGATTTTCTCTCTCTAAGCAAGATTTGCTTGTTCTTCGCTGAACGCTGCGTCAGGTGGTATCAGAGCCTATGGCGACTGGCAATGGTCTTCGTGACGATGATCAGGAGACTGGAGCCCCAATCCTTGGGGATGACGCGCTGCAACGTTTGGAGCAGTGTTTAATGGAACGCCTGGATCAACGATTCGATCAACGATTTCACGCATCGAAGCACGACTTGATGCATTGGCAAATCGATTTGAAGATTTCGGCGTTGATGTGAACCAGAATCAGCAGAACAACAGAAGGCCGGGTGCAGATCTTGCTCGCGGTGACCCTGTCAGGCCTGTTCCTGTCCGCAAGCAGAATAACCCTATGTTCTTAGAGAGTTCGGAAGAAGAATAGTACGAGTTTTCTAATAAAGGGCGTGTTGATTGTGGAGGCATGGATCGTTATGGAGGAATTCGAATGGGTCATTATGACGATCGCGATAGAAGAGATGACAGACGACGTTACGACGATTGTGAAGGTAACGAGTTTAAACTAAAAGTCGATATCTCTTATTTTAATGAGAGTCTAGGAATAGAAGAATTTCTGGATTGGATTGCTGATGTCGATAGATTCTTCGATTATATGGGAACCCTTAGCGAGAAAAAGGTGCGACTGGTAACCTGTAGATTGAAAGGGGGTGCGTCTGCATGGTGGGAGAGATTGCATAATAGAAGGGAGCGAGAAGGAAAAGATAGGGTGCGAACATGGAATAGAATGAGGGGACTGCTGAAGCAGGAGTTCCTTCCGCCTGATTATGAGCAGATCATGTTCCAACAGTATCAGCGTTGCCAGTAGGGCAATCGAACTGTACATGAGTATACGGCAAAATTCATGAGATTGGCTAAGCGAAAAAACCTCTCAAAAACAGAGGGACAGCGGGTGGCCAGATATCTCGATGGGTTGAAACCCTTTATTCGGGATAAAATTGGGGTACAGTTTTTGAAGAATCTGACTGAAGATAAGAACATGGCTAGAAAGGAAGAATTAATGCAGCAAGAACGGAGTAAAAGAGGCTTTGAAAATTATAGGGGTAGTAGCTCAGGAAGCTCCATGGAGAAAGGCGGCTTCAACAATCGCTTTAGCGCAGAGCAAAATCAGGGGGATAAGACGATAGAAAAGCGCCATCTGAACGAGGCAAGGGATAATGGGTCGCAATCACAGAAAAATGTAAACCTGAATCCTTATGCTAGACCAGCGGCGATTAAGTGTTATAGGTGTAATCAGCCTGGGCACCGCTCTATTGAATGCCCTTAGAGAAAAACAACAAATGTGGCAGTAAGAGAAGATGAGGAAGAAGACAAGTATTGCTGCGAACTAGATGGTGAGGAAGACGATTTGAAGATGAGGAAGAGGAGGAGATAAGTTGTGTGGTGCGCAGGATGATGCTAGCCCCAAAACAGGAGGATGATACATAGCGCCATCAGCTATTCCAAACCAGATGCACTATTCTGGGGAAGATATTTGCTGTGGTCATCGATAGTGGGAGCATGAAAAATATCATTGGAAAGGATGCAGTGAAGAAGCTGGGGATACCTGTGGAGAAACATCCTAACCCCTATACGTTAGGATGGATTAAGTCTGGAGCAGAAAGTATACAGGTAACTGAACGATGCAAAATTCCATTCTCCATTGGTAAATATCACGATGAGTTGTATTGTGATGTAGTAGATATGGATGTATGTCACGTGTTGTACAGGAGGCCGTGTCAATTTGAAATTGATGCTTAGCATTTTGGAAGAAGCAACCAATATAATCTGGTGAAAGATGGGGTGAAGTATACGTTGCTGCCCCTGAAGAACAAAGGAAAACAGACTGCATGTAATAATTTCCTTACTCTTACAAGGAAATTTGAATCTGAAATTAAGGAGACCAGGGAAGTTCATGTGCTGGTGAAACAAGCGATTGAGGCAGAGGCTGAATTACAAGTGGATGAGCAGTCTGAAGCAGTTATAATTTAGTGAGCCGATGCTTGAAGAGATTCCAAAAGGGTTACCTCCTATGCGTGATATTCAGCATCATATAGACTTAATTCCTGGTGCTAGTCGGCCTAATTTACCGCACTACAGGATGAGTCCTAAGGAGAGTGAGATTCTAAAGGAGAATGTGCAAGAGTTGCTGCGAAAGGGGCACATTTAATATAACATGAGCCCATGTGCTGTTCCTACTTTGCTAACTGTAGGCTATAAATTTCCCATCCCGAGATTGGATGATATGTTGGATAGGTTGCATGGAGCTAAGTGGTTTACGAAACTAGATTTGAAGAACAGATATCATCAGGTTCGTATTCTTCCAGGAGATGAGTGGAAGACAGCTTTCAAGACAAATGAGGGGCTGTACGAGTGGTTGGTGATGCCGTTCGGGCTTTCTAATGCTCCGAGCACTTTCATGAGGCTTATGAATCATGTTTTGAAATCTTTTATTGGCAAATTCTCGTAGTTTATTTTGATGATAGCCTGATTTACAGTAAGACTGAGGAGGATCATTTGATGCACTTGAGGGAAGTGTTGACAGCTTTGCAGACTAGTAAGCTGTATGTGAATCTTAAGAAATGCAGTTTTCTGACCAATAAGTTGCTATTCTTGGGTTTATAATCACTGCTGAGGGAATATAGGTGGATAAGACGAAGGTGAAAGCCATCAGAGAGTGGCCGACTCCAAAAATAGTTTTGAAGTTAGGAGTTTTCATGGGTTGGCTACCTTTTATAGGCGATTATTAGGAATTTTTGCACTATCGCAGCCTCGATTACAGAGTGTGTGAAGAAAGGTAGATTTCTGTGGGGAGAGGAAGCCGAGAATAGTTTTGCTATTCTAAAGGAGAAGTTCTGTACTGCACCTGTTCTGGCTCTACCTAATTTTGATACGCTGTTTGAGGTAGATTGTGATGCCAGTGGAGTGGGTATAGGAGCTGTTTTGTCTTAGGAGCGTAAGCCAATTTATTTTTTCAGTGAGAAGCTTAGTGATGCGAGACAGAAGTGGAGCACTTATGACAAAGAATTCTACTTGTCGTAAGAGCTTTGAAAACATGGGAGCACTATCTGATTGGGAAAGAATTTGTGCTTTATTCTGACCATAAAGCTTCAAAGTACTTAAATAGTCAAAAGATGATCAGTAAAGATATGCATGCACGTTGGTGTCAGTTTTTACAAAAATTTCCTTTCAGGTTGCAGCACAAATCTGGCGTGCATAATGTTGTAGCAGATGCGTTGAGCAGGAGAGCTGGCTTACTAGTTACATTGCACCAGGACATTCTGGGGTTCGAACAATTGAGAGACTGTTATGCAGGCGATGAAGATTTTTGGCAGATTTGGGAGATGTGTGCTGCTGGTCAACCTGTGCAGGAGTTCTATATTCTTGATGGTTATCTAATGCATGTCAATCAACTTTGCCTTTCTCGAACATCATTACGAGAAAAGGTAATTCGCGATTTGCATGATGGTGGAATGGCTGCACATTTATGTCGAGATAAAACCATTGCTGCAGTCAGGGAGCGATTTTACTGGCCCCAATTGCGTAAAGATATCAGCAGGTATGTGCAGAAATGTTATTTTGCCAAACTGCTAAGGGGCAATCTCAGAATACAGGTTTGTATATGCCCTTACCTGTCCCTGACAATATATGGGAGGATCTGTCAATGAATTTTGTGTAGGGTTTACCAAGAACTCAAAGAGGCGTGGATTTTATTTTTGTTGTAGTTGACAGATTTTCCAAGATGGCACTCTTCATTCCTTGTAGGAAGACTTCTGATGCTGTAAGTGTGGCTAGGTTATTTTTCAAAGAAGTAGTTCGTCTGCATGGAGTGCCTTTGTCTATTACTTCATATAGAGATAGCAAATTTCTAGGGCATTTTTGGTGAACCTTATGGAAATTGTTTGACTCATCGCTGAATTTCAGTAGCACAGCTCACCCTCAGACTGATGGGCAGACGGAGGTGGTCAATAGAACTTTGGGCAACTTAATTCGAAGTCTTTGTGAAGTTCTATTGGCAGGTCGCCTTTTTCTGTTAATTATAAAAAGGCGCCTCAACATACTCTGGATTTGATTCACTTGCCCAAGCAAGCAGACAAGAGTGTTGCAGCGGATTATATGGCTAAGCAGATTGTCGAGGTACATCAGGAAGTGAAGCAGAAGTTGGAAGCGGCTATTCAGAAGTACAACACTGCGGCAGATAAACACAGGCGCAAGCAGGTGTTTGCAGTCGGCGATCAAGTCATGGTCTTCCTTCGTAAAGAGTGGTTACCAGTTAAATCTTACAGCAAATTGCAGCAGAAGAAATACGGGCCTTACACTGTCAGTAGGAAGATCAACGATAATGCCTATGTTATCGATCTTCCACAAAGCATGTGCATATCCAATACCTTCAATGTTGCTGATTTATCTCTATTTCATGAGTCCACATAGCCGCTGTATCCAGATTCTGATTCTAACTCGTGGACGAGTTTTTCCCAAGTGGAGGAGAATGATGCGGAGCATATTAGTACTGCGTTTATGAATCGATTGGATAGGCAGAACTCCCAACAAAAGTCGAGAAGATACGTCTAGAATCTTCGGATTTAATTTTAGCATTTTTCTAATTTAATTTATTTTTAGTGGTAATTTTGTAATTTTGTTGGTTTTGGTGTCATTAGGGTTAACACACTCTATAAGGTGTTTTATGATGTTTGAGCAGACAGAATATATTTTTTATATTGAATTTTCGAGATTTTCTCTCTCTAAGCAAGATTTGCTTGTATCTTCGCTGAACGCTGCGTCACCCTCGCTGGCCTTGTAAAAAAAGCAAAGAAGAAAAAGAAAAGAAAAAAGTAAATATTAAAAATATATTGAAAAATTTATGACACTTGTTCACGTTAGGGTGGGTCGTGCCACGTAAGATGCTCAACGTCCATGTTTAGGACTCAATTGGTGATCAAGTGAATTACATTGACAAATTGTTTAAAGGTTTAGGACTCAATTAATAAAAATGAATTTGACAAACAAAAATGAATCAATTGAAAGGCTTACTCAATTGACACAAAAGTAATAGATTTAAGATTTTTGTATTACTTTCCCTAGTTTTGCATAACTAACTCTTATTTGAGTTTGGGCTTAACTATCTTAACACGCCTTTTAACACAAATTTTCTCTTGTCACTTCATTACTACGCTTAAATTTACTAAGTACCACATGAGTTACCAACTTTGTTTTGTATGACTCACAAAATTTCTCTAATTAAGTTACCAACCAGTTTTGAGTAAACATTTTAGTAGGCTCAACTCTAGTTGAATTGGAGCAGATCTAGAATGACGAATGAATTAGCTTGATTGTTTGAATGCATATTTTGAATGAATACAATGTATAATACACCCGACACCACGAATGATGATATCGATGGCATTCCATGAAGAAGGTGGTCGAATCTTGAAGGATGAAGATAAGACCGATGTCCTATCTGGTCTCATATTAGACCTCAGACCCGGAATTACCCCAAAGCCAAAGAGCTGTATTCAAATTCAAGATAACCCAATTTCAAACCGACTTGTCAACCCACCCCCTTTACCCCTTGTAATTAAAAAGACATGGGCCTCCATGATTTCCTTTTCAAAAAGTTCATTCCAATGGATCCGCATGAGCTGAAATTGAAAATCCAGCTTCAGCATCTCCTGTCCATCTAATTCAAACTTCCTTTCCTCTTTCCTTTTTTTTTTTTAAAATTTTTATATATAATTATTCTGAGAGATTTTTAATGTGAATTTGTCCATAGACTTGACTTACAGCAGACAAATTTGACTTCCACTACTCCAACAGTGCAAGTAAAGAACCAACGGCTGTGTTTGTCGACATCTTTCCTGGTGTGCAGATGACCATGTGGTGGCAAGGAATCCTCTCTTGCAAAACCATTCATCTTTCAAGATTTATCTCTGGCAAAACCATTCTTCTTGGTTTATTATTATTATTATTATTATTTGGGTAAAGAGCAAACCCTTCTTCTTGTTGATTTCCACAACATCAAAAGACTTTCGTGGACGAGTTTCATGTTTCTTATTTTCATTGTGAAGTGCCAATCTCAGAAGCTTTCCCCTTCGAAGGCTTCACGGTTCAACTGAACTCTGAACTCCAACCATGTAAGGCCTCTTGGCCAACATGAAAGTCTTGAAGCACATGTTTATAGTGATGCAGCGCCGATCTTGCATCCAACTTGACCAAAGTTTGAGTTATATTATCAGTACTGGGTAGTTCTAACATCGTTAGTACAGATCTTCCATCAGATCTCGGATACCATGCCCGTATCGCCCTCGTTCGCAGATACATCTAGCAAGAAAACAAACGAAAGAATCATCAGTACACAGTTGGAGGAGTCAAATTAATCGCGCTACGAATAGAAATACGAAAGGGCGATGCTATATGCATTAGCTTTCTCTCCTTCGGTCGTCGGTAAGCAAAAGAATGATTTAAGCGAGGTCCTACTGGACTGGCCTATGACAAAAGTTCAACTGTGGATGTCGCTTCGTTATTCTCCAATCCACTAATAGAGAAGTTACTTAATCGGTCGCACCCGCAACATGACAATCTGCGTTAAAGCTTGAAGCCCTCGCTCATCCAGCAATGAAAACGGGCATACAAATTGAACATGTAAAATTCGGGACATGTCTGCAAGGATTTTTATTTTCCCCACTGACAGGGTACATCCAATTACCGCACACAGTACACTAACTCACTTCGAGATTCTTCAGACTCATTCACAAATGCCACTATGTTCAGGATCATACAAAGATCTCAAAATGGGCAAAAAAATAAGTAGTAAGGAAAAAAAAAAACTCCCTAATAAAGTCGAAAAATCCTTACATTAGTCTTAGATTTGGTTCGCTGTGCAGTAGATCGAGTCCATTGCATGTGCAGAATAACGAGGTCGTCCACATCCTCTTCGATTGAGGAACTCTCAGGATAGTCTTGTTCCATGATGCGTGAGACCATTCGATTCTGTTCACCATGTCCAATAATAAATCATCAACACACCAATTACATAGATATTCACCTCAGAAGCCGCCGCGCCAAAGCGAGAAAGCGCCACATACCTTTTCTCTTCCCCATTCGGTGGAGATCGAGGTGGAGCACCGACTCGTTGTCAACGTCATACTCGGCGAGCATCCGGAAGTCCTTCTTGAGCTCCTTGCCAGCGAAGATCAGCTTCTGCTGATCCAAGGGAATGCCTTCTCGGTCCTGTATTTTGACCTTCACGTTGTGGACCGTCTCCGAGCTCTCGACTTCGATGACTACGGTCTTGCCCGTTGGGGTTTTCACGTGGATCTGTGTCTGTATGGAGAAATGACAGTAACTGAAGTGGAACATCGTGTGAGAATATTTATAACCGAATCCCCGAAAACTTTCGGAGGCCTAGAAGAGAACCTGGCGAAGATGGCGAAAATGCCCCGTTGAAGAACAAGATCGAGGAGTCCCGACCTTGTTCGAACGTGAAGAGAGCTGATCTTCTTTGCCTCAGAGCGTTGCTTGGGATTGAAGGGCTCTCAAGTGGAGATGGTGAAGAAGCAGGAGCAGGTGGGCCGGATCCCCTTGTTTATTATAGAGATGCGAGGTTGACTCGGTCAACGGGAAAAAACTAGTTTTCTGGAGATGGGTATGATGACACGTGTAAGTGGGGTTGGGGGATCGTTCTCGTGATGAAATTTCCACGCGGCTGCGTAAAGATACAGTCCCGCTTTGAATTTGTTCTGAGTACTGGCCCCACTCCCTTGTCACCGTCCGATTGTCCTACTCAAGATTCGGACGATTGAATAAAGCGACGACCTTGACCGGCTCTAATATTTCTCAAGGAAGATCCCGACCAAATCCGATCCGAGCCAACAGTGTACAGATCAATAAGAAGCATCGGTAACATCCATAGTTATTAAGGCGACAAGGCGAGCAAATGCCTCTAAAACGCCTAGGCGATTAGGCATCCGCCGAGTCGTCCGCAAGGCGATAAGGCGACAATGTAGCTAAAATTTTAAATATATATGTATAATTGTATATTTTACATTTGTACTTCAAAATGTACAAATATGTAAATATTTAAGCTCATGTACCAATCTTTCCAGATTTGAACAAAAAATCAAGCACAGATTAATTTGTAAGACGAGTCAGAAAGAATGTTTTCATGGCATTATGAACTCATGACGTTTTTTTTTCCTTTTTTAAGCTCGTGTACCTATCTTTCCAGAAAGAATGTTTTGCCTTTTTTTATTTGTTCTCGTGGGCTACAGATTAAGTCCAACTTCAACCAAAATAAAAGCATATTGGCCCTTTTGATTATGGCCCACATTGGCTGGAAATAAGAAAAAGGCTGGCCCTTCTCAAGGCGTCCAAGACGTCGCCTAGGCGCCCAAGGCGTCCACAAGGCGACCGCCTTGAGGAGAGCCAACAAGGCGACAGGACGCCTTGGCTCTTGGCAAGCGCCTTGTCGCCTAGGCGACGCCTTGATAACTATGGTAACATCTAACCCCAAGTGCCCAATTACCATTTTCTCCCAAAATGTAGCTGTACTAGAGCCCGTTTATTTCGCGAAAATTGAGTGATTTAAAAATTATTTTTTAGAAAAATGACTGTCTCTTACAAAAATAAATAAAGGAACAATATTTTCATCGTCTAGACAAATGTTTAAAGGCAATTTGTTATCGGTAATGAAAATATTTTGCATTGACTAATTTTTTTTTATACAATATATGCGTTGATAACCAAATTTTGATTTATTATTTTATCATTAATTTCATGAAAATTAGGAACTAATCTTAGTCCTAGCAAAAATAATTAAATCATTTTCATATGGTTTTCATACAGTTTAGTTTAAGTTTTTGCATACATGCATTTGCGCCGGCGGTGGATCGAGTTAATTCAAGGTCTTGAGCTTAATTTATTTATCTAAATTGAGCCTATGATAGAAAATTTTTTGGTCAACTCATAGAGTTCTAAACCTTTTGACAGTTCGCTAATATAGTCAATCAGATAAATTTGGCTGGAAATCGCCGACATGGACACCGATCGTCCTGCGAGCATGACCAGCGTTGACATGGATGATTTTTAAAAATATTCTTAATTTTTTATTACTTTAATTTTTTTTCTATTTTTTCCTTTCTTTTCTTTTCCCAACTACTTGCCGGCGAACCTTCCCGACCCCAAGCGAGGCCCAGGCTAGGGCTTCTATCTTGTGCCAGCCATAGGCAAGGGCCTTTACACCCTCACTTGCCACAAGTGAGGTCGTCAGGCCCTCGCCCAGACTTAGGGGAGAGGTCGCGACCCTAGCTTGTTGGCAAACGAGGGCATCCCTCGCTTGGTATGGGCAAGAGCCATGATGCCCTCACAACCACACACAAAGATTGCGTGTCCCTTGCCTGGATATGGGTGTCTAAGCCCTCGCCCATGACGCCCTCGTCCTGGCTAGGCAAGGTTCACTAGCCCTCGATGGCCTATAGTTGTAAAAAAAGCAAAGAAGAAAAAGAAAAAGAAAAAAAGTAAATATAAAAAAAATATTGAAAAAATTATGACACTTGTTCACGTTAGGGTGGGTCGTGCCACGTAAGATGCTCAACGTCCATGTTTAGGACTCAATTGGTGATCATGTGAATTACATTGACAAATTGTTTAAAGGTTTACGACTCAATTGGTGATCAAGTGAATTACATTGACAAATTGTTTAAAGGTTTAGGACTCAATTAATAACAATGAATTTGACCAAAAAAAAAATGAATCAATTGAAAGGCTTACTCCATTGACACAAAAGTAATAGATTTAAGATTTTGTATTACTTTCCCCAATTTTTTATAACCAACTCTTATTTGAGTTTGAGCTTAACTATCTTAACACGCCTTTTAACACAAATTTTCTCTTGTCACTTCATTACCACGCATAAATTTACAAAGTACCACATGAGTTACCAACTTTGTTTTGTATGACTCACAAAATTTCTCTAATTAAGTTACCAACCAGTTTTGAGTAAACATTTTTGTAGGCTCAACTCTAGTTGAATTGGAGCAGATCTAGAATGACGAATGAATTAGCTTGATTGTTTGAATGCATATTATGAATGAATACAATGTATAATACACCCGACACCACGAATGATGATATCGATGGCATTCCATGAAGAAGGTCGTCGAATCTTGAAGGATGAAGATCAGACCGATGTCCTATCTGGTCTCATATTAGACCTCATACCCGGAATTACCCCAAAGCCAAAGAGCTGTATTCAAATTCAAGAGAACCCAATTTCAGACCGACTTGTCAACCCACCCCCTTTACCCCTTGTAATTAAAAAGACATGGGCCTCCATGATTTCCTTTTCAAAAAGTTCATTCCAATGGATCCCCATGAGCTGAAATTGAAATTCCAGCTTCAGCATCTCCTGTCCTTCTGATTCAAACTTCTTTTCCTCTTTCCTTTTTTTTTATGTTTAATTATTCTTAGAGGATTTTAATGTGAATTTGTCCATAGAATTGACTTATAGCAGACAAATTTGACTTCCAGTACTCCAACAGTGCAAGTAAAAAACCAACGGCTGCGTTTGTGGACATCTTTCCTGGTGTGCAGATCGACCATGTGGTGGCAAGGAATCTTCTCTTGCAAAACCATTCATCTTTCAAGATTTATGTCTTGCAAAAAAACATTCTTCTTGGTTTTTATTTATTATTATTATTATTATTATTATTTGGGTAAAGAGCAAACCATTCTTCTTGTTGATTTCCACAACATCAAAAGACTTTCGTGGACGAGTTTCGTGTTTCTTATTTGCCACGTGAAAGTGAACCAAAGGCCCCCCGTGCCAATCTAAGCATCAGGATCATGAATGGCCTTCCCCTTCGAGGGCTTTACGGTTCTACTGAACTCCAACCATGTAAGGCCTGTTGTCCAGCATGAAAGTCTTGAAGCACGCGTTTATATTGATGCAGCGTCGATCTTGCATCCAACTTGACGCAAGTTTGAGTTATATTATCAGTACTAGGTAGTTCTAACATCGTTGACTGTCTGGTAGGTTTTTTTTTTTCTTTTTTTTGGTCGAAACTCTACTAGGGTTTCGAGAGTAGAGATCTTCCATCAGATGTCGGAAACCATACCCGTATCGTCCTCGTTCGCGGATACATCTAGGAAGAAAACAAACGAAAGAATAATCAGTACACAGCAGGAGGAGTGAATTAGTCGCGCCAATGACAGAATGCGAAAGGGCGATGCTATATGCAGTAGCATTCTCTCCTTCGGTCGTCGGTAAACAAAAGAATGATTTAAGCGAGGTCCTACTGGACTGGCCTATGACCAAAAGTTCAACTGTGGATGTCGCTTCGTTATTCTCAGATCCACTAATAGAGAAACTACTTAATCGGTCGCACCCGCAACATGACAATCTGCGTTAAAGCTTGAAGCCCTCGCTCATCCAGCAATGAAAACGGGCATACAAATTGAACATGTAAAATTCGGGACATGTCTGCAAGGATTTTTTTCCCCACTGACAGGGTACATCAAATTACTGCACACAGTACACTAACTCACTTCGAGATTCTTCGAACTCATTCACAAATGCCACTATGTTCAGGATCATACAAAGATCTCAAAATGGGGAAAAAAAAAAGAATGCTCCCTCATAAAGTCGAAAAATCCTTACATTGGTCTTAGATTTGGTTCGCTGTGCAGTAGATAGAGTCCATCACATGTGCAGAATAGCGAGGTTGTCCACATCCTCTTCGATTGAGGAACTCTCAGAATAGTCTTATCCCGTGACGCGCGAGACCATTCGATTCTGTTCACCATGTCCAATAATAAATCATCAACACACCAATAACATAGACTACCAAATATTCACCTCAGAAGCCGCCGCGCTAAAGCGAGAAATCGCCACATGCCTTTCCTCTTCCCCTTTCGGTGGAGATCGAGGTGGAGCACCGACTCGTTGTCAACGTCGTACTCGGCGAGCGTCCGGAAGCCATTCTTGAGCTCCTTGCCAGCGAAGATCAGCTTCTGCTGATCCAAGGGAATGCCTTCGAGGTCCTGTATTTTGACCTTCACGTTGTGGACCGTCTCCGAGCTCTCGACTTCGATGACTACGGTCTTGCCCGTTGGGGTTTTCATGTGGATCTGTGTCTGCATGGAGAAATGACAGTAACTGAAATGAAACATCGTGCGAGAATATATCTAACCGAACCCCGAAAACTTTCGGAGGCCTAGAAGAGAACCTGGCGAAGATGGCGAAAACACCGAGTTGAAGAACAAGTTCGAGGAGTCCGGACCTTGTTCGAGCGTGAAGAGAGCTGATCTTCTTTGCCTCAGAGCGTTGCTTGGGATTGAAAGGCTCTCAAGCGGAGATGGTGAAGAAGAAGGGGCAGGTGGGCCTTGTTTATTATAGAGATGCGACGTTGACTCGGTCAACGGGAAAAAAACTAGTTTTCTGGAGATGGGTATGATGACACGTGTAAGTGGGGTTGCGGGGTCGTTCTCGTGATGAAATTTCCACGCGGCTGCGTATAGATACAGTCCCGCTTTGAACTTTGACTCCCTTTTTTTTTTGGCCTTTTTTGTTCTGAGTGCGGGCCCCACTCCCTTGTTGCCGTCCGATTGTCCTACTCAAAATTCGGACGATTGAATAAAGCGACGACCTTGACCGGCTCTAATATTTCCCGTGGAAGATCCCGACCAAATCCGATCTGAGCCAACAGTGTAAAGATCAATAAGAAGCATCAGTAACATCTAACCCCAAGTGGCCAATTACCATTTTCTCCCAAAATTTAGCTGTACTAGAGCCCGTTTATTTCGCGAAAATTGAGTGATTTAAAAATTATTTTTTAGAAAAATGACCGCTTATGTCTCCTACAAAAATAAATAAACGAACAATATTTTCATCGTCTAGACAAATATTTAGAGACAATTTATTATTGGTAATGAAAATATTTTGCATTGACTAATTTTTTTCATACAATATATGCGTTGATAACCAAATTTTGATTTATTATTTTATCATTAATTTCATGAAAATTAGAAACTAACCTTAGTCCTAGCAAAAATAACTAAATCATTTTCATTTGGTTTTCATACAGTTTAGTTTAAGTTTTTGCATACATGCATTTGCGCCGGCGGTGGATCGACTTAATTCAAGGTCTTGAGCTTAATTTATTTATCTGAATTGAGCTGGTGATAGAAAATTTTTTGGTCGACTCATAGAGTTCTAAACCTTTTGACGGTTCGCTAATATAGTCAATCAGACAAATTTGGCTGGAAATCGATGACATGGACATCGGCCGTCCTGCGAGCATGACCATCGTTGACATGGATGATTTTTAAAAATATTCTTAATTTTTTACTTTTATTTTTTTCTTCTTTTCTATTTTTTCCTTTCTTTTCTTTTCCCAACTACTTGCCGGCCAACCTTCCCGACCCCAAGCGAGGCCCAGGCAAGGGCCTCTGTCTTGTGCCAACCATAGGCAAGGGCTTTTACACCCTCGCTTGCCACAGGTGAGGTCGTTAGGCCCTCGCCTAGATTTAGGGGAGAGATCGCGACCCTAGCTTGGATCTGGGTGTCTAAGCCCTCGCCCATGACGCCCTCGTCCAGGCTAGGCAAGGTTCACTAGCCCTTTGATGCGGAAAATATTAGTAATGCGTTTCTGAATCGATTGGATAGGCAGAAGTCCCAACGAAAGTTGAGAAGATGTGTCTAGAATTTTCGGATTTAATTTTAGCATTTTTCTGATTTAATTTATTTTTAGTGGCAATTTTGTAATTTTGTTGGTTTTGGTGTCATTAGGGTTAACACACTATATAAGGTGTTTTATGATGTTTGAGCAGACAGAATATATTTTTTATATTAAATTTTTGAGATTTTCTCTCTCTAAGCAAGATTTGCTTGTTCTTCGCTGAACGCTGCGTCAGGTGGTATCAGAGCCTATGGCGACTGGCAGTGGTCTTCGTGACGATGATCAGGAGACAAGAGCCCCAATCCTTGGGGACGACGCGCTGCAACGTTTGGAGCAGTGTTTAATGGAACGCCTAGATCAACGATTCGATCAACGATTTCAACGCATCGAAGCATGACTTAATGCATTGGCAGATCGATTTGAAGATTTCGACGTTGATGTGAACCGGAATCGACATAACGACAGAAGGCCGGGTGCAGATCTTGCTCGTGGTGACCCTGTCAGGCCTGTTCCTGTCCGCAGGCAGAATAACCCTATGTTCTTAGAGAGTTCGGAAGAAAAAGAGTACGCGTTTTCTGATAAAGGGCGTACTGATTGTGGAGACATGGATCGTTATGGAGGAATTCGAATGGGTCATTATGACGATCGCGATAGAAGAGATGGAAGACGACGTTACGACGATTGTGAAGGTAACGAGTTTAAACTAAAAGTCGATATCTCTTATTTTAATGGGAGTCTGGGAATAGAAGAATTTCTGGGTTGGATTGTTGATGTCGATAGATTCTTCGATTATATGGGAACCCTTAGCGAGAAAAAGGTGCGACTGGTAACCTGTAGATTGAAAGGGGGTGCGTCTGCATGGTGGGAGAGATTGCAGAATAGAAGGGAACGAGAAGGAAAAGAGAGGGTGCGAACATGGAATAGAATGAGGGGACTGCTGAAGCAGGAGTTCCTTCCGCCTGATTATGAGCAGATCATGTTCCAGCAGTATCAGCGTTGCCAGCAGGGCAATCGAACTGTACATGAGTATACAGCAAAATTCATGAGATTGGCTAAGCGAAAAAACCTGTCAAAAACAGAGGGACATCAGGTGGCCAGATATCTCGATGGGTTGAAACCCTTTATTCGGGATAAAATTGGGGTACAGTTTTTGAAGAATCTGACTGAAGATAAGAACATGGCTAGAAAGGAAGAATTGATGCAGCAAGAACGGAGTAAAAAAGGCTTTGAAAATTATAGGGGTAGTAGCTCAGGAAGTTCCATGGAGAAAGGCGGCTTCAACAATCGCTTTAGCGCAGAGCAAAATCAGGGGGATAAGATGATAGAAAAGCGCCATCTGAACGAGGCAAGGGATAAGGGGTCGCAATCACAGAAAAATGTGAACCTGAATCCTTATGCTAGACCAGCGGCGATTAAGTGTTATAGGTGTAATCAGCCCGGGCACCGCTCTATTGAATGCCCTTAGAGAAAAATAGTAAATGTGGCAGTAAGAGAATATGAGGAAGAAGATAGGTATTGCTGCGAACTAGATGGTGAGGAAGACGGTTTTGAAGATGAGGAAGAGGAGGAGATAAGTTGTGTGGTGCGTAGGATGATGCTAGCCCTAAAACAGGAGGATGATACATAGCGCCATCAGCTATTCCAAACCAGATGCACTATTCTGGGGAAGATATTTGCTGTGGTCATCGACAGTGGGAGCATGAAAAATATAATTGGAAATGATGCAGTGAAGAAGCTGGGGATACCTGTAGAGAAACATCCTAACCCCTATACGTTAGGATGGATTAAGTCTGGAACAGAAAGTATACAGGTAACTGAACGATGCAAAATTCCATTCTCCATTGGTAAATATCACGATGAGTTGTATTGTGATGTAGTAGATATGGATGTATGTCTCGTGTTGTTCGGGAGGCCGTGGCAATTTGAAGTTGATGCTCAGCATTTTGGAAGAAGCAACCAATATAATCTGGTGAAAGATGGGGTGAAGTATACGTTGCTGCCCCTGAAGAACAAAGGAAAACAGACTGCAGGTAATAATTTCCTTACTCTTACAAGGAAATTTGAATATGAAATTAAGGAGACCAGGGAAGTTCATGTGCTAGTGGTGAAACAAGCGATTGAGACAGAGGCTGGATTACAAGTGGGGGAGCAGCCTGAAGCAGTTAGACCTTTATTGCAAGAATTTAGTGAGCTGATGCTTGAAGAGATTCCAGAAGGGTTACCTCCTATGCGTGATATTCAGCATCATATAGACTTAATTCCTGGTGCTAGTCTGCCTAATTTACCGCACTATAGGATGAGTCCTAAGGAGAGTGAGATTCTAAAGGAGAATGTGCAAGAGTTGCTGCGAAAGTGGCACATTTAAGATAACATGAGCCCATGTGCTGTTCCTACCTTGCTAACTCCTTAGAAAGATGAGAGTTGGAGGATATGTGTCGACAGCAGAGCCATCAACCAGATAACTGTAGGCTACAAATTTCCCATCCCGAGATTGGATGATATGTTGGATAGGTTGCATGGAGCTAAGTGGTTTACGAAACTAGATTTGAAGTACAGATATCATCAGATTCGTATTCTTCCAGGAGATGAGTGGAAGACAGCTTTCAAGACAAAGGAGGGGTTGTACGAGTGGTTGGTGATGCCGTTCGGGCTTTCTAATGCTCCAAGCACTTTCATGATGCTTATGAATCAGGTTTTGAAATCTTTTATTGGCAAATTCTCGTAGTTTATTTTGATGATAGCCTGATTTATAGTAAGACTGAGGAGGATCATTTGATGCATTTGAGGGAAGTGTTGACAGCTTTGCAGACTAGTAAGCTGTACGTGAATCTTAAGAAATGCAGTTTTCTGACCAATAAGTTGCTATTCTTGGGGTTTATAATCACTGTTGAGGGAATAGAGGTGGATAAGACGAAGGTGAAAGCCATCAGAGAGTGGCCGACTCCAAAAATAGTTTTTGAAGTTATGAGTTTTCATGGGTTGGCTACCTTTTATAGGCGATTATTAGGAATTTTAGCACTATCGCAGCCCTGATTACAGAGTGTATGAAGAAAGGTAGATTTCTGTGGGGAGAGGAAGCCGAGAATAATTTTGCTATTCTAAAGGAGAAGTTATGTACTGCACCTGTTCTGGCTCTACCTAACTTTGATAAGCTGTTTGAGGTAGATTGTGATGCTAGTGGAGTGGGTATAGGAGCTGTTTTGTCTCAGGAGCGTAAGTCAATTTATTTTTCAGTGAGAAGCTTAGTGATGCGAGACAGAAGTGGAGCACTTATGACAAAGAATTCTACTTGTCGTAAGAGCTTTGAAAACATGGGAGCACTATCTGATTGGGAAAGAATTTGTGCTTTATTCTGACCATGAAGCTTTAAAGTACTTAAATAGTCAAAAGATGATCAGTAAAGATATGCATGCGCGTTGGTATCAATTTTTACAAAAATTTCCTTTCAGGTTGCAGCACAAATCTGGTGTGCATAATGTTGTAGCAGATGCGTTGAGCAGGAGAGCTGGCTTACTGGTTACATTGCACCAGGACATTCTGGGGTTCGAATAATTGAGAGACTGTTATGCAGGCGATGGAGATTTTGGGCAGATTTGGGAGATGTGTGCTGCTGGTCAACCTGTGCAGGAGTTCTATATTCTTGATGGTTATCTAATGCATGGCAATCAACTTTGCATTTCTCGAACATCATTACGAGAGAAGGTAATTCGCGATTTGCATGATGATGGAATGGCTGCACATCTATGTTGAGATAAAACCATTGCTGCAGTCAGGGAGCGGTTTTACTGGCCCCAATTGCGTAAAGATATCAGCAGGTATGTGCAGAAATGTTATTTTGCCAAACTGCTAAGGGGCAATCTCAGAATACAGGTTTGTATATGCCCTTACCTGTCCTTGACAATATATGGGAGGATCTGTCAATGGATTTTGTGCTGGGTTTACCAAGAACTCAAAGAGGCGTGGATTTTATTTTTGTTGTAGTTGACAGATTTTCCAAGATGGCACACTTCATTCCTTGTAGGAAGACTTCTGATGCTGTAAGTGTGGCTAGGTTATTTTTCAAAGAAGTAGTTCGTATGCATGGAGTGCCTTAGTCTATTACTTCAGATAGAGATAGCAAATTTCTGGGGCATTTTTGGTGAACCTTATGGAAATTGTTTGACTCATCGCTGAATTTCAGTAGCACGGCTCACCCTCAGACTGATGGGCAGACAGACTGATGGGCAGACGGAGGTGGTCAATAGAACTTTGGGCAACTTAATTCGAAGTCTTTGTGGAGTTCTATTGGCAGGTCACCTTTTTCTGGTGTCTATAAAAAGGCGCCTCAACATACTCTGGATTTGATTCACTTGCCCAAGCAAGCAGACAAGAGTGTTGCAGCGGATTATATGGCTAAGCAGATTGTCGAGGTACATTAGGAAGTGAAGCAGAAGTTGGAAGCGGCTAATTAGAAGTACAAGAATGCGGCAGATAAACACAGGCGCAAGCAGGTGTTTGCAGTCGGCGATCAAGTCATGGTCTTCCTTCGTAAAGAGCGGTTACCAGTTGAATCTTACAGCAAATTGCAGCAGAAGAAATACGGGCCTTACACTGTCAGTAGGAAGATCAACGATAATGCCTATGTTATCGATCTTCCACAAAGCATGTGCATATCCAATACCTTCAATGTTGCTGATTTATCTCTATTTCATGAGTCCACATAGCCGTTGTATCCAGATTCTGATTCTAACTCGAGGACGAGTTTTTCCCAAGTGGAGGAGAATGATGCGGAGCATATTAGTAATGCGTTTCTGAATCGATTGGATAGGCAGAAGTCCCAACGAAAGTCGAGAAGATGCGTCTGGAATTTTCGAATTTAATATTAGCATTTTTCTGATTTAATTTATTTTTAGTGGTAATTTTGTAATTTTGTTGGTTTTGGTGTCATTAGGGCTAACACCCTCTATAAGGTGTTTTATGATGTTTGAGAAGACAGAATATATTTTTTATATTGAATTTTCGAGATTTTCTCTCTCTAAGCAAGATTTGCTTGTATCTTCGCTGAACGCTACGTCACCCTCGCTGGCCCAGAGTTGTAAAAAAAGCAAAGAAGAAAAAGAAAAGAAAAAAAGTAAATATTAAAAATATATTGAAAAATTTATGACACTTGTTCACGTTAGGGTGGGTCGTGCCACGTAAGATGCTCAACGTCCATGTTTAGGACTCAATTGGTGATCAAGTGAATTACATTGAAAAATTGTTTAAAGGTTTAGGACTCAATTAATAAAAATGAATTTGACAAACAAAAATGAATCAATTGAATGGCTAACTCAAATGACACAAAAGTAATAGATTTAAGATTTTTGTATTACTTTCCCTAGTTTTGCATAACTAACTCTTATTTGAGATTGGGCTTAACTATCTTAACACGCCTTTTAACACAAATTTTCTCTTGTCACTTCATTGCTACGCTTAAATTTACTAAGTACCACATGAGTTACCAACTTTGTTTTGTATGACTCACAAAATTTCTCTAATTAAGTTACCAACCAGTTTTGAGTAAACATTTTAGTAGGCTCAACTCTAGTTGAATTGGAGCAGATCTAGAATGTTGAATGAATTAGCTTGATTGTTTGAATGCATATTATGAATGAATACAATGTATAATACACCCGACACCACGAATGATGATATCGATGGCATTCCATGAAGAAGGTGGTCGAATCTTGAAGGATGAAGATAAGACCGATGTCCTATCTGGTCTCATATTAGACCTCATACCCGGAATTACCCCAAAGCCAAAGAGCTGTATTCAAATTCAAGAGAACCCAATTTCAGACCGACTTGTCAACCCACCCCCTTTACCCCTTGTAATTAAAAAGACATGGGCCTCCATGATTTCCTTTTCAAAAAGTTCATTCCAATGGATCCCCATGAGCTGAAATTGAAATTCCAGCTTCAGCATCTCCTGTCCTTCTGATTCAAACTTCTTTTCCTCTTTCCTTTTTTTTTTTTATGTTTAATTATTCTTAGAGGATTTTAATGTGAATTTGTCCATAGAATTGACTTATAGCAGACAAATTTGACTTCCAGTACTCCAACAGTGCAAGTAAAAAACCAACGGCTGCGTTTGTGGACATCTTTCCTGGTGTGCAGATCGACCATGTGGTGGCAAGGAATCTTCTCTTGCAAAACCATTCATCTTTCAAGATTTATGTCTTGCAAAAAAACATTCTTCTTGGTTTTTATTTATTATTATTATTATTATTATTATTATTATTATTATTTGGGTAAAGAGCAAACCATTCTTCTTGTTGATTTCCACAACATCAAAAGACTTTCGTGGACGAGTTTCGTGTTTCTTATTTGCCACGTGAAAGTGAACCAAAGGCCCCCCGTGCCAATCTAAGCATCAGGATCATGAATGGCCTTCCCCTTCGAGGGCTTTACGGTTCTACTGAACTCCAACCATGTAAGGCCTGTTGTCCAGCATGAAAGTCTTGAAGCACGCGTTTATATTGATGCAGCGTCGATCTTGCATCCAACTTGACGCAAGTTTGAGTTATATTATCAGTACTAGGTAGTTCTAACATCGTTGACTGTCTGGTAGGTTTTTTTTTTCTTTTTTTTGGTCGAAACTCTACTAGGGTTTCGAGAGTAGAGATCTTCCATCAGATGTCGGATACCATACCCGTATCGTCCTCGTTCGCGGATACATCTAGGAAGAAAACAAACGAAAGAATAATCAGTACACAGCAGGAGGAGTGAATTAGTCGCGCCAATGACAGAATGCGAAAGGGCGATGCTATATGCAGTAGCATTCTCTCCTTCGGTCGTCGGTAAACAAAAGAATGATTTAAGCGAGGTCCTACTGGACTGGCCTATGACTAAAAGTTCAACTGTGGATGTCGCTTCGTTATTCTCAGATCCACTAATAGAGAAACTACTTAATCGGTCGCACCCGCAACATGACAATCTGCGTTAAAGCTTGAAGCCCTCGCTCATCCAGCAATGAAAACGGGCATACAAATTGAACATGTAAAATTCGGGACATGTCTGCAAGGATTTTTTTCCCCACTGACAGGGTACATCAAATTACTGCACACAGTACACTAACTCACTTCGAGATTCTTCGAACTCATTCACAAATGCCACTATGTTCAGGATCATACAAAGATCTCAAAATGGGGAAAAAAAAAAGAATGCTCCCTCATAAAGTCGAAAAATCCTTACATTGGTCTTAGATTTGGTTCGCTGTGCAGTAGATAGAGTCCATCACATGTGCAGAATAGCGAGGTTGTCCACATCCTCTTCGATTGAGGAACTCTCAGAATAGTCTTATCCCGTGACGCGCGAGACCATTCGATTCTGTTCACCATGTCCAATAATAAATCATCAACACACCAATAACATAGACTACCAAATATTCACCTCAGAAGCCGCCGCGCTAAAGCGAGAAATCGCCACATGCCTTTCCTCTTCCCCTTTCGGTGGAGATCGAGGTGGAGCACCGACTCGTTGTCAACGTCGTACTCGGCGAGCGTCCGGAAGCCATTCTTGAGCTCCTTGCCAGCGAAGATCAGCTTCTGCTGATCCAAGGGAATGCCTTCGAGGTCCTGTATTTTGACCTTCACGTTGTGGACCGTCTCCGAGCTCTCGACTTCGATGACTACGGTCTTGCCCGTTGGGGTTTTCATGTGGATCTGTGTCTGCATGGAGAAATGACAGTAACTGAAATGAAACATCGTGCGAGAATATATCTAACCGAACCCCGAAAACTTTCGGAGGCCTAGAAGAGAACCTGGCGAAGATGGCGAAAACACCGAGTTGAAGAACAAGTTCGAGGAGTCCGGACCTTGTTCGAGCGTGAAGAGAGCTGATCTTCTTTGCCTCAGAGCGTTGCTTGGGATTGAAAGGCTCTCAAGCGGAGATGGTGAAGAAGAAGGGGCAGGTGGGCCTTGTTTATTATAGAGATGCGACGTTGACTCGGTCAACGGGAAAAAAACTAGTTTTCTGGAGATGGGTATGATGACACGTGTAAGTGGGGTTGCGGGGTCGTTCTCGTGATGAAATTTCCACGCGGCTGCGTATAGATACAGTCCCGCTTTGAACTTTGACTCCCTTTTTTTTTTGGCCTTTTTTGTTCTGAGTGCGGGCCCCACTCCCTTGTTGCCGTCCGATTGTCCTACTCAAAATTCGGACGATTGAATAAAGCGACGACCTTGACCGGCTCTAATATTTCCCGTGGAAGATCCCGACCAAATCCGATCTGAGCCAACAGTGTAAAGATCAATAAGAAGCATCAGTAACATCTAACCCCAAGTGGCCAATTACCATTTTCTCCCAAAATTTAGCTGTACTAGAGCCCGTTTATTTCGCGAAAATTGAGTGATTTAAAAATTATTTTTTAGAAAAATGACCGCTTATGTCTCCTACAAAAATAAATAAACGAACAATATTTTCATCGTCTAGACAAATATTTAGAGACAATTTATTATTGGTAATGAAAATATTTTGCATTGACTAATTTTTTTCATACAATATATGCGTTGATAACCAAATTTTGATTTATTATTTTATCATTAATTTCATGAAAATTAGAAACTAACCTTAGTCCTAGCAAAAATAACTAAATCATTTTCATTTGGTTTTCATACAGTTTAGTTTAAGTTTTTGCATACATGCATTTGCGCCGGCGGTGGATCGACTTAATTCAAGGTCTTGAGCTTAATTTATTTATCTGAATTGAGCTGGTGATAGAAAATTTTTTGGTCGACTCATAGAGTTCTAAACCTTTTGACGGTTCGCTAATATAGTCAATCAGACAAATTTGGCTGGAAATCGATGACATGGACATCGGCCGTCCTGCGAGCATGACCATCGTTGACATGGATGATTTTTAAAAATATTCTTAATTTTTTACTTTTATTTTTTTCTTCTTTTCTATTTTTTCCTTTCTTTTCTTTTCCCAACTACTTGCCGGCCAACCTTCCCGACCCCAAGCGAGGCCTAGGCTAGGGCCTCTGTCTTGTGCCAGCCATAGGCAAGGGACTTTACACCCTCGCCTGCCACAGGTGAGGTCGTCAGGCCCTCGCCCAGACTTAGGGGAGAGGTCGCGACCCTAGCTTGTTGGCCAGTGAGGGCATCCCTCGCTTGGTATGGGCAAGAGCCATGATGCCCTCACAACCACACACAAAGATTGCGTGTCCCTCGCCTGGATCTGGGTGTCTAAGCCCTCGCCCATGACGCCCTCGTCCAGGCTAGGCAAGGTTCACTAGCCCTCGATGGCCCAGAGTTGTAAAAAAAGCAAAGAAGAAAAAGAAAAAAAGTAAATATAAAAAATATATTGAAAAAATTATAACACTTGTTCACGTGTGGGGGTCGTGCCACGTAAGATGCTCAACGTCCATGTTTAGGACTCAATTGGTGATCAAGTGAATTACATTGACAAATTGTTTAAAGGTTTAGGACTCAATTAATAAAAATGAATTTGACAAAAAAAATGAATCAATTGAAAGGCTTACTCAATTGACACAAAAGTAATAGATTTAAGATTTTTGTATTACTTCCCTAGTTTTCCATAACTAAACTCTTATTTGAGTTTGGGCTTACCTATCTTAACACGCCTTTTAACACAAATTTTCTCTTGTCACTTCGTTACCACGCTTAAATTTACTAAGTACCACATGAGTTACCTACTTTGTTTTGTATGACTCACAAAATTTCTCTAATCAAATTACCAACCAGTTTTGAGTAAACATTTTTGTAGGCTCAACTCTAGTTGAATTGGAGCAGATCTAGAATGACGAATGAATTAGCTTGATTGTTTGAATGCATATTATGAATGAATACAATGTATAATACACCCGACATCACGAATGATGATATCAATGGCATTCCATGAAGAAGGTGTTCGAATCTTGAAGAATGAAGATAAGACTGATGTCCTATCTGGTCTCATATTAGACCTCAGACCCGGAATTACCCCAAAGCCAAAGAACTATATTCAAATTCAAGATAACCCAATTTCAGACCGACTTGTCAACCCACTCCCCTTTACCAATTGTAATTAAAAAGACATGGGCCTCCATGATTTCCTTTTCAAAAAGTTCATTCCAATGGATCCCCATAAGCTGAAATTGAAATTCCAGCTTCAGCATCTCCTGTCCATCTAATTCAAACTTCTTTTCCTCTTTCCTTTATATATATATATATATATATTCTGAGAGGATTTTAATGTGAATTTGTCCATAGAGTTGACTTATAGCAGACAAATTTGACTTCCAGAACTCCAACAGTGCAAGTAAAAAACCAACGGCTGCGTTTGTAGACATCTTTCCTGATGTGCAGGTCGACCATGTGGTGGCAAGGAATCTTCTCTTGCAAAACCATTCATCTTTCAAGATTTATCTCTTGCAAAACCATTCTTCTTGGTTTTTATTATTATTATTATTATTATTATTATTATTGTTATTATTATTTGGGTAAAGAGCAAACCATTCTTCTGGTTGATTTCCACAACATCAAAAAACTTTCGTGGACGAGTTTCATGTTTCTTATTTGCCACGTGAAAGTGAACCAAAGGCCCCCCGTGCCAATCTAAGCATCAGGATCATGAATGGCCTTCCCCTTCGAGGGCTTCACGGTTCTACTGAACTCCAACCATGTAAGGCCTGTTGTCCAGCATGAAAGTCCTGAAGCACGCGTTTATATTGATGCAGCGTCGATCTTGCATCCAACTTGACGCAAGTTTGAGTTATATTATCAGTACTAGGTAGTTCTAACATCGTTGACTGTCTGGTAGGTTTTTTTTTTCTTTTTTTTGGTCGAAACTCTACTAGGGTTTCGAGAGTAGAGATCTTCCATCAGATGTCGGATACCATACCTGTATCGTCCTCGTTCGCGGATACATCTAGCAAGAAAACAAACGAAAGAATAATCAGTACACAGCAGGAGTGATGCCGAAACACAATAGAAAGAAGGCGATGAAGAACAAAATTGATAGAATGAGGAACAATCGCTGTTCTCTCAGAAACGATATCAATCGTAATATTCTCAATATTCAATAATCTGCTCACAAAACCCTAAAGATGACCTTATATAGGTGTCAACCATAATGACAAAAGATAACGTAAAAATTACTAAAATACCATTAAATTATAAAATTGCCTAAAAATAGAAAAATGCCTGAAAATCCATCTAAACGACCCCGAATTGCCAAAATCCAATGCCAACGGCACTGAGTATTGATCAGACGACCGTTTCGCTTCAATCGACCGAATTTGAGCCCAATCCGATGTCGTTGACTGATTCTGTCTGCTGGTCCTAGGTGCATCATCCTCCCCTGCTAGAAAAAAGATTCGTCCTCGAATCTGGTTCTTCTTGACAACAATCTCCTCCGGTACTTCCAGTTCCTCTGACAACTGGCCTTTCTTTGCTTCGACCCATAAAGGCACCAATTCTGACAGATCCATAATCTGCACCTCTAACACTGTGACGGATTCCTGAATCAATTCCCTAGAATCGGACATGATTGGGAATTTCTACAAGTCCAATTACCTCTGCAGGCTGGCAGACCATGGCAAGAAGCTTGTTTGCTTCACCACAAACAGAAGTCATCTGGTCCATTACACCGCTCGGAGCTCCAACAATGTGGTTCTCTACCTTCTGGCAAAGCAAAGCAAGATCCCGTGGGCTAATGTGTAACCCATGAGCAGCAGCTATAGCATACATACTAGCAACCTCAACAGAGGCAGAAGAAGATACACCTTTGCCCTTTGGAACAACAGAGGAAACAAGCAAACTGATACTGTCCTTAAAGCATACACCTAACTTGGTCATTAGAACAAGAATAGTGCCTGCAACATAAGCTGCCCACTTTTGGGATGGATCACGAGCAAAGAACTCTTTTGCCTTCTCATATGAAATTGGTTTCCCGCCATCCATGAAGTCGGACAAATCCATGTCAAAAGTTGGTCCTTCTCCTCTGGCTTGTTGCCAAGCTAGAGCATGTTTCCATAGTCTCTGTCTGCTAGGATGATTCCTCTGAACAGCAACATGACAGGCTTCTCGAATAGGCATCTGCAACACAAGGCTTCCTGAATAATCAGCAATTCCACCCATTACATCCAGCCTTCCAGGTGCTCTTGTCACAAATATTTCTTCCTCCCAATTAAAGAGTCCAGCAGCTGCTTTACGCTCCCTCATCTGCCTCTTCTCCGAACTCCTTCCAGTTTCACTCACAATTTCTGACAAACTCTTCAAGAAACTCACTGTATCAGAGAGCCCATGAAGATCTCCATGAAGAATTTCGAAATCATCTGGGCATAAAGTCATTTGGGAACTTTTCTCATTCAATCCAACTTTTGGTGATCCAGCGCTAAGGCCCAGTTCATTTTCAGCATTTGCATACCAATCTGGGATGCAAAGGTCTCTTCCAGGCATTCTTTGCAGTTGATACCCAAGAACTATAGCATCACGCAGTCTTTTTACCCCGCTAAATTTATCTGACGCATAATTTCTCCCAGCGGCTGTCTCCTGCAAAATGTAAGCTGCTACCTCGCCACCATTAATGCCTCCTTCATAGCATGGTTGCAGACTGATCGCATGTTCAAGGTAAGGTTTCCAATGGCCAGTGAGTAAGTCCCTCCTAATCATCTCTACTCCAGCTTGATAGTACTCCAGCATATTCCTCAAGAATGGTTCTTCATTGAAGTAATCACGCCACACAAATACAAATGGACGCTTGTATGCTAAAGACTCACTGATAGTACCATATCCAATTTTTTTAAGCATAGAATCAGAGGCTGCAATGACATCAGGTGTGTATGCATCCCTAGCAAGCTTTACAAAGTTTGGTGGAAGGTTCTCACTCTCAGATGCACCACAAACCAAGCCTAACCAACCAGGAGGCAAGTACTTTTCCTCCAACTTCCAACCTGATGGCTGTCCGCCAAAATTGAGGATAACTAGCTTCACAACATCCCCAATTCCAATTTCCTTCCTCAGCTCCATACGGAATTTGTGCAACCTTCTGACAACCAATGGTAGATCTATAAAGTCACGGAAAGCGGGCATTGGGCAATATCCAGGCAACCAGATTAAGAATTCACAATGCGAATAGTCTTCTGCTATTTGCCAAACTATCTTACGATGATGATTTCCTGCAGCCATTACGTATTCCGCATAGATAAAGTCCCAACTGAAGTTGGTGACACAAACCAAGCGAATTCCAGCATCTGCTGCAGCACGGCACACAATTGGAACAACATCTGAAACCTGTGATTCTGGCAAATCCCACGGTTCCACCAGTCCAAAATTAGGACTATAGCACCCAAATTTGAGCAATCTTTGTTCTTTCCTCTGCATATCATCCACTCTATACCGCCTCTTCCAGTGTTGATAAAACTCCCACAAGTTTTCTATATCTCGACTGGGATCAATCTGTGCACCATCCTTCTTGGCAAGTTTCTGCTTATTAATAGACATTAAGCCAGTCTTGAACAAACCCCAGAAGTCATAGATAAATTCATTCGCACCCAATATATCCAGCATGAAATTATATGATTTTGAATTCAGCGCCTCACTATAAACCACAACCGACCTATCCATAGTGATAAAACCATCGCCATCAAAATCATCACCTTCAGGGACAAAATTACCTTGATTCTCAGTACTCCTCGAAACATCGGCTTTCTGCACATCTTCAAGAATCAAATCGGCCATCTCCTCGAACGCGGCGAAATCCCAATCATCCACCTCCCACGCCAGCATCCGCACCGCCGCCTGGGGGATGTTGCCAAGGGCGACCTCGCCTCCCTTCACCGACACGATGGGTTCTACCGTCATTACTGGATCCGCATCCTCTTGTTCTCCATCAGATTCATCGTAGATTGGATTTTCATAGACCGGATCTATATCAAAAATTGGATCTTGATCAAAGATGGGTTCTTGATCAAAGATCAGATCTTCATCGACGATCGAATTTTCATCGACGATCGGATGTTCATCGACAATCGGATATTCATCGACGATCGGATATTCATCGACGATCGGATATTCATCAACGATTGGATTTTTTTTGGACGGAAAGTACAACCCCGCCAGCGCAAGTCGTCGCTCCAAATACCGGATTCGCCTTTTTTGCACCAGTGCAAGTTGTCGATCCAAATCCTGAAGTTGTCTTCTCAGCTCTTCCTTTTCTATGTCTCGCAGGTTTCTCAGACGCAGCTGTTCATCTGCATCAGGAACGACTCCACGCTCCCGGCCTCCACGAGCACGCTGTCTTCGACCACATCGATTTTGTTCAGCCATCGGTTCGAAGCAACCTGTGCTCTGATACCAAATGATGCCGAAACACAATAGAAAGAAGGCGATGAAGAACAAAATCGATAGAATGAGGAACAATCGCTGTTCTCTCAGAAACGATATCAATCGTAATATTCTCAATATTCAATAATCTGCTCACAAAACCCTAAAGATGACCTTATATAGGTGTCAACCCTAATGACAAAAGATAACGTAAAAATTACTAAAATACCATTAAATTATAAAATTGCCTAAAAATAGAAAAATGCCCGAAAATCCATCTTAACGACCCCGAATTGCCAAAATCCATTGCCAACGGCGCTGAGTATTGATCAGACGACCGTTTCGCTTCAATCGACCGAATTTGAGCCCAATCTGATGTCGTTGACTGATTCTGTCTGCTGATCCTAGGTGCATCAAGGAGGAGTCAATTAGTCGCGCCATGAACAGAATGCGAAAGGGCGATGCTATATGCATTAGCATTCTCTCCTTCGGTCGTCGGTAAACAAAAGAATGATTTAAGCGAGGTCCTACTGGACTGGCCTATGACCAAAAGTTCAACTGTGGATGTCGCTTCGTTATTCTCCAATCCACTAATAGAGAAACTACTTAATCGGTCGCACCCGCAACATGACAATCTGCGTTAAAGCTTGAAGCCCTCGCTCATCCAGCAATGAAGACGGGCATACAAATTGAACATGTAAAATTCGAGACATGTCTGCAAGGATATTTTTTTCCCACTGACAGGTTACATCAAATCACACAGTACACTAACTCACTTCGAGATTCTTCAAACGCATTCACAAATGCCACCTTGTTCAGGATCATACAAAGATCTCAAAAAGGGAAAAAGAAAATGTATGCTCCCTCATAAAGTCTGAAAAATCCTTACATTGGTCTTAGATTTGGCTCGCTGTGCAGTAGATAGAGTCCATCACATGTGCAGAATAGTGAGGTCGTCCACATCCTCTTCGATTGAGGAACTCTCAAGATAGTCTTATTCCATGATGCGCGAGACCATTCGATTCTGTTCGCCATGTCCAATAATAAATCATCAACACACCAATAACATAGACTACCAAATATTCACCTCAGAAGCCGCCACGCCAAAGCGAGAAAGCGCCACATAACTTTTCTCTTCCCCTTTCGGTGGAGATCGAGGTGGAGCACCGACTCGTTGTCAACGTCGTACTCGGCGAGCGTCCGGAAGCCATTCTTGAGCTCCTTGCCAGCGAAGATCAGCTTCTGCTGATCCAAGGGAATGCCTTCGAGGTCCTGTATTTTGACCTTCACGTTGTGGACTGTCTCCGAGCTCTCGACTTCGATGACTACGGTCTTGCCCGTTGGGGTTTTCTCGTGGATCTGTGTCTGCATGGAGAAATGACAGTAACTGAAGTGGAACATCGTGCGAGAATATATCCAACCGAAACCCCGAAAACTTTCGGAGGCCTAGAAGAGAACCTGGAGAAGTTTGCGAAAACGCCGAGTTGAAGAACAAGATCGAGGAGTCCCGACCTTGTTCGAACCTGAAGAGAGCTATCTTCTTTGCCTTAGAGCGTTGCTTGGGATTGAAGGGCTCTCTAGCGGAGATGGTGAAGAAGCAGGGGCAGGTGGGCCTTGTTTCTTATAAAGTTGCGACGTTGACTCGGTCAACGGGAAAACTAGTTTTATGTAGAGGTGGCAAATTGGTGGGTCGGGTCGGGTCGGGTTTGGGTTGGGTCGAATGTGGTCCGACCTATATTGACCCATCTGACCAATATTGAATAACCCATACTCGACCCGATCCGCGATTGACTCATACCCGACCTGACCCGTTTTGACCCATATTATCAACACATAATAATACTTTTAAGAAAATGATATTATTAAAATACTTCCATGCAATAAAAAATCTAGTGAAATTTTTTAAGCGATCGGGACTGGCGGAGGCGATCAGGATCGCGCCGGCCCCAGTTGCAACACCCGAACCCGGTCACGGCCCCGATTGCTGGTCCCGGTCCCCAGCCCCGGCCTCGAACGAGGCCCCGGCCCCAGGCCTGGTCGCAGACCCCGGCGCCCGCACCAGCCTCTGCCCCGGCACCAGTCCCGGCACCGTTCTAGGCCCCAGCCCCAGACCCAGCCCTGGACCCAGCATCGGCCCCCGATCCTCAGTCTAGGCACCCGGTCACCGGCCCCTGGACCCGGCCCGACCTGACCCTGGCTGCCGGTCCCCAGCCCCGGCCCGAGTCACCGGGCTCGATCGCCGACCCCGGCATAGGTCCTTACCCCGGCCCCGGCCTCGGTCCTGTTCTCGGCCCTGACCCCCGGACCCTACCCCCGTACCCGGCCCCCGTCCCGGCCCCCGGTCCCAGACTTGGCCCCTGCCCACAGTCCCAGACCCAGACCCGACCTCGGCCCCCGACCTCGGGCTTGGTCGCTGGCCCCGGTCCCGGGCTCGGTTGCCGACCCCGACCCTCGGCCCCTAACCCCGGACCCGGCCTCAGTCTCAGCGTCCACCCCGGCCTCCGCCTTGCCCCAGGTCTCGGACCCACCCCCGGGCTCGAGCTCGGTCTCCAGCCCCTATCCCGGACCCACCCCCGGGCCCGAGCTTGGTCCCCGGCCCCTGCCCGGGGTTCCGGCCTCAGTACCCGGCCCCGACCCAGCCCCGGTCCCGGACCCTGCCCCAGCCCCGGCCCCACCCCGGGCACGATCCCCGGCCGTGGCTAGGTCGTCGACCCCAGTCCTCGTCCCGGCCCCCGGCCCCAACCCAGACCCGGACCCGGCTCCCACCTCCGGTCCCCTGTCCCGGTCCTAGGTTCGACCCCGGCCCCTCGCCCCTAGCTCGGCCTCGGGCTCGATCGCCGACCCTGGCCCTAGCACCGGCCCCGGTCCCGGCCCTGTCCCTCGAACCCGGACCTGGACCTAATCCCGAACCTGGCCCCAGCCCCGGACCCAGCCCTGACCCCTTGTCCCTGGACCCAGCCTTGGCCCCCGGCCCCCGGTCCCGGTCTCCAATGCCCGGCCCCGGAATCCGGACCCGGACCCGGACCCATGGTCCCCGGTCCTGGTCCCTGTCCCGGTCCCGGTCCCGATCCCGATCCCGGTCTCGGCCTCGGTCCCCGGACCCAAACCCGGCCCCCAATCCCGATCTCCGAGGCCCGGCCCCGGCACTAGTCTTGTCCAGGGCCCGGGCACCGGCCCCGGCTCCAGGACCCGAACCCGGACCCGGGTCCGGTACCGGTCCCCGCCCCCGGTCCCGGACCAGCCCCACCCCCAGTCCCAGCCCGGGCCCTGGTACCGGTCTCTGCCCCCGGACCCGATCCCGGCCTCGGCCCCATCCCCAACCCGATCGCCGGACCCGGCACCCAAACCCGATCTCGGCCTCCAAACCCGGTCCCGGCCCTGGCCCCGATCCCATCCCCGGCCCCGGGCCTCAATCCCGACCCCGGTCGTCGGTCCCGATCCTGGCTTCGATCGCTGACTCTAGCCCCGTTCTCGGGACCATTTGTAACTTGTGGAAGGACGTTGTCCTTATGGGTCGAAAATGGGTTCAATATAGGTCGAAAATGAGTTTAGTGTGACCCATTACTTACCCATTAGTGACCCATTTTTAGTGAATCCTTTAAAAGTTAATGACCCATATTTGACCCATTTTATACAAATATGGGTCAAATATGGGTTTGTGACCCATATTGCCAGCTCTAGTTTTCTGTAGATGGGTATGACGACACGTGTAAATGGGGTTGGGGGATCATTCTTGTGATGAAAGTTCTACGCGGCTCCCTGTAGATGTAGATACAGTCTCGCTTTGAACTTTGACACCCTCCCTTACCTTTCCTCAGAAGGTTAGGCCCTTGCCCTTAAGATCCGAGCCGTCATTTTTTGGACGGATGACCCAGATATAATGTTTTTAGGGGGCAATTTTTTGAATTTTTTTTTATATTTTTTTTGTTATTAATAATCTGGGCCATCCATTCATAACACGGACGACCCATATTTCAATGATAGAACCTAACCTTCTGAGGAAAGGTTAGACGATCCAATTCCTTTTTGTTCTTCTTTTGTTCTAAGTGCAGGCCTCACTCACTTTTTGCCGTCCGATTGTCCTACTCAAGATTCGGACAATTAAATAAAGCGACGACCTTGACTGGCTCTATATTTCCCATGGAAGATCACATGCCCTGATTCAATCAGGGAAGGTGTACCCAGATCACTTACAATAGGGATTTTTTCTTTTGTTTTTTTGGGGAAATGATCAGGGCAACCCTGCCCTGATTTCGGCAGGCCAAGGGATCCAATTCCTGGAAGATCCCGACCAAATCCGATCTGTGCCAACAGTGTACAGATCAATAAGAAGCATTGACAACATCTAACCCAAGTGGCCAATTACCATTTTTCTCCCAACAATTAGCTATACTAGAGTCCGTTTATTACGCAAAAAATGAGTGATTTAAAATTAGTTTTTTCAAAAAATGATCGCATATGTCTCTTACAAAAATAAATAAACAAACAATATTTTCATCGTCTAGGCAAATATTTAAAGGAAAATTGTTATCAGTAGTGTAAATATTTTGCATTGATTAATTTTTTCA
The DNA here is from genome assembly GCA_021437785.1 of Rhodomyrtus psidioides. Lineage (NCBI taxonomy): Eukaryota > Viridiplantae > Streptophyta > Magnoliopsida > Myrtales > Myrtaceae > Rhodomyrtus > Rhodomyrtus psidioides. The sequence goes on along the minus strand of JAILYB010000265.1, from coordinate 262,812 downwards.
TAGAATATATGTGTTGATACCCAAATTTTGATTTATTATTTTATCATTAATTACATAAAAACTAGGAACTAACCTTAGTCCTAGCAAAAATAATTAAATCATTTTCATATTATTTTCATACAGTTCAGTTTAATTTTTTGCATACATGCATTTGCGCGGCGATGGATTGACTTAGTTCAAGGTCTTGAGCTTAATTTAATTATCTGAGTTGAGCCTGTGGAATAAAAAGATTTGGTCGTCTCATGGTAGAGAGTAGGCCGAAATCTCTAAGGAAAATAGGTTGATTTGAACTTAATCAAGTGTGATTAAGTCCTTCGGAACTTAATTAAAAAGGGTCCAAATGAGAAGATTAATTCGTAAATATGCGAAAGTCGCGAAATCCTAGTTTAGTCTATAAATGGGTGTTTTGTTTACAATTTGAGGAGCCCACACAAATTCAGAATACATGGCCTAAGTGAGAGAAAATTCTTGAGTGGGAGCTTCATATCTCTCTCTCTCTCTCTCTCTCTCTAGATTTCTGACATCTTGAGAGGAATACACGTAGAGAGAATATAATTATACTGATAGTGCCATAACTTGTGTACGGTGTTCACTTGAGTGTCATAATTTTTTTTTCGCTCATTTGAATGCCACAAATTTTAGAAAATGATCACTTAAGTGCCATCACCGATTTGCTCCATCGGAAAGCTTGCATGAATGCCAGAAAATCTGACGTGGCATCGTCGGAACAATTTTTTTAAATTTTATAATATACATGTGGATTTTTATTTTATTTTATTAGTTATTTTGAAAAAAATTATTATTTTTTTTCATTTTCCTCCTCTTGGCCGGCGAGGGTCATCGTGAGGGCCCTCGTCGGCCACGACCGGCTAGCCCAAGGTGAGGGCTGCCTCGTCCTTGGCCGGGGGAGGAGGGGGTGATGGTTGTCGCCCCTGGGCTAGCCGTGGGCGAGGCAACCCTCGCCCCTAGGCTAGCCGGCCATGGCCGGTGAGGTCCTCACGGTGATCTTCGCCGGCCATGGGGTAATACAAGGGTTTTCCAAAAAATATTGAATAATTAAAAATAAAAATATCAAAATAAATAAATAATTTCATAAAATATAAAAAAATGTAAAAAAAATTACATGTCACTGAAAAATAAATAAAAAGTCCACATAGGATGATTTTTCGAAAATGGCATTTAAGTGAATGATTTTTCTTCGAGGTGGCACTCAAGTAAACGAAAAAAAAAGTTGTTGCACTTAAGTGAATGCCGTTCAAAAATTTCTTTTCTTTTGCTTTAGTAGGTCTCCTAGGTTTGCATGATAGAGAAGACGACTCCACCATACACGGCCAGAGTTCCGCACAAACAAAGAGATAAAGGGAAAGAGACGCGAGTCTCTGCTGTGAACAAAAAAGTACAGTACGTCCTATACATTGAGTTGGTCTTCTTCTAGATTTCGCCATGACTTTGAATAACATAGGAGATCTTACGATTTCACTTCATGCAAACAAGAGATTTTTTAGCAAGGAAATCGTGAGTTCCAAAGCTCACATCAGTTCTCAATGTAGTCCATGAGTTTTTAATTTGATCGATATGGCCTTTGAATTTTAACTCAATATGCAATATGGTCCATGAAATTTTAAATTGACCAATATGGTTGCTGAATTTTTCGAATATATTCAACTTAATCCCTTAATTTGAATTAATGGAAAGACTAAATTAAACATCTTCTTATAGTTTAGGGGCTAAGTTGAATATGTTCAAAAAATTTTGGGACCATATTGATCAAATTAAAAGTTTAGGGACCACATTACATATTGTGTTAAAGTTCAAGAACCATATTGATCAAATTAAAAGTTCAAGGACTACATTGTATATTGGGACAAAGTTCAGAGACTATTTGTTTCATTATCTCTTGTGTGTGTGTGTGTGTATTTCAATTTTTTTTTGAATTTTCACATGTATATAAAACTAATTTTTTTTAATATATATTTTTTAAAATTTTATCTTTTTTTTTGAATTTTTTTTCATCTAATTAAGTTTGTATTTTTTACTTTCTTTTTAATTGTAGCCTTTTTAAAAATTTTAGCTTTTTTAAACTTATTAAGTTTGTATTTTTAATTTTATTTTATTTTTCTAAGTTTTATCTTTTTTGAATTTATTTTTTTATTTTTAAACTAATTAAGTTTGCATTTTTAATTTTTACAAGTTTTTCAAATTTTATCATTTTTTTTGAATTTTTTTAAACTAATTCAGTTTGAACTTTTCAATTTTTAGCCTTTTTCTGTATAGTTTACTGGACCTCAAGTGAGCCACATTAGCTTAAAATATTAATAAAAAGAAGCTATATCGGATTTGGCAATGCTTTTTGGAGTTGGCACTCAAATGATCATTTAAAAAAAATGATATTAAGTGATCTAAATAAAATTTTTGGCACCAAAGTGAGCGCCGCACACAATTTTTGACATTTATACTGTTCTCTCTCCCCCCCCCCCCCCCCCCCCCCCTTTTTTATGAGCAATTGCATTATTAGCAAGGACATCTTCTAGTACAAAAAGAAGTGACCAAAATTTATGAAATTAACATCATACAAGTTTTTAAAGACAACACAAACTAAAGTGAAAGCGAATTGACAAAGAAATATTCTTTTCTTGGTAAATAAAATTTATTTAATACGCCCTTCCTTTATGCTGTGTCTTCTACTTCCTTTTTACTTTTTTATTGTAAGCTTTTCCTCTTTTTTCCTCCATTCTGCTGTGTCCTTTACCCCGCTGATTGTTTTTGCAAGTATCATTCTTGGCAAAGAATAATTATTATTTTTTTGGTCGAAAAAGAATATTTATTTGATCCGCCCTTCCTTTATGCCATGTCTTCGACTTCCTTTTTATTTTTTTTATTGTACTTTTCCTTAGATGTGTCAAATGGGTGGGTCGGATCAGGTTTGAGTTGGGTCGAATATGGTCCGACCCAATTAACCTTTCTAACCCGTTTTGACCCAATTTATGAAATCACACTAATATTCTAAGAAAATGATATTACTAAAATACTTCTATGCAATAAAAATCTAGTGAAAAATTTTCCTTTTTTAAAACAACAACAACAACAACAACAACAACAACAACAACAACAACAACAATAATAATAAAACCTTTGAGGCCTTCGGCTCATTTGCAACTTGTGGAATGAAGCTGTTTTCTTGGGTCGAAAAATGGGTCCAATATGGATAGAAAATGGGTTTAAGTGTGTGACCTATTTTTGATCCATCTAATTCAACTTAAATATTTTAGACCCATTTTAATTCAACCATTTACAAACTTAGAACCCATGTACAACCCATTTATGCCAAATATGGTTAAAAAATGGATCATTGACCCATATTGACGGCTCTACTTTTCTTTTTTTCCTCCCTTATGTTGTGTTTTGTTTTTGTTTTTGTTTTTTTTTTTTTTTGCAAGTATCATTCTTGGCGAATCGAGCATATCAACTTCAAATATAAGATACCACCGCTGATTTGGTAAGTTTTAACACGTCGGTATAATTGAGCCAACAAGATGTCGGTAGACCATCGAATAGTCGCTAAATTGGAAAACACAAATACAAGTTGGTAGTTTCGTAGAAAAAATTAATCATTTTAATTGGATAATAACGTGCCAAAAATAAATGTTGATGATATCTGGAATTGTTGGTAATTGAATAGAATCAAATAATACCGGTACTTTCTAGCATGTGACATGGCCAAGCAAGCTGCCGGTCAAATTCTTCTCACTCACAAAATTCGATAATAACCAACGCTTTCATGAATTTATCGGCATTAAATGATTCCGACACAAAGAAACTGTTAGGATGCACGTGTGGATTGTATTAGAGAAGTCTCATATAAGAGAATTGATGTAATGTGGAGCAGTTAATATATCTTAGCCGACTCATATATCACTAACTTATATTTTTGAGTAAATATAGATCTAATTAGATATGTTGACGGGCTCGACTTGAATTTCTTCTTCGCGATTTTCCTGGATAAAGCTATCAAACGTCTGTTGTGCGCCGTCAGAAACATCGGAATCATCCCTAAGCATCTACTATGATATTCTCACCTTAGCTCTATTTTCTCTTGACGTTACCACCTCTTTAGCAGTGCAAAGAGTGCTGTCTCATCGTGTGCAGAGTCATATTGTACCTTTGTTTGGAGAACCAATGGGGTCCTCACAGTTTCGTCATTTGCATTTTAGTCCCTCCATTTTTCATTAGAGGTAAAATGACATAAATAGTCCATGAACTTTGACAGAATTTGCAGTCTGGTCCTTGAACTTTTAATTTGTTTAATTTATTCCCTGAACTTTGTTAGAATATGCAATTTGATCCATAAACTTTTGATTTATTCAATTCAGTCCCTGAACTTTTAGTAAATGTTCAATTTAGTCCTTGAACTATATGAAAATGTTCAACGTTATTCCTAATATTAAATTAACAAAAGGACTATATTGAACATTTTCCTATAATTTAGGGACTAGATTGAGCATGCACTAAAAGTTTATGGACTAAATTGAACAAGTCAAAAGTTTATGGACCAAATTGCACATTCTGCCAAAGTTTAGGGACCATTTATGTTGCGCTGAACAATCGATCGAACGATAAAATAAACCGAACAAGTAAAGTAAATCGAACACCAGATGTACGTGGTTCAGTCGTAGAGACCTACGTCCACGGGGAGAGCAGCAACGAATTCCACTATAGAACGAGCGGCACACGGAGATTACAAGCCACACTTGAGTTACACAAATACTTTTAGCGTTTCCTAGCCTCAATTACATCCAAGAACGCACACAGTGTTTAGCCATCGATTCCTAGCGAAATAATCTCTCAATCTCGCAAAGGAATTACAACACAAATCTAATATCAAGATTTAATTAGCTTCGACACTTGAATTCTTAATGTAATTTCGCGAACAAAACGAACGAAGAAAACCCTAAGCCAAGCGCTCAAGAACGGCGCTTTCATATCATTATGCAGGCACCCGGCGCTTCCAAACCTCTTATTCAAGCACTCGGCGCTTCCAGACCCTTATTCAAGATGTGTCATCCCCCCTCAATAGAAAACACGTATATGTATAGATAACTTCCAAGTCTGACATTGAATAAAAAAAACTTACTGACTTTTCCTCCAACGTGCTTCTCAGAAGGAAAGATATCCGTGAGAATATCTGTGGAGATATTCCCAGTGCTGCAAGGAATCCACGTTGAATTAGTAGAAGATATTGATTTTCGTGCATATCTCATCCTACTAATTTGATATAAGACAAATATAATTATCCCTTCAACACGACCCTTGCTCTAAATCGGAAACTTCAGTTTCCGTAGCACCCCATCGGATGTTCATAAAATTTCCAACATTCACACTTTCCTTTACTGAGTCAGCTTCCGTATAATTAATCTCGAATCAGGTTTTTTGATAAGCTCGAACTCGAGACATATTATAATAATTTATGTAATTATCCCTTCATTATAATGCAATTTCGTTACCTGCTAATTTTTCGTTTGGGCAGACTGGTACCTGGCATTGATTTGCGAGCATGGAAATTGGCGTCCCGAGCACGAGCGCGAGAGTTCTGGCTACAAACATGGGCTCAGGGTCTAGGAGCCTGCTTTGATGGACCCGATCTTGATGGACTTGGGTGCGGTGGCTGGAGTCTCGAGTCGATGCGCCGAGGTCTCGGGCATTGGCGCCAAGGGCGCGACCCCATGTTGGAATATATAAATATAAATATTAAACCACGCCTTCTTCTAATAGCTTAAGCTTTTAGAAGAAGGCGTGGTTTAATATTTATATTTATATATTCCAACACTTCCCCTCACGCTTAGTCTGGTCTTTTGCCTAGTACTAAGCGTGGACAAATTCATTGGGGAGGCAAATAGGGGCCTGGAAAGATTTGAACTCATGACCTCCTGCTCTGATACCATGTGAAGAAGTATAATCCGATGATTCTTATTAAAACTTGGATGAGTATATATACACAAATGCTATAGAGATTTGCTCCTAATTAATGGAGAGATTTTCTCCACTGATACAACTAATCAATCTACTAAACTAATTGATCTCCTAATTGATGGATATTCTCCACTGATCGATCTTTTCCTATAATAAAAGGATACACAGAACTATGATACAATCAATCGATCTTTTCCTATAGTAAAAAGACACACAAAAAATATGATACAATCAATACTCCCCCTCAAGATGGAGCGTGGAGATCACGAACGAGCTTGCAAATCAAGTGATGAAAATTTTCTTTACCCAAAGCTTTCATCAAAACATCAGCCAATTGGAGCTTAGAGGAAACGTAAGCTGTCTTCAATGTACCCATTTGAATTTTATCCCGGATGAGATGACAATCAATTTCTATATGTTTGGTGCGCTCGTGAAATACGGGATTAGAAGCAATGTGAAGCGCTGCTTGATTATCACAGTAAAGAGTGGCTGGATGTGTAGATACACGAAGATCTTTTAGCAGTGCTTGTAACCAAGTTACCTCACAAGTGGCGGACGCCATGGCACGATATTCAGCTTCGGCGGAAGAGCGAGAAACCGTGTGTTGTTTCTTAGTTTTCCAAGAGAGGGGGCTGTCGCCAAGAAACATAATATAACCGATAATGGAACGTCGAGTGGTGGGACAAGCACCCCAATCGGCATCACAATAAGCCCTTAATTGTAATGCACTAGAGGAGGATAAAAGAATTCCAGTTCCTGGTGCCTTCTTGATGTAGCGAACGACCCGTAGAGCAGCCTGCCAATGAGGCTCGCGGGGAGAGCTCATGTGTTGACTCAAGATGTTAACTGCAAAAGTAATGTTGGGTCGAGTGATAGTGAGATATAATAGACGCCCTACTAGGCGACGATAGATCGATGGATCCGAGAGGGGAGTTCCACTATCTGCAACAAGTTTGACATTGGTTTCCATGGGAAAATCAATGGGACGACTACCTAGGAGACCCACATCTTTGATGATGTCCAATGTATATTTCCATTGAGAGAGGTAGATACCGCCTTTGGCGCGAGCTACTTCGATGCCAAGGAAATATTTTAAGTTGCCCAAATCCTTCATCTGAAATTGCGAGTTAAGGTACCTCTTCAAAAGATATATGGCGGCTGGGTCGTCTCCAGTGATGACAATGTCGTCGACATATACAAGTACAGCTGTGAAAGATGAGGGCCGACGAGATATAAATAAGGAGTAATCAGCTTTCGATTGAGAGAAACCAGCAGCTATGAGAGAAGTTGATAGCTTAGAAAACCAATTTCGTGAAGCCTGTTTCAAACCATAAAGTGATTTGCGAAGGCGACAAACCCGATGCTCCCCTTGTTTGGCAAATCCCGGTGGAATTTTCATGTAAATCTCTTCAGCCAAATCCCCATGAAGAAAGGCGTTGTTAACGTCCATTTGATGTAAAGGCCATCCACGTACAGCAGCAATTGCAAGAAGGCATCGTACAGTTACCAGTTTGGCCACAGGAGCAAAGGTTTCATTAAAGTCAATACCTTCAGTTTGGGTATAACCTTTGGCGACGAGGCGAGCTTTGTACCGTTCTATAGATCCGTCAGATCGGCGCTTGATCTTATAAACCCATTTGCAGCCAATAGGTACCTTTCCTGGAGGAAGATCAGTAATGTACCATGTTTTATTGAATTCTAAAGCCTTTACCTCAGCAGCCATTGCTTCTTTCCATTTGGGATCCTTGTTTGCCATTGTGAAAGTGGTAGGCTCTTGATCATGGGTTAAAGAAGATAAAAAAATACGATGGGCAGGGCTAAAACGAGAATATGAAATAGAAGAGCTTAAGGGGTAAGGCAAACCTGGAGAAACACGCTTGCGCGGCTTGGGAGTTGGACGAGAAACATGCCCGCAGTAATAATCTCGCAGTTTGAGGGGTGGATGCCGATCCCTAGCAGGATGTCGTGGCGGTTTGGATGTGTCAACAAGGTTGGTCGGGGTAGGAGAAGGGATATGTGAAGGCGTGGTTGTGGGAATGTATGGATCCGATGTGGATGGATCAGTAGAAGGAACCGGTGGTTCCGTAGTCGATGAAGGTAAAGTCTCAATAGACGGTGAAGTATGACCGTCATTGACTGTATGATCCGGAATGGGAATGGGGAGAACCACATTTGAAGGGTCAGGAGGAATGGAGGAAGGGGTGGTGGCATACGGGAATACGGTTTCGTGAAAAACAACGTCACGACTCGTAAAATATTTGTGATTGTCGAGATCGAAAAGGCGATAACCCTTTTGTCCTCTTGGATAGCCAAGAAAAATACAACGGATGGCCCGAACACCAAATTTATCATGATGTAAATGACTACAAGAAGCATAACAAAGACAACTGAAAACTTTAATATTATCATACGTTGGCGGGGTGTTCAATAGCCTTTGAAAAGGGGTGTTACCGTCCAATAAAGGGGTGGGTAATTTGTTAATTAAATAAGTGGCGGTGAGAATACAATCGCCCCAAAAATGAAGAGGAAGTGAAGCTTGAAAACGCAAAGCACGAGCCATAGTAAGAATATGGCCATGTTTGCGTTCAACGATGCCATTTTGCTGAGGGGTGGCAACCATGCTATGTTGGTGAACAACACCATTAGCGGCCAAAAACGATTGCATGGGGCATGAAAAAAATTTGGAACCATTATCGGTGCGTAAAATTTTAATGGAACGAGTATATTGAGTAGCAACATATGCCCAGAAAAAACGAAGAATGTTAGATGTCTCACTTTTGAATTTCATAAGAAATGTCCAAGTACAACGAGAAAATCGTCAACTATCGTGAGAAAATAACGAGCACCAGATAAAGTGGGGGAATAAGGTCCCCAAATATCGCAATGAATTAATTCAAAAGGTTCAATGCTAGTAATAAAACTACGAGGAAAAGACAATCGATGATGTTTAGCAAGAGGACAAATATCACAAAGCGGGGTGGGAGTATGGGGCGAGAAAGACAACGTATCCCGTAATGCCGCGATAGTGGTATAAGATGTGTGGCCAAGTCGTTTGTGCCATAACTCACGAGTAGGGGATGATGATGCAAAAGATTGTGGTTGTGATGCTGTTTGTAGATAGTAAAGACCACCACTAGCATGGCCCCGTCCAATCTCCGTCCCCGTCAAGCGGTCCTGGAGAATACAATAAGAAGAATAAAAGGTTACAAATACATTCAATTCACGAGCAAGTTGTTGAACCGAAAGTAAATTATGCTTAAAAGATGGGGCACATAAGACATTAGTGAGGGTAAGACGAGGATGAAGAAGGACAGAACCCGCCATGGTAATGGGAACCGTGCGACCATCTGGGATACTAATGGATGTAGAAGGAGGGGTATGAACATGGGTAAGTAAATGAGGAAGGTAAGTAACATGATCAGTCGCCCCCGTGTCAAGGATCCAAATAGATGAATCATGTACTGCAGAGGAAAGGCAGAGAGAAATACCTGTGAGGTTAGCTGCTGGCTGTACATTTACCTCATTAATCAAGCGAAGAAGTTGCTGATATTGTTCGGTAGTGAATGAGTTCACCACAGGAGTGGACGAAGACATGGCGGATGACAATACAGGCACGGTTACAGTGTCCTGACGTGGTTGAGGACGTCGAGCAGTTCGATAATGAGGAGGATAGCCATTGAGTTTGTAACATACATCTCGAGTGTGACCAACAATATGGCAATAAGTGCATCGTTCTTTAGAACGTTGACGCTGCTCAGTGGAACGTGGTCTGGTGGCAGCATTAATAGATCTAGTAGAAGTGTCACCCAAGGTGGGCATGGTGAGTAAGGCAGATCCTTCGATCATGGCATTGGGTGATTGAAGAAGACACTGTGATTCATCTTGAAGGATGAGATAATAAGCACGACTCAAAGAGGGAAGAGGATTCTGAAGCAGGATCTGACTCCGTATTGGTGCATAGACATCATTCAAGCCCATTAAGAATTGCATCAGTTGGCGATTTTGGTAATGAGTGGAAAAAATATTAGAAGCACCACAGGTACAAGAAGGTATAGACACCAAAGTACTTAGCTCATCCCAGCAAGCCGTCAAGGCATTGAAATATTTGGCGACCGAGTCGTTGTTTTGTTGCAATGTGGCCATGGCACGCTCGAGTGCAAAAATGCGTGGGCCGTTTGAAGGAGAGAAACGATCATGAAGGTCCTTCCAAACGGTAGCAGCGGAATCAGCATAGAGGACGGAAGCAGCGAGATCACGATGGATGGAGTTGAGAAGCCAAGATAGGACCATGTTGTTAACACGGTTCCAAGCTTCGTAACTTGATTCGGTAGTGGCCGGTCTGGGAATAGTGCCATCGACAAATCCCATTTTGTTCTTGGCGGAAAGAGCCATGATCATGGTGCGGCGCCAAGTGGTGTAATTGTCACCATTAAGAGGATGGCTAGCAAGATTCGTCCCCGGATTATCTGAGGGATGCAAGAAAAAAAGGGTTGGCAAGGCTGTCGGTAAAGACGTCAGGGCTTGAAACATCGGATGTAAGAGTTGAAGTGGTAGAACTCATGTTTAAGAAAAATGATGGAGATGAAAAACGGAGAATTAAAAAGTACGCTCTGATACCATGTAAGATTTTGCTGGGACATGTAAGATTTTGCTGGGACCACTTGCCAACTGCTCTAAAAGCTTAAGCTATTAGAAGAAGGTGTGGTTTAATATTTATATTTATATATTCCAACACCCCACTGTCAAGGGCTTGAGAACGAGCGTTTGGATTACCGTGCCCAGGTGGAGAGTTTTTCGTTCAAGCGTCCATACCTAATCGTATTTTGGAAAATGATTTTTGATTTTCTGGAAATGAAATCAGCTTTGATAGGAAAATGTTATCCATCAACTCTTTTTCTTAAGCGATTCAAATGCCGAGAAATGAGGAATTTCCTAAAAGGTTTTATCCGCGAAACAAACGGAGCTTTAAAAAAAAATCAATTCTATTTTGAAGGAAATCAATTCTAACTCTCTATGAATAGATAGGAGGAAAAACGATTTTTCTCTCTGAGAAGATTCTAGACAAATTAACTTGCCAGCATTTAACCATCGCACGAAATGAAGAATTCAATAAATTGATGAAAGCCATTATTTATGCTTTCATATTTCTTACCAATTCGCGTTATTTGTATTCTCTTCAAATATAAGTTTGCGTAAACTTCGGCACAGATTTGATTAATGTGAAAATTATTTCCCGTCGATACCAATACTTAGAATAATATAAGGAATATAATCTTAGCATTGCTAGCCTGCTCAGAATATTATTTCATGTACTTTCCCTGTTTTTCTTTTCTTTTTCTTTTTCTTTTTCTTTTTTAACCTTTTGAGAGAAAAGGTGAGCAAATGGAAACGAAAATTCTTTTCTTGGCAGAGAAAAAAAGTTAAGTATCCCTCGATTTCCTCTGTGTCCTTTAACCGGAAACGTGTTTTCCATGTTTCTCGGGATGGGATTCATGCTTAACGTAGATGTAGAGTAAGCATCTATTTATTGGTTATCCGTCAACTAAGCTATATTACATGTTCCACATCATATTAATTCTTCAATATGAGACCATACAACTCACATGTGCATCTATCTAATTCATGATGTATTTTTCTGCACAGACATGAAGGTCCACCAACTGACTATCGACTATGATACTATTTGTTAAGAGCGCGCAGCTGAAACTCGATACCTTCACCTGGAAAAATCGCCCAAAGAAAGCACAAGTCCAAAGCCTTCATTATATTATTACAGAAAAATGCCGGGATCGCCCATACTAAAATTATTCTTTTGTTTTTATGGAATCACTTTAAATCCTTGTAGACGAGCTAATTGTAACATTCTCAACTCAGTAAATTGAATTTTGAAGTTAAGGGCATGCATGACAATACTTCTTGAGTGGAATTTCTACTCTAAAAGTGCTTTTGAAGCATAAATCTGTTTGATAACGCAACTTCTGTAGCAGAAATTTATTTGGTTATACAACTTCATTTTTCTATTTTTGGAGCATTTTTTGGCTCCAAGAAATAGTTGTGGAGCCATTTGAAGAAATAAAAAAATTTATTTTTTTTCAAAAGTAGAAAAATTAATTTTGGGCGAGAAGTTGATTTCTACTGCAGAAGTGTTGCATTTTAGGAAACTGTGGGATTCGCAATGAGCTCCCAAAGTAAACCGTCCTAGCTCTATAAGTACCTAAGATCAAGTCCCCACATATATATATCATAAATTCTGTCATTTCTTTATCCAGTTAGAAGCTGAATTATCCAAACATGAGGAATTTGACGGGAACGAACCAAAAGGCGGTGACCGCGATGGCGCCTGCGACGACCGCAAACTGCAATGTCGCGATGGGCAACGTGAAATCCCTTTGAACTCCCATGGGGATGCTCTTGCAGATCGAGGTCCTAGTCATCTTCACCGCCTTCTTGCTCCTCTTCCTCGTCGCCTTCGGCTTGTGGCGACGTCGCTGCAACAATGACAAGTTCCGGCTTGTTGTCTTCGCGGCCTACACTCTCTCGACCTATGTGCTCACCTATGCGCTAGGCCTCATGCATGACGCTCCGCTGCGCAACGACTTATACCCCATATGGGCAATGTTCCTGATGATCGCGTTCGGGAGCGCCGACTCTATCTCCGCATACAGCCTCGAGGACAACGAGCAGTGGAAGAGCTACAATTGGCAGATCATGGTCCAATGGATTTGGGTGGCCCTGTTGGTAGAGTTGTACTTCCGCCACAGGTCCAGCACGGTGGTGGCCGTGACCGATTCCCTCTTCTTCGTCTTGGCCTTGAAGGCCAACGGGAGGGCTCGGGCCATGATGGCGGCGACCCAGCATTCTCTGGAGAGGAACACCAAGGTGGTTGCTGATTACATGAGGGTGGAGCACGAAAGTGGAGGCGTTTCACGTAGTGAAGTTGATCCGGTTCGCATGAGAGGATATACGTACTTGGTTAGGGGTGAAGAGGAGAGACCAAGACGGGTGTTTGTTCTTGCTATGGGATATATCAGGAGGCATCTGGGGAAGGAGGAGGCCGCGCCAGTGTCGGATTACCCGACGACACTCGACAAGGACGAATTGGTCACCCTTGAGAAGGTATATCTATAATTTGTTTTTTTTTTTTTGCGTGAGCCTGTTATTGTAAATTCATCACGATTAATAAGTTTAAGAAGGAAGCGTCGGGATCTGAACTCTGGACCTGCGCTTTCATAAGTAGTTAGTGTGTCTAACCAATATGTTTAGATCATTAGGTGGAGGAAGACTGGACATAATAAGACACACTCTAATGGATAGCTTGCCGGCTGCGCCACGTCAGTGATTTTTGGTCAAAATTGATCGAAAGGACTCAATTGACACAAATGCAAATGGATTAGATTGAGTTGGCACAATTGCAACATTTCTACGACTTCTTCTTTTTTTTCTTTTTGTAATTTTGCCAATTATGACCAAGCATTTAAACAGTTTTAACTTGGACATATCCTTATATACATGCTCAACTCTTCACTCAGGTGTGGGAGTGTGAAGGGAGGCTGTTAAGGAGCTCGGGAGGAGGAGACCCCCACAACAAGATCAAAGACATCTGCCTCTCTTTTGCACTCTTCAAGCTCCTCCGTTTGAGATATGCTGGCTACTCATTGCCCCAAGAGGCTCACCAGAAGACATGGAACTTGATTTGCCATGGATTGCTCTCGCAAGATGACGGTTACAAGCGAGCGTTTCGAGTCGTCGAGGTCGAGCTCACCTTCCTTTTTGATTTCTTCTACACCAAGTACAGTGCCATATTCCATCCCGGCACGTTGCATAACAAATTGTTAGAGTTTCCGACTGTTGTTATCGGCATCTGGGCTATGACATCACTCTTGAAGCATCACAAGAGACCTTATAATGACTGTCAACTGGCCACACTGCCAAATGGGTTGAGCGTCGACGTACTCGTGACCAGTGTGATGATAATCTCGTTCATCGTCATGGAGCTGATGCAGTTCTTCTTCATGGTTTTCTCGGAATGGGCTAAGGTGATATGGATCTGCGAGTATGTGCAGAATAAGTCGTGGCAAGAGAACATGTGGATTGAGCGGATGATCCGAGTGGTATGTGGAGTCCGGTTGCTGAAGCCTTGGGAGCGAAAGCTTCGTCAGTACTCATTCCTCGAGTCATACTTGTATAACCCTTCCAGGTTAAAGAACAACGCGTTTATGGCGACCTACATCGATCAAACTAGGGACGGCCAGAGACAGAGCATGCCGATCCAATTGCCAGAAGAAGTGAAGCAAGCGGTGTTTCATGCTCTGAAGTCGATTTACGGTACTAAATTGGAGAATGGACAGGCCTCGCTGAGAGCGAACAATGAGTCCAAGAAGCTGCTGTGGGCGTGCCGGCTTGAGACAGAGACTCAGGTCATAATGGTGTGGCACATCGCCACCAGCTTCTATGAGCACAAACTGCCGCCAGGAAGATCAGACTCGGCCGCAACGAGGAGGAGTTTCCTAGTGGCAACTAGCTTATCCAAGTATCTGGCTTACTTGGTTGCTTTCGCTCCACGGCTACTACCAGATCACCCTTATGCTGCAGAGCACGTGTTCGATCAGGCGGTCATCGAAGCCAGGGCCTTCTTTCAGAAGTGCGAGAAAATGGAGGACCGGATGAAGAAGATGGAGGAGAACCTTTCTGCGCATGGAGAAACTGTTATCAACCGAGGTGCTCAACTCGGGAAGCAGCTCGCGAATGATATAAACAGCAAGGACATGATATGGAGGATTCTGGCCGACTTTTGGGTGGAAATGGTGTTGTATGTGGCGCCTTCTGACAATGCGAGAGCGCATGCAGAGCATTTGACTAGAGGAGGCGAGTTTGTGACTCACTTGTGGGCTTTGCTCACTCACGCAGGGATCGAGAGAACTGCTCCTACAAATCCGCGTTATGCTTTGGCGAGAAGCTACAGCTTCTGAACTAATCCACAAAAAAAGAACTTCATTTTATTTCTTTGATTTGAAAGACTTTGGTGTGTTTTTCCTTCTCTTAGCGTGATTTGATTGTGATTGTGATAATATGCCATGATTCTTAAGGTGATCTAATTGTGATTTTGATAATATGTCACGATTGCATTTTTATTTGATGGGTTGTCTTTTTCATGTTAGAATATATTTTTAATATTCAATTGTGGGCTTTATTAATTGTTATTGTAAATAATATTTTGTTTAATAAAGAAAGATATATACAGTTTCCTAATTTAGTCGGATATGGGGCTGGATAGTATGGGCCGAGATCAACCTAATATTTGATGAGGGGATAGGTTTCATTCTCTATAAATAGAGCTCAAGTCCCTCATCTAAACCCTGATATCCACATAACCTCACATATAGAATTGTCTGAAGCGACAGTGATGGGCCGTCTCATTGAAGTTAGTGATAAATGGGGTTCATAGAGGAGAAGATCTTGAGCATCGGATCATTGCAATTTCGCATCAATGTCGCGACCCTCCCTTGAGGAGCCTCTCGAGTTGGCGGGCTAATGCGCTGTCCTGTCGTCGGTCTGGACGCGGCCCTCTCCCAAGGTCCGTTATCTAAATCGCAACGGCTGGATATATGTGGTCGACTTTCGGTGTGGTCTGGTGACATGTGATAAGTGTACATGCCAAGGAGTCGCCACCAATCTTTTCGTTGAGGGTATGATCGGAAACCCTATCGAATAGTTGGGAGCATCCTATTCGATTCTATGAAAACCAGAGAAATGGGATCGGGGAATTTGTTACGCCAACTGTCAGAGTTGATGCCCTTTCGGTACCTAAGTTGAACGATTTATCTATTCCTAAGATTCATGCAGATGAGTGGGGTACAGATCCTAAATCTAGGAGTTCAAGCAGATAGGAGTGGCTACCCTATCACTCACAATCAGTAAAAATAAATGCGCAAATCAAGGATCCAAAACGTGCGGATAAATCACATGAAAGCAACGTGGCATCCCTAATAAGACTCTATTAGCCTAGAAAAATGTCAATCAAGGCTCATGAGTGGTTTTAACATGGTTCGTCCATAAGGGGTAAAATCATAATTTTAAGAAATTTGAGGCCAATTTACCCCAGAAAGGCAAAATTGTCATTTTAAATGAAATGTGGAGTCAAAAGGTGATGGAAATAGGATTGGCGACCAAACCATTCCATTTCCTATTTTTCAAGAATTTTCAGAAATTTTCTGGAATTTTTAAAAGTGATTTTACCCTTTGAGGGGGTAAAATCGTCATTTTCGGGTGAAGACGAGAAGTGAAAATCTCAAACATTAGGATTAGTCGACCACCTGACCCAAATCCTAATTTTAAGCAATTTTCAAGACTCGATTGGAATATGGATGACGATTTACCCTTTGAGGAGTAAAATCGTCATTTTTGGAAAAAGGACGAGATTCGAGAACCCAAGCAGAAGAATTGATCACCTAACTGACCATAATCCTTATTTTGACATTCTCGACCTATATCGTATACAAAGTTGGGGTGATTTACCCCTAAAGGATAAAATCGTCAATTTCCAAAAAACGGATACGAAATCCCAAAAATTGGATTAACCAGTTGTCTATGGTCAATCCTCAATTTTTGGGGATTTCTGGAGTGTCTAGGAATTTTCCTACATTTTTTGGGATTTTCTAGGATTTTCTAACATTTTTTAGAATTTTCTAGAATTTCTCATTTTTTTTTTGTTTTTAAAATCATTTTCCATGAATTTTTTTATTAAATTTTTTTTTATCCTGACCGGGTCGGGCGACCCGGTCCAAGACCCATGGGCGGTCGGCCCAACCCGCACGAATCCTTGCCCTTGCCGAAACGACGCCACTTCAACCCTCTCCCGCTCGAATTTCAATTTCCCGCCTAACTTGAACTAAAGCCTAGATTGCGTCACGTGGCGCGTTCTCAACGGTTGGATCTGAAGCTGAAAACCGACGATCCAGATTAAAGTGTCTGATTGAACCACGACCGTCCGATTGTTTACAATTTTATACTCGAAAATGAAGAGATCACGACACGTGGCATCCCTCCCACCGTCGGATCAATTTTGTTATTTCTGTTATAACCGAGCGGCTGACGTGGCTGCCACGTGTCTGACACGTCAGCACCACATAGGCGTTGACCAATCAACGACTCACCGAAGAAGAATGTCGGCGCCTCGTCGGAGGGCCATATCTCAACCTTCCGATGTCGGATTGACACAAAACCAACGTCGTTCAACTCGCCGTGACTTCCTTTACAACATATACCGGCCTCACAACAACAGAGCAATATTTTCTATGTCTGCAACTCCGGCCAAAGCTAGCCGCCGGCGGGAGCATCGTCCTAGCCGTTTCTAGCGTCGAACGAGCATTTTTAACTATCATATAGCATCTACGGAGTCAGAGGAAACTTACCTTGGGGTTGCGGAGCTTTGGTTTGGTCTAAAATGAGCCATGGAGCTCGCGACCGATCGGTCATGGTAGGGGATAGACTCGACGATTTAGGCGATGAAATAACATGCGATCAAAAGCAAAAATGCTCAGTGAATCGAGATAAACAGATTGCAACAAAAATCACAGCAAATGAATGACTCTAGCTTAAGTTGCCATTAGAGGCCGAGTTCGAGCTCGAAGCGGAGTCTCACATGATTTGGTGATGAAATGAGACGCCGCTTGGTTCTAGAGGTTCCTTGGGGTGTCACGAAGCTCGGAGGATGTATCCGAAGCTTCAGTTTCGCGCCATTCGTTGTGGTCGAGCCTTTGAAGCTTGCGGTTTCCTCCCCCACGGCACTAGTAATAGCCGTCCGGAGTGCTCTCTCTCTCTCTCTCTCTCTCTCTCTCTCTCTCTCTCTCTCTCTCTCTCTCTCTCTCTCCTTCTTTGTGCGTTCGTCGTCCTCCCTAACTAAACCCAACTTCCCTCCTTTTACCGAGTGGAGTCCCACTAATCGAAAAATAACCTCCCATTTACAGTTGGCGTTCGTTTTCTGTTGCAAGCGATCTAGCCTTGACTCGCACGTGTGGCACGCGTCTTAGCCAACTAGAGGTCGCTGGGAGTGGATGGGTATTTGACTGAAGTTCGATCGCTGAGCGGGGTTTTGCCAATTCCTCTCCAATTTGGTGATCAAGCTTCCTTCTTCTTCCCCTTGATGGCCTGTGTGTGAAGAACTGAAGGAAGAACCATAAATCCTTCTGGTTGTTGTTGGTCTTCGGTCAATGGGTTGACTAGGTTGGGTCAACCCGACCCAGTTGACCCGATTCACCAAACAGAAGACAAATTGACCTACCAAAATTCATAATTTCTCAAATTAAATCCATAAATTGGCTTCCACGAGATGAATCCCATCTAATATGGTGATTTAGTAAAAAAATGAATTGTGGAATCAAACGAAAACCCCAAATGCAAGGTGGGATCCGAAATTGATTTTTGCCAAATTGATGTTCTTAATGGAAGAATTGGTAGCTCACTGTACGATTCAGGAGGTCAAAACCTATAGGGAGGAAGTATTGGGGTTTTATGGGTGCCTCTCAGAAAAGTTTAATTTCAGAACTGGCACCCTATGGACTAAAATGAATAGATTTTCATGCAATTAAATCCCTAATATAAAAATTGAGCAAATTGAAGCGCAATTGGATCAAATTAAAATGCAGGACAATCAAATTGAATGTCAATATTCTAAAAATGCAAAGATTGCAAAGTAAAAGACTCAAAACATATTTTTTTGACAAATTCAACCTTGTGTGTTATAAAGAAACACACAAAATTAAACTTGAATTTTGACATTTAATGAGGTCAAAATGAAAAGAAAATAAAAATATAAATATAAAACACTTTACCATATTTTTACGACCTCGAATGCTATTTTTGTTGATTTTTCTAGTATTTTTCTATTTTCTAAAAATATTAAAAATTATGAAAAATTATTTTTTGGTCAAAAATGGTTCCTTAGGCTTGGCTAAGGCTACCGAAGTTGATTTTGAATTTTTTTTTATACTATTTATGAATTTTTTTAATGATTTTTCTAAAATAAGGCTGAAAAAGACTTGGTAAAAAATAAAGTGTCAACAATCAAGAACGATGGATCCAAACTACAGGTGCGTCAATTCTTTAACTATATGGATGTGTGATTCGTGTTTCTATATGTGAGATCTTGGGTCGCTGCATACGGATTGAATTCGCAGCTTACATGTGGTATCAGAGCCTACGCGTATCAGGGTTTTTTTCGAAATTTTATTTTTGTCAAAACCAAAAGAAAATTCTATATAAGGAAAGGGCTTGACGAGACGAGCAAAATCATATAAAGATCGTCCCCAGAAACCTCTGGAAGTGCCGCCACTCGCCGGTGGCCATCGGGAGCATGGCAGCCACGAGCCAAATGCGCTCCACGCGTGAGACCCGGGCCCCGCACGTGCTTGGCACGTGCGGGGCTGACGTCAACATGACGTCATTGAGGCTGTGGATACGACCCGACCCGGTTCGTTAACCGTTGACTCAAACCGTTCGATTAGACCAGTCGTTGACCGATTCGATCGAACCGCCTCGACCTGGTTTGCGAGTCGATCCAAGGGTAGCGGTCAGATCGATTAGACCGGTCGGACCGATTTCGAAACCGGCTAAGAAGACTGAACACGTGCTACGCACGTGTCAGCGCGTGGACCTCACGCGCCGAAGCTTTAGGCGGCGCGTGAGAGAGCGTACGGCATCCAATGGGGGAGTTCCAAGTACCGGCGTGCTCGTATGCTCTTGCTTTACAAAGTGGCATATTTATTTTACATGATTAATGCTTTTATGGATGGAAAATACATACGAAACTCTAAATATGTGTATATTTTGGGGTATTTTTGGCATATTTTTTCGTATTTCTCTATGATTTTATGATATACAGGTACAAGATCACATGTAAATACCACATACAGATATGTGGAGCATGATTTATCAATTACATGTTTATGGTTTGACATGTATTGTTGGATGTATCAATGTAATTAGCGCGGCATTTAATTTTGAGGAAAACTGACCATTTATGAAATTATGTGCATTCGGTAAATGTGAAATATAAAGTTTATATCCCAACTTTAGGTAAATTCAATTGGATTATGACCGCCAAAGTGGCACACTTGGTTGAGTTTTATAAAGATCAATTTACAAGTATTGGGATGTCTCATGTTTTAATGCATAGTTATACTCCCAAAGTAGGTGATTATGTATTCTTGCATGGAGGGTTACATGTATAGCATATGGTTGAGGGATTGATTAGTCTAAGTGCTGTCATACACCCAAAGGTGGTGATTAACGAAGATTGAAATAAATTCTCATGGCCGCTGTAATGTGGGGAGTATACAACTGCATGTCATGTTTTCTGCCCAAAGGTGATTATATGATGATGTATGTATCTCTCAAGGTGAAATTTCACATTATGATAATTAAAAATATTGATTATTTTTTAGTCACCGTTTCTGTGAACGGCAACTCTGTTAGAATTAAGACTTATTGAGAACTGAATGAGGATTATCTATTTACAAATAATTGACAAATATTTGTATTACTCTTGTCAAGAAAGACCTTGTAGTTCTCACTTTCATTAGTGAGAACTTTCAAAAGCATTATGTGCTTATTGGGTAAAGAGTGATCGGATTCGCTTATTTGATATGAAGCGATCCATTAAAGAACACTTGAAAAGTATTTTCTACCAGTTAACTACACTGCTAAGTAAATAAAGAAAGCATTGAAGGCTTTGAAATTATATCTCGTTTATTACTAAGAGTGGTAAATATCTATAATGACTCCTCAATATCAGGTGTAATGGTTCTATTAAGATTAAAGATTACGTCTTAAAGTTGGTGGAATTGCATTTTTAAGCGGTTCTGCATTCATACTCATAAAGTATTATAATAAACCACCGGTCATTCTGATGATTTGGATCCAGGAAAAGCATCCTTTGAGAATAATGGTGATTGCTACTTCTTTTATAAGAAGAACTGTCACATAAAGAAATGTTATAGTTAATGTAAAGACTTGGTTATCTAAGTATTAGCATAAAGTAATGATTCTTTGGTATTGGTATGTGAATTCATTCTATCTAAGGCCTCATCTGGTTTGTGATGGCTAGATAGCGGTGCGACATATAATGTTGCGTTTACCATATAGGAATTCATAAACTGAAAGATACCAAATCAGGATGAATCAAGCTCACTGTAGAAACAACTATAAAGCTGACGTTGAATTAATGGGAATGTCATTCCAGATTCTGATTTTAATGTGACATTAAGAAACATATTTTATGTACTCTCCTTAAAGACGGAATTTATTTTCTGTATCAAGTATGGACATGTGTAGTTACTTTTTTTTTTAGATTTCAAATAAAAATAATTACTATTTCTTTTAATAAAGTTGGGTACTACTCTATGTCCAATGGATTGTACATATTATGTTTATCTTCCAATAACTTATACGTCACCTATACAGCTGAAACGTTGTTTGCAAAAGATCTCTGCCTAAGGAACAATCATGCACATTATGAAATATATTTCTTAGTCACATTAGTAAAGAAAGAGTGGAAAGACAGATAAATGCAAGCATTATGCTCACTCTTAAAAGTGACCTAGACACATGCGTAGATTGAAGCAGAGGTAAGATAACTAAGATAAATGATGAAACTGTAGTCGATAGTTATGACCTATTGAATATCATTTATACTGGTATAAGTGGATCTTATATGGTAATATTATGTAGAGTTTTTATCACATTTAAATGATGATTTTTTCTCTATACGTTTTTGTACTTGATTAAAGAAAAGTTTAATTTTCGTGACAAATTCAACATATTTCTGACTATAGTCAATAAAAAAAAAATGTCAGTTTTGACCAAGGTGGTGAGTATCATGGTTGACATGGCAATGCTGGATAGCTTAAAGGGCAATTTACCGAATTCTTAAAAAGATCCTGGGATAGTGACTTAGTTTGCTATTCTTGATGTTCTTGAATCAAAAGGGGTGACCGAAAGGCACGATCACACCCATAAGGATATTATGATGAGTATGATCAATGAAACCAATTTATATGACTTTTGTGGGGTAAAACTTTCAAAGCAACCCATTATGTTTCTACCAAAATTATTTTCTTGACTTCTTTTGAGTAATGGACTGGACGTTAATCTAATTTGAACCATATTAAGGATTGAGGTGTTCATGCAGAAATAAAGTTACATAATCCAATATTGGATAAGTTGGATTCCAGAACCACTCAGTTTTATTTCGTACCTTACCCAGTTTATCTAAAGGGGTATTGATTTATCATTCCAAAAGAGGAACAAGAATTGTGAAATTACATATAGCTAAATTGCTGTAGGTTGATATAGCTGAATAAGGGTAGTTGCTCACAAACTATTAAAGGTAATGGTGTGGTAGGGATCACTGTGTCGTTATTCCTGCCAATACAGATGATCATAGAGCATTCTAAGTTACAGTTTGATTCTATTAGGGTTCAGGATCTTGTTGTTAAGATAATTCCTGATGAAATTTATCAGACCCCACAAGCGCAGAATAAATGTTAAAGTTGCTCCTCTGAAAAGATCTATCAGGCAGAGACGATCAGTTGTATCAAGTCATACTGTATAGTCTATCCAGAAGAGCATGACTACAAAATCGACTATGTAATTGATCTAGTAATTTATACAGTTGCTATTTCTTGTTCTTAATTATAATTGTGATTGGGTGCATGGTAGACGAGATACAGACTGTGAAACGTACGGTGTTTGAAAGCTTATTAGCATGCCGTAAGGTCACAAGTCCATCTGCTGCAATTGGGTGTGTAAAACTTAAAGGGACTTCAGATGAAAGTTTTTGTTTACTCTATCGAATTATATTTTGATCATGTTTTATTTGAGAAGTTTATAAACAGACTGGTGGCGAAGTTTTTCACTCGTAAAGAATGAGCAGACTTAAAATAAGTTTTCTTTTTAGTCTCTCATAAAGTTTTTTTTTGTGATTAAGGTATTAATAGCTCATTATAATAAGGAGCTTTACCATACAGATATTGAAGCTTCCTTTTATTGGAGTTCTTAATATAAAAGTTTTTTTTATGTAACCCGAAGGTTTTGCAGTAGATGATTCGGATAAACTTGTGCGTAAAGCAAGAGGAATCCTATATAAATGCCATGGAATAAAGTTTATTCATGTTCGTGGGTATTCTGGACTGAAAAGTCTATTTTATGGGATCAAGTAAGCTTTTAGACAATTGTGGTTTGAAGTTTCATAGTATTGTTGCTTTATCCTGTTCTGTCAAGAACAAAGTAAATTGGTATACATACTACGAGATCAGTGGGAGGAATTTATTTTCCTTGTGTCTTATACAGACGATATTTTACTTGAAAGTGATTTTCTTGAATTACTGCATAAGGTGAAGCAGACATTGTTAAAGCATTTTGACATGATTGATCTTAATAAGGAGTATTTTGTTATAGGCATTGAGCTCCATATGGATCGTTCTCGCTACATATTGGGTTAATTCTGGAGGACATATATTGATTGTATTCAGTATAAAGTGTTGCAAGTCAGGAATCACTCATGTCATTAAGAGCAATAGACTGAATTTGTCATAGTGTCTTCATAAAGTTATTAAAAAAACCCAAATAAAGAATGCGCCATATCAGAGTGCACTTAAAAGCATCATGTATGCTCAAGCTTGCACTAAATCAGATGTTATTTTTGCAACGAGACTTCTAAGCAGATATCGGTTAAATCCGGGACATGTTTGCTGGGTCACTGCTAAGGAAGTTTTGAGGTACTTAAAGAGGGCAAAAGACTGTATGCTAATTTACAGACATATTCAGGACCCGCAGCTAGTAAGGCATTCGGATTCAAGTTTTGTTAGCTGTCAAGATAATGTGAAGTTGATAACTACAGACATTTATATGTCTAAAGAAAAGTGCAGTATTACAGAAAAGTGTAAACAGAAATCTATGTAATCCTCGATTAAGAAAGTTGAGTTTGTAGTATGTTTTACAACCGCTATTCAGGTTATTTGGCTCCTGAATCTCATTAAAGAGTTGGCCGTATTTAATTTTGT
Source organism: Rhodomyrtus psidioides (assembly GCA_021437785.1). Taxonomy (NCBI): domain Eukaryota; kingdom Viridiplantae; phylum Streptophyta; class Magnoliopsida; order Myrtales; family Myrtaceae; genus Rhodomyrtus; species Rhodomyrtus psidioides. Next base: position 238,786 of record JAILYB010000265.1, on the reverse strand, counting down.
GAATAGACCCATACAATTGTATTGTGACTATAACTCTGCAGTATTGTTCATTAACAACAGCAGAGGTCCTAAGGGGTCTGAGCATCTGGCGGTCAAGTTTTTTACCATAAAGGTAACGGATAAAAAGGTGACACTACAGTAGAGTTTATTACATAGATGATATAGCTGCAGACTCGCTTACTTAAGGTCTCTGCCCATACACATTTGGATGACATGTCGTACACATAAAAGCATCGTGGGATGCTGATATGACATGTTAATTGATGGGCTGAGTAAGCATCATGAGATGCTGTTGTTCAGTGGGAGCTATATTTAGTATTTGTTCTAATAAAGTTTACATCCGTATTTGTTACATTTTGTAACATCTAGATATGTATCGACTTCATTGCATGCAATAAAGCTTTAGTGATTAAGGAGAGTTGAATACATATATCAGTTGAAAATCTCAAGGCATCGTGTAAACCTTGAGTGATGGCTGAGGGCATTTATTTATTTATTTTTTGGCCAAAAGCATATGTCTTATTACATGTAAAGTATAGTTAACTATAAAGGTAAGACATATGTTGGTTCGTTGGAACCGTAAAGATGTTCTCTCGTGACACATCCGGTTTCGTGGCACATAAGGTGAGAGAATGGTGACTGACAAGGAGGATAGCATATAATGTGTCTCTGTTATTTGAGTTGTTATCCGTTTTCCATACTACCATATTAAATCTATATCAGTAAAGTTAAGAGCATTTATGGTCGTGGATGGCTCTATGTCTTCTGATGCAGTTACTAGCATGGTTCGATGCTTGAAACTTTATGGGATCGGATTGACTATTGAGAAATATCTCTAGACCGATATAAAGATGCGCATATATAGTAGAATTTCAATTAATCTAGCCCAAGTGGGAGAATATTAGAATATATTTTTAATATTCAATTGTGGGCTTTATTAATTGTTATTGTAAATAATATTTGGTCTAATAAAGAAAGATATATACAGTTTCCTAATTTAGTCGGATATGAGGATGAATAGTATGGGTCGAGATGAACCTAATCTTTGATGAGGGGATATGTTTTATTCTCTATAAATAGAGCTCAAGTCCCTCCTCTAAACCATGATGTCCACATAACCTTACATATAGAATTTTCTGAAGCGACAGTGAGGGGCCGTCTATTTGAAGCCAATGATAAGTGGGGTTCATAGAGGAGAAGATCTTGAGTATCGAATTGTCGTAATTCCGCATCAAGAACGATGGGTCCAAACTACAGGTGCATCAATTCTTTAACTCTATGGATGTGTGATTCGTATTTCTATACATGAGATCTTGGGTCGCTGCATACGGATTGAATTCGCAGCTTACATTTCAATCTTTTGTTTATACTTACCTAAAATATAGGAGTAAATTTAGGAAGTATAGTTGTGAATTGTGTATAAATAGGTGCACAATTTTTGTATCAATACAAGTTGGAAATTCAATTCTGTGCTATTTCCTATTATTATTTCTCATGGTATCAGAGCAGATATCGATCCCCGTGTATTTCCTTCTTCATGGCTGATCAAAATACTCTCATTTCCTCTCGTACGATCGAGGTGACTTCTCGCACGATCGATGTCACTTCTCCATATATTTTTTTTTCACTCAAGTGACCATCCGAATGCTCCTCTAGTCTCTCCTCCTTTAGATGGAGACAATTATCCAACATGGCATCGTGCCATGCTCATGGCCCTAGAGGCCAAAAATAAAATGTGTTTTGTTGACGGTTCTTTATCGCATCATGTTTCAACCTCTTCGGATTATCAGTTATGGGTACGTTGCAATAACATGGTGAGATCTTGATTGATCATTCTACTATACCAACGATTTCACATAGCATTCTCTGGCATGACTCTGCAAATGATGTATGGAATGATATTCGAGAGCGTTTTTCTCCTCGTAACACTCCTCGAATTTTTGAGATACGCAAGGCTTTATTTACACATCAGCAAGGTACGGCCTCGATAACTGCCTATTACACTGTGATTAAATCCTATCGAGATGAACTATCTTCGTACCGAAATTTGCCGACTTGTAGTTGTGGTGCAACGTCGAACGTGCTATAGTTTCTTGAAACAAATTCATTATTAGATTTTCTCCAAGGCTTTAATGAGTCTTATGCAGCGATTCGGAGTCAGATCCTTCTTATGGATCCACTCCCTACCGTCAATAAAGCATATGCCTCACTCTTACAAGAAGAACGACAGCGTGCTATTCAGGATAATCGTACTATTAGTCACGATCCTGCTGCCATGGCTGAGCATCATGTTTATGATGCTTGTATTTATCCATCTACAGGTTACTCTAAACCCATTTCACATTGTACTTACTGTGGAAAGGATGGACATATTGAAAGCAAGTGCATTAAAAGGCATGGATATCCGGAATGGTGGAACGACCGTAACAAACGACCCACTAATGCTTCTGGCCGCCCACGACGTTCATGGCTAGCTGGTTCTTCGACTATTGCCGCAGTTGCCTCTGTTGATTCTTCCTCCCCACAGACCCTTGCTGCTTCGCAAATAGAACAACTCCTTCACCTGCTTCCTGCTGGTAATACTGCAACTTCTTCTTACGCTTTGGTGAATTTAGCAGGTACTTCTAATTGTTTAAATTCCATTTCATCTTGGGTCTTAGACTCCAGTGCAATGGATCATATCTCTTGTGATGTAACCTTAATTTCTGAATTCTATGACAATACAACTTCCAATCCTGTGTCCCTTCCCGATGGGACTATGGTTCATGTTGAACGAATTGGGCGGATTATTCTACTATCAAATCTATCTCTTGATCATGTTTTATTTATTTTCCAATTTTGTTTTAACCTTATTTCAATTAGTAGACTTACCATTGCTACCTCTCTCAACATTAAATTTAACTATGATACTTGCCTATTTCAGGACCCAATCTTGACGAGGACTTTAGCGACGGGTAAGCGGCACAGTGGTTTATACTATCTTTCCATAACCCAACCTACTTCTTTGACATCTACCACCATACCAGGCGTAAATTTTGACCTATGGCATTGGCGGTTGGGACATCCGGGTTCATTGTCTCTTCATCATTTACAAGCTTTAGACAATAATATTTCATTTTCTAATACCTTTCCTTGCATTGTGTGTCTGCTTGCGAAACAATCTCGCTTGCTATTTCCTCATAGTAAAATTTCTACCACTTCATGTTTTGATTCGATTCATCTGGATGTTTGGGCCCTTATCAAACCATTTCTTTAACCGGGGTATTTTTTTTCTGACTGTGGTTGATGACTATTCCCATAGTACATGGCTTTTTCTAATGTCTTCTAAAGATGACGTAAATCATTTTATCGTAAATTTCTTCAACATGGTAAAAACCCAGTTCGATAAACAAATTCGTTGCATCCGTTCTGACAATGGAAACAAAATTTTTAATCAACTTACCATCTCTTTTCTAGACTCTATGGATGTTGTCCATCAATCAAGTTGCATGTCCACTCCTCAACAAAATGGGGTGGCGGAGCGCAAGCATCGATACATTCTAAATATTGCTCGTGCCCTACGCTTCCAATCCAACATTCCCATTGATTTTTGGGGTGAATGCATCTTACCGCTGCATATATCATAAATTTGATGCCCGTTCTGCTCCGGGTGTTTTTGTGGGATATCCTAATGGTCAAAAAGGGAATTGCATTTTTGATCTCCTCAAATTTTTTTTTTTTTATGTAAGTCGAGATGTTGTGTTTCACGAAACAATTTTTCCTTGCTTGTTGCTCCCTAAACCTACTTTGTCAGGATTGCCTATATTGCCATTACCTGTCACACAATGTGATGAAATAACCCTATCCACACCTCTAACCCCACAATCATCTCTAAACCCGACATCACCACCATATTCGATCCCCACATCACCACAAACACACGTACCTCCATTGCTTGAACAATCCATCAGACCTCAACGAATATGTCAACCTCTTCGTTACCTCCAGGACTACCGTTGTTCGCTTACTCAAACGCCAGGTTCCGTCGAAGTTAATGGTCCAGGTATTTCTTATCTCATGTCTAATTTTCTTCAATATATCCATTTTAAACAATCCCATTTGGCATTTCCTACTTCTTTATCTACTGTCACCAAGCCATCCACTTTCACTGAGGCAATGCGGCATCAAGAATGGCAAGATGCAATGCAAGCTGAGATCAAAGCTCTTTCCCAGAATCATACGTGGTCTCTCGTACCACTTCCACCTGGTGAGAAAGCCATAGGCTCCAAATGGGTCTATAAAATTAAACGAAAATCCGACGGTAGTGTTGAGTGATATAAGGCTTGTCTAGTCGCCAAAGGCTACACCTAGGTTGAAGGAGAAGACTATCATGATACTTTTGCACCTTTTGCTAAACTGGTTACAATTTGCGTACCCTTAGCCCTTGTTACTGCTAAGGGATGGCCTCTTGAACAAATAGACGTTAACAACGCCTTCTTACATGGTGATTTGGATGAAAAAGTCTATATGAAACGTCCATATGGATTTCGACGTCAGGGGGAGAATCTTGTATGCTGACTTCACAAATCTCTATATGGCTTGAAATAAGCGTCTTGCCAATGGTATTCTAAGTTTTCTACTGCCTTATGTGATTTCGGTTTCACACATTCCCAAGCCGATCATTCTCTCTTTGTCTTACACAATGGAAATGACTCTGTTTTTGTGATACTATATGTTGATGATCTAGTAATTACTGGTACTAATGCCTCTTTGATTGATTCGGTGAAGACTATGTTGCACAATCAGTTCCACATTAAGGATCTCAGACCTCTAAAATATTTTCTAGGCATTGAGGTAGCTCGATCCCGCTCTGTTCTTTATTTATGCTAGCGAAAATATGTCTTGGATATTCTAGAAGATTGTGGTTTTAGTGGAGCCCAACCAGTTGATACTCATATGGAGCAGAATATAAAATTAAGCATTGATACTGGCCCTTTATTAGAGGATCCATCTCTCTATCGGCGCTTGATTGGTTGATTCATTTATTTGATTGTCACGAGGCCATACATTGATTATAGTGTCAACATTCTAAGTCAATGTATGCATGTACCACGCCAACCACATTTGGATGTAGCATATCGTCTTTTACGATATCTCAAGGCTACTGTAGGTCAGGGGCTATTTTACCCGACTGAAAACGAACTTCAACTCATAGCTTATTGTGGCTCAGATTGGGCTAGTTGTCCCATGACTCGTTGTTCAACAACTGGATATTGTATTTTATTGGGAGATAGCCTCATTTCATGGAAAACCAAGAAATAAAGCACAGTCTCACGCTCTTCTGCTGAAGCATAATATCGTGCAATAGCAATTACTACATGAGAAATTACATGGTTATCATATATCATACAAGACATTGGCATGCACTTCCAAGTCTCGGTTTCTTTACACTGTGATAACCAAGCTGCCCTCCATATCGCCGCCAATCCAGTTTTTCATGAGCGAACGAAGCACATTGAAATAGATTGCCATCTCGTTCGTGAAAAATTACAAGCTGGACTCATTGCTCCATTGAAGATTGGTATAGACTCACAATTAGCCGACGTATTTACCAAACCACTAGGTCGAGATAATACATACGATTACTTTCCAAGTTGGGTGTCCGTAATTTACACACGGCAACTTGAGGGGGAGTCTTAGCATGATTTGATTGTGATTGTGATAATGTGCCACGATTCTTGGGGTGATATGATTATGATTGTGAAAATATGTCACGATTGCATCTTTATTTGGTGGGTTGTCTTTTTCAATCTTTTGTTGATACTTAGCTAAAATATAGGAGTAAATTTAGGAAGTATAGCTGTGAATTGTGTATAAATAGGTGTACAATTTTTGTATCAATACAAGTTGGAAATTCAATTCTGTGCCATTTCTTGTTATTATTTCTCACCTTCTATTAGTGTGTTGGCTTGCTATTTTTGGATTGTGTTTGGTACTTTTTAGTAGGCAGAAGGACAGCAGGAGTGTCAATATTTGTGTACAGTGTTCACTTTAGTGCCAATATTTTTTTTTGATCACTTAAGTGCTAATTTTTTTTTTTATGAAAAGTGGTTATTTCAGTGCCAAGTCCGACGTGGCTCGCCGGAAATCATGCGTGGCGCATACGTGGCTCGCTGGAGTCTTCCACGTCAGTTAAAAAAATTAAAAATTAATAAAAAAATCCACTTAATATTAAAAAACGTAAAAGTAAACTAAAAAAGTAAAAAAATGCTAAAAATTATAAATAAAAAAAACACAAATGTGCAGTTGAGCAGCAAGAGCCCCCATCAGCGACCGACGATGGGTGGGGGGTGCCGGGTCTCAGAGATCCTCGTCGGGGCCTTGCTAGTTGATGGCCGATCGTCGTCGACTCCAGGAGCTTCGCCATGGACTTTGACGGCAGGAGGCTGTCGGCGAACAGCCCTAGTTAACTCTGATGAAAGACTGCGACCCTGCAGAAAAAAAAACAGGGCAAAAAACAATGACTTCCGTTGGACGCATTCTTTCAGCTTCCGCACCGGACTCAATTCGGCCACGATCAGACAACTTCAAGCAGACAAATCGTATGCCACGACAGAAAAACAGAAGGACCCGTCTTGAACCCACGAATCCAGGCTCGATTTGGCGAGAAGCTTCGGAACCCATTTCTCCCAAGACTCGACGCACTCGACAAATCAGACAAACTTCAGCTCAAAATCTGCAAACTTCGCCACTCAACTAGCGAAGAATCTACCCCCAGAGAAAAAGAGAGCTTAAAGGCTGAGTGAGAAGCGTGGATGAGGAGGACTAGGGAGAGGGACGACGGCTTGGAGAGAGGAGCACCCATGGATGCTCTGCGGATTGGAGAGAGAGAGATCTTCAGAGTTTTTTTCCCCCACCGCTCGGCGTGGTCGTGGCTAGGCGATTCCGGCTTCGCCCAGCCACGGCGAGGCTCGACCACGCCTAGATCTGGGCAGGGTCGAGCCTCGCCATGGGGTCTGCGACACCTTGGCCAGCCATGGCCAGGCCTCGCCGTGGGTCTGCAACGCCTCAGCCAGCCATGGCCAAGCCTCGCTGACCCTTGCCGAGGCCTCGGTGGGGGTTGCCGGGGCTCGGCGACCCCCCCAACCATCGCCGGCTGGCGATGGGGGCGGCAGCGACGGCTGCCGCTCAACTGCAAGCCTGCAAGGCTGTGGTTTTTCAATTTGGTTACTTTTGATTTTAAAAAAATAAGTTTTTTTTATTTATTTTAAAAGTGCACGTGATTGTCACATGGGACGCCATGTGGGCATACTTTTAAAAAAAAATTCCACATAATATAAAGAAATTAATAAAAAATACCATGTGTATTGTTTTGCATGAATTGTCACTTAAATGATCGTTTTTTTGCCGAAATTGGCACTTATGTGATCTATTTATCTCCGATTTGGCACTTAAGTGAGCCGGCGAAAAAAATTGGCACTAAAGTGAGCGCCGTGCACAAATATTGGCACTCTTGCTGTCCTTCTGCCCTTTTAAATACTATCTGCTGGTATGTTGCTCTTTTGAATAATACTTGATGTGTGTTTGAGATTTCAGGGCATAAGAAGTGCGATTCAAGTTACCTGGTTGGTAACTGGTGTTGTGAAGACTTTGATAGCTACATAGATTTAGCTACATCATCCCTTCTTAGTACCATCCTAAGCTGTGCCACCCGAGCTCAAAGACATATGCCTCTCTTTCGATTATGCGGCTGCCGGAAAAGCTGAGGCATCGATCGAAAAAGCTTATGTGGCACTGGCGATCTATATTTTCGAATATATTTAATATACAAGTGTAATTTTTCATTATTTTTTTTTAATTTTAAAAATTTCTTCTTCTTTTTTTCTTTCATGGTTTTTGCCTTGCAGGCGAGTGTCCTTGGCGACCCTCACTGGACACCACCAGCTGGCCAACGCAAGGGCATGCTTGCCTTGCCCCGGCGAGGCCGCGACGGCCTTGAGCGACGACCGTTGCAGCCTCCGCTGCCTCGTGCGAGGATGTGATGCCCTCACCAGATCGGGCAAGGGCCATCGCGCCCGACGTGCAACCATCGGCCGACCCCAGTGCTGGTTGGCTTGCCCTACCTCGGCAAAAACAACCACAGTCTTCAAAACCAATAGAACCTCTGTTGTTTCGTGGTCCGGAGGTGACGGAGCTTTTGCGTGCTCCTTGATTTCCAAATCTTGAACCAATCCGAACCCACTTCCTCCTACATCCATATCCATGGAGCAAAAGTCAAATCCAGGTAAAAACCCTAAATCGATTTTCGCAACAGTTTCGGAGGTCGCTCAATGTCTCAACCTTCGATTTTCGCTGCAACCTGCCACAAAGGAACTGTAATTTGTGAAATCGACACCAAAGGAGAGGATCCACCTTCGATTTCCACTACAATAGCTTCGGAGGTCGCTCGTGGCCGGTGGGATGTGAGGGCCCTCGCCTAGATCTGGCGAGGGCTATCGCGCCCTCACCTGTGGACGGCGAGGCCGCGATGACCGTCGCTCAAGGCCGTTGCGGCCTCATCGGCCGAAGGAAAGCCGGCCGATTGTGGCTGCAAGTGTTGCCGAGGGCCCTCGTTGGCCATCGACGGAAATTTTTTAAAAATATTAAAGTAAAAAAGAAGAAAAAAATCCAGAAAAGGAAACATATCAAAACAAATAAAAAAAGAAAAAAAATTCCTAGAAAGCATTAATTTTTTTTAAAAAAATCTACATGTCATTAAAAAATAAATAAAATAAAAATAAAAAATTCCACGTAGGATAATTTGCAGGAATTAGCATTCAAGTGATCGATTTTCGCCGGAAGTGGTACTCAAGTAATTGATTTTGAAAAGTTATGGCATTCAAGTGATCTCCGTACAAAAGTTATGGCACTTGTACTGTTTTTACCCTCGAGATTCTTCAAACTCATTCACAAATGCCACCATGTTTAGGATCATACAAAGATCTCAAAATGGAAAAAAAGAAAAGTACGCTCCCTCACAAAGTCGAAAAATCCTTACATTGGTCTTAGATTTGGTTCGCTGTGCAGTAGATAGAGTCCATCACATGTGCAGAATAGCGAGGTCTTCCACATCCTATTCGATTGAGGAACTCTCAGGATAAGCTTGTTCCATGATGCGCGAGACCATTCGATTCTGCTCACCGTATCCAATAATAAATCATCAACACACCAGTTACATAGCGCCACATACCTTTTCCCTTCGAGAAAGCGCCACATACCTTTTCCCTTCCCCTTTTGGTGGAGATCGAGGTGGAGCACCGACTCGTTGTCAATGTCGTACTTGGCAAACGCCCGGAAGCCATTCTTGAGCTCCTTGCCAGCGAAGATCAGCTTCTGCTGATCCAAGGGAATGCCTTCTCGGTCATGTATTTTGACCTTCACGTTGTGGACCGTCTCCGAGCTCTCGACTTCGATGACTACGGTCTTGCCCGTAAGGGTTTTGACGTGGATCAGTGTCTGCATGGAGAAATGATAGTAACTAAAGTGGAACATCGTGCGAGAATATATATATAACCGAAACCCCGAAAACTTTCGGAGGCCTAGAAGAGAACCTGGCGAAGATGGGAAAACGTCGAGTTGAAGAACAAGATCGAGGAGTCCCGACCTTGTTCGAACTTGAAGAGAGCTGATCTTCTTTGCCTCAGAGCGTTGCTTGGGATTGAAGGGCTCTCTAGTGGGGGCTTTTTTCCAAAACATGCGAAAAAAAAAGAAAATATTTACCAAATCAGGTTTAAAAAATTTTATCAAACCAGGGGCTGCTCGGCATTCTTACTGCCGAGCGGCCCCCGGCTCGGCAGTCTCACTGCCGAACCGGCTTCGCGGGGCACGAAACAGTCACTACAAAAAAACAACGATTTAGCCACGAGCATTTAGCGACGAGATAATTTTCGTCGCTAATTTGTGACAAAAATAGCGACGACAAGGAAGTTCGTCGCTATTTACGACGAAAATAGTGACGGAAATATCCCTCACAAATTTTGCGACGAATTTTGCGACGAACAAATATTTGTAGCTAATTAGTGACGAAATTAGCGACAAACAAGATTAGCGACGAAAAATTACTTTCGTCACTAAATTGCGATGAACTTAGCGACGAAAGAACATTCCGTCGCTAATTTAGTGACGAATGTACAATTCCGTCGCTAAATGACCAAAAAGTGAAAAAGAAAGAAAAAAATTTAGCGACGAGGATCATTGTTTGTCGCTAAATTGTCACAAACAATGTTATTCGTGACTAAAATTTATTTTTTTAATTTAAATTGTTATTTGGTTTTTGGTCCATTTAGCGACGACTAAGACTATTCGTCGCTAATTTAGCGACGAAAATTAGCGTTCGTCGCTAAATTTTATTTAATTATTTAATTATTTGGTTTTTTGGTCAAATTAGCGAAGAACAGTATTTTTCGTAGCTAATTTGACGAAAAATAAAATAAAAAGAACTGATTAGCGACGAAACCCTTTGTTCGTCGCTATTTTAGTGTTTCTTTTGTATTTAGTTTTGTATTTGTTTTTTTGGTAAAAAACAAATAAAAAACTAAATACAAAAGCGATGAAAACCCTTTTTATTTATTTATTTATTATGTAATTTTTCAATAGCGACGAAAATAATTGTTAATTCGTCGCTAATTGCTATCCTTAATTTATATTTTTTCAAGGTGTATTAGGACCCTTTTTATATTTATTACATATATAAAGTTGTGAACAAACAAAAAATGGAGATCAATTCTTTTGATAAAATATAACTTAGAAATAAAAATCGTCTTTGATGAGAGATACTAAATAGAGTAGAGTAAGGATCTATTCGAAAATGATTTACTTTGCATAATATTTGATTACCAAAAATATATATTGTAATTGTGTTATCCACGAATAAGATAGATAAGATACCATAAGCGAATAAGAGATGTTGTAAATCAATTAATAAAGATTTCAAAAACATTAGAAGGATCAGTTTTTTAGCAAGGTACGAAATGTATCATCAAATAGTCAAATGTGATTTAGAAGATGTAGTTTCGTTCAATATTAATAATGGGGATTCATAATATCACATGTTAATCAACCAAAGAAAGGTTCAATATATAACTAAAAGAAAGATCGATTATTTGGAATCATTTCTTTCTTCAAACAGTGAATGATATAAATAAGAAACGCTTATGACACATCGTTTAGCTTAGTTTATTTATTGTAATTGTGTTATCCACGAATAAGATAGATAAGATACTATAAGCGAATAAGAGATGTTGTAAATCATTAATAAAGATTTCAAAAACATTAGAATGATCAGTTTTTTAGCAAGGTACGGTATGTATCATCAAATATTCAAATGTGATTTTATAAGATGTAGTTTAGTTCAATATTAATAATGGGGATTCATAATATCACACGTTAATCAACCAAAGAAAGGTTCAATATATAACTAAAAGAAAGATCGATTATTTGGAATCCTTTCTCTCTTCAAACAATGAATGATATAAATAAGAAACGCTTATGACACATCGTTTAGCTTAGTTTATTTATGTTCTTTCTAAGATTATATTATTTTATATTAATCTACATTAATTCATTTTAAAAGAAAATAAAAATAGAGCGAATATTTTTTTGAAATTTAAAAATGAATATATTATTAATTAAGTAAAGAATACATTAATAAGCATAAATGAAGAGCGATCAATTTATTTATTTTTATTATCATTGTTCCTAAATTAGAAAGCATTCCTTTTGGTCATAGATAGCTTCTTTGAAAAGGGTTTCTGCTTCTTCAGTGAATGCTTTAAAGAAGATATAATTTCTTGGAATTGAGGCTTATTTCTGTTATCCTAATTCCTGAATTAGAAAGCATTCCTTCTGTTTCATTATTTATGTGTAATCATTATTACACATCATACCACATCATTTGATCATTGTACTTTATCCCCCTTTTTTTTTTCAATATTTCTATGCTAGACTCATTATACCTTATCTTTTGTAGGGAGGAAGGGATCCATAGAGTTTTTATGTCCAAATTAAGGTCACGTCTCAGCTTGTTTATATTATTCATTGTTTATATAGATCGTGGGCTCCATTCTCAGCTTGTTTCATCTTATTCATTTTGTTTCGTTGCTAATTTAACGAATTCTTTTGAATTATATAGGATATATTTTCTTGCTAATTTTAAGAAGCTTTAAAATTTTTGTTAAAAATGTATTGAATTTTATGCACTCGGTTTGGTTCATCACCCAAAAGTAGAGAAAAAAATGAGATTTGGTTCGTGACGCGGAGAGCTGGGCCAGGGGCGAACAGATCCATGGGGGTTTGGGGGCTTCGCCGTCGAGAATTTTTTTTTTGCTCTATTTATGCTGCGGCTAGGGTTTATTTTGATGTATCTAATTAATTTAGCGAATTATTTATTTTTATTTTTATTTTTAATTTTGTTTTTAGTGACGAACATCTCTTTTCGTCGTTAAATTAGCGACGACATTTGTTGATCGTCGCCAATTCAGCGACGATCAACCAATGTCGTCGCTGATTCAGCGACGACCTTCGTAGGTCGTCGCTGAATTTGACCTTCCCGCTCCTCCAAAAACTCGGCGCTAAAATTTTGGCTTCGAACCCTCTTCCCGCTCCTATATATTGCTCCCTCGCGCCCCTTCTTCTTCTACCTCCTCCCTAAGCTCTCTGCCTCCTCCTCCTCTTCACTCTCTCCTCGTCTCCTTAAACTTCGCTCTCCTCCGAGACGGCCGTGGCTCCGGCTCCACGTTGAAGATGATGCGTGTTGACACCTGATTTTTGACTATCTTTTATTTTAGTTTTTATTTCTAAAATTAATTAAAAATAGCAAAAAAGGTCAAAAAATTGCAAAATCAACTTTGGAAGCCTTAGCCTAGCCTTAAGAACCAATTTTGAACAAAAAATATTTTTTGAATTTTTTAATATTTTTTGGAATTTATTTAATTATTAAAATACCCAAAAAATCAGAACAAATACCATCCGTGGTCAGAAAATTACAAAAAAATATTCAGAAATTTTATTTTAATTTCCTCTTTAATATTTTCACTTTTTATAAGGGAAATTTATCTCGGTTCATGGGGTTCCTTCACAAACCTAATCCCGAACCGGGCCTAAAAAATCCTTTTCGAGTCTTTTAATTTTCAATTCTCGGTTTTTATAAGCTATGACATTGGACTATAAAGTACTGAAATGCAATTGGGTCAATTTGCCCTCCAATTTGATCAATTTTAACCAAAAGGGCTTAATTGCATAAAAATCTTTCAATTTAGTCCCCGGTTTTACAATTTGTGAAATTAAATTTCACACGGGCACACCCATTAAAATTAAACACCTCTACCCAACAGTTTTCATCATGCTGAATCCATTGGTGGGCTCAATTTTGGCTAATTCGATCGTTTAGGCCTTCGATTTGGCAAAATTAAATTTCGGATCCTAGGGACAATTTGGGGTTTTCACAGAATTTCAATAAATTGATTCACGAAAATACCTATATTTGATGGAAAACATGTCAAGGAATCCGATTTTGCCATCAATTTCATGAAAATAGGTCATTTGGGGGGTCAATTTGGCGATTTGGGCGATTTGGCCGAACCGGGCCGGTCGGGTCCGACCCGACCCGACCCGGCCCGACCCGGGTCTAGTGGACAGCATGCACAGAATGTGCAGCAGCGTGGATAGAGCAGGGGCGGCATGGGCGACGCGGCTTCGGGAAGAAAAAAAGGAGAACGGGCGTGGGGGGACACTGGCAGAGTTGGGTGGTCGTGCCTGGCAGGGGAATGGGCGTCGGCACGCCGGTCGGCCACGCGGAAAAGGCGGGGAGATCTCGGTTTAATGCCGAGCTCGCACGAGAGAGGGGGGGATTTTTTTTTTGGCGAAGACCGGACGAGAGGAGCTTTGGCGGAGCTTCAAGCATCTTCACGGATCATCACCGGGTACTCAGTGGCCGTCGGCGAGCTCCAAGCAGGTCGGTATTCTCCTCCGACCACCGTTTCTCATACGCACGCCATGTGTTCGATGAAATGCCGATGGATGTCTCGGCTCGGTTTTGCCTCGGCCGTGTCTTCCCGAGCTTCATTTAGCACGAATATGGCCTTGAGTCTCCACTAGAACTATCCCTAAGCTCAACTTGACATTTATTTTGCATTAAATCTCGGTGAAAACCGGACCACAACCTTTGCCGACCACCCTCCGGACCGGGAGCTCAACGGGGAACTTCCGGCGGTCTTCAAGCTCGAAATGAGCTCAGGTAAGCCTCTAGACCCTCCTTGGGTGTTGTTTGATGGTTTAGAATCGAGTTTTGATAAGAAAAAAAAATTCGGAAAATACCTCGCCGGAGCCGGGTTCGGGGAGGCCCGGTTTACTTATTTTTCGGCGTGTTCACGGCCTTCTTTTTGTTGTATGTTGATGCTGAGTGTCTAATGAGTCGAATGCCGCAAGAACGGGCGAAAAATACCAAGTTTCGGGCCCGTTTCGCAATTTTCCGGCGACCTCGCCGGAATTTTTACTATTCCCGCCGGATTTTTCACTGTTCATCGTCTTCTCCGGCGACCCTCCGGCCGGTCAACTGTAAACGGCCGACGTGGCGTGCCACGTAGGCAGCCACGTCAGCCGGGTGGGGTCCGGTCCGGTTATTTTCAAATAAAACAAACGGACGGCCACGATCGCGACACGTGTCGCGATCTTGGAATTTTGCAAAATAGGATAAATGATTTTCGGATAATTAATTCAAATCAATCCGACGGCCGAGAATGTGCCAAGTGGCTTTCTGTGGATCGTCCGATCTTGTCCAAGATCGGACGCACCAGGAGTAGCCACGTGGCACAACGTGGAGCGTTCGATCCGAAGGTTTTTCTAAAAAAGAAAATAATTGATTTTTGATCCGACGGCTATTATTGAGCCACGTGGCTCTCTGTGGGTCGCTCGATCTAGTGGAAGATCGGACGCACGAGATGAAGCCACGTGGCACGACGTAGACCGTCCGATCCGGGGAATTTTCGGATAATTAAATAAAATAGATAAAAAATCAAAAAAATTGTTAAAAAATGGAAAAATGTTTAAAAATATAAAACGGCGTCGTTTTAGGCCGGTTTCGACCCCTAGGGTCAGGCCGGGCGCTCGAGAGGCGTGGGCCGGGTTTGACCCGGCCCGGAAAATATTTTTAAATATTAAAAAATTCAGAAAATAATAAAAAATAATAAAATAATCAATAAATCAATAAAAAATAAAAAATCATGAAAAATTCAAAAAATTCGGAAAATTCAGAAAAATTCTAAAAAAATTCCAGAAAATAGGAAATGGCCACATTCAACTGGCCACGACCTGTTTCGGGTCTTTCGACCCCCGATCTTTTCAGAAACGACGGTTTTGCCCTTCCGGCAAACCGTCTTCCAAAAAATTCTAAAAATCCAGGAAAATCCCAAAAAATAGGAAATGGCCACAAACAACTGGCCAAGGCTCATTCCGGGTGTTTTGAACCCCGACCCTTCTTAAAATGACGATTTCTCCCTTTGGGCGAATCGTCTTCCAAAAATTGAAGAAAAGTCAAGAAATTCCAAAAAATTCTCAAAAATGGGAAATGGCCACAATCAACTGGCCATGGAATATTTTGGGTAATTCGGTATCCAAACCTTTCAAAAAATGACAATTTTGCCCTTCGGGCTAATTGTCCTCGAATCTTCCCATTTTACCCCTAGTCCTAAATCGCATCTTCCCTAAGCCCTTATGGCTATACTAGGAGGCCAATGATTGAAATTGATGTGCATTGACATGATTTATTTATGCACTTGACTTGCGCTCTCGTTAAATTGATTGTGATTGATAGGACTAGTATTCCAATCTGCATGAAACCCTGAATCAAACCTATCTCACCCAAAATTGCGCCTGCATGAACTCTTAGCCAGGAAAATCTCTCGCGTTAGGTACCGAAAGGGCGTTGGTAATGACACCGACGTAACCAAGTCCCCGAACCCAAAATCTCTGGTTCCGCAGAACTGATCGATCTCTCCCAATCGGTCAGTAAGGTTTCCGGTCTACCCTCCAAGAAAGACCGGTGGCGACTCCAAATGCATGCACAATTTGCACATGCCACCACGACCACACTAAGGTCGAAAGCGATCGACTTTTATCGTCGAATCCCTCAAAAAACACTCCCGCCGCGATTTGGTATGGGCCGGGGAGGGCCCGCGCCGATCTAAGGCCCGCGATCCACATTTCAGAGTGGGGGGCCGCGATCGGTAATCCATTAGCCGCGTCCGTAGATTTCGGACGGCTCGCGACAATGCGGCCGTAAGATGCTGCCGCTGCCTCTACCACTAGCCTCCACCCTCCGGGCGGGACTGCACCTGGACCCCCGTGGAGCCACCCATCAACGTCAGCTGCGGCGGAAACGGCCTGCTCCGGCTCCACCGTGGTCGATCGCAGGGCGGCGGTCGACGACACCTCCTCCGAGCGAGAGGAGCAGGGCCTCGCCAACGCCCACATCGCTGCCGGTCTCGCTTCCTTGTGACTCCGTGCACATTTCGAGGCTCCGGTCGCTGAGGAACGAGGCGGAGCATTTCAGAAGCTGGACGTAGAATTAGCTACGAGCAGCGACTGTTCGTCGCTAAAATTAGCTACGAGCAGCGACTGTTCGTAGCTAAAATTAGCTAAGAACAACGATTGTTCGTCACTAATTTTAGTTACGAACAGTGGCTGTCTGTAGCTAATTTTAGCTACGAACAGCGGCTGCTCGTAGCTAAAATTAGCTACGAGCAGTCGCTGTTCGTAGCTAATTTTAGCTACGAACAGTCGCTGCTCGTAGCTAATTTTCCATTAATTGGCTAAAAGTTCCGTTAAATCTAGCGACAGACACTACTGTTTATCGCTAAAATTAGCTACGAACGAATTGGTTCGTAGCTAATTTTAGCGACGAACGGAGCCTTTCGTCGCTAATTTCGGATGCGAACAGCGACGAATATGACGATGAATGTTCGTTCGTCGCTAATTTTAGCGACGAATGGACCAATTTTTCGTCGCTAAATTTTTGCGAAATTCTCGTTGCTAATGTCGTGACTAATTGCGTGTTTTTTTGTAGTGAGTGCCTCTCGGCAGTTAGAATGCCGAGCAGCACTGTTCAATGCCAGCTCGGCAGACTGCCACGGGTGGTTGCCTCTTTTTTTTTGTAATGATTTCGCTTTATGCAGACAAAGAAATCCGCGGTTCGTCTCTGACATCAAAGCTTTGAGTGGTTCCCGATCCAGTAACGTTACTACGTTAAAAGAGATGGAGTAACAAAACACATGAAGAGCGATTGAAGAAAGGAACAATGAAGCTCGCAAGAAGTCCTCAGTTGAGGGAAGATTCACACCACAATAGTCATGTGCTTAAAGAAGATTTGGGTGTAGATTAGTCCATCCTCTCCACAAGGATTCTACTTTCACGAAATAGGGAGTGTAAAAAGATTTCAAGAGTACATGAGTCCTTTTATTCCTGTAGTTGATTTTTGCTTGCTCTTGGATCTATCTATCCTTGTTTTGTCACAAAAAGCTCTATACCCCTCCAACACTGGCTGGTCTATATGATTGCATCACTATCATTATTCTTCCCCCAACCTTACTGAAGAACAATTTTCAAGGCCAACCATCGTATGAAAATTCCGTGAGCCTCACCAAGTAAGCTTGATCTGTCGAGAACCTTTGCTGATCAGTCCATCCCTCGAGTTTAGTGCGCAAAGTTCGAATTAGGAAATTACAATTCGCAAGATAAGCTAACGTTTATATTAAATTGAATATATTTGATCCATCGCCATTCGGGTACGATCCTCCGGTTTAACAAAAACGGGAAGTTAGCTAGTCTGATCTATTACCATTTGGATCAAATTCGCTATCTTCAAAGGCCACATATAGAATTTACGACAAAATCAAATTCGCTATCTTTGCACGGTGATGGTGATGGAGATGCCGAACTTAGGCGCGCACCGCCGAAAGGCAAAACGGTTGCGGAACTCGAAGATATCGGTGTGTGCTCATTACCGAAAACGGATCCGGTGATCGGCCGCCGATTTCAGCTAGAAGCAATTATAGATCAGCTTTCTGAACGAGCAATCCTTAGCGTTGTTCTTCTGAGTAAGCTTCTATTTTTGGATCATGTTCTGTTGTGGATATCCAATATGGATCGTTATATCTCATGTACTTTGAGGAAATGAATGAAACTCTATTTCGACCAAAAAAAAAAAAAATACAGCGACGACCTTGACCGGCTCTAATACTTCCCATGGAAGATCCCGACCAAATCCGATCTGAGCCAATAGTGTACAGATCAATAAGAAGCATCGGTAACATCTAACCCCAAGTGGTCAATTACCATTTTTCTCCCAACAATTAGCTGTACTCGAGTCCGTTTATTTTGCGAAAAATGAGTAATTTAAAATATTTTGCATTGACTAATTTTTTCATACAATATATGTGTTGATACTCGAATTTTGATTTATTATTTTATCATTAATTACATGAAAATTAGGAACTACTCTTACTCATAGAAAAAAAATAATTAAATCATTTTCATATGGTTTTCATACAGTTTAGTTTAATTTTTTGCATACATGTATTTGCGCCAGCGGTTGATCGACTTAATTCAAGGTCTTGAGCTTAATTTTATTTATCTGAATTGAGCCTGTGGTAGAAAAAGATTTGGTCGACTCATGGCAGAGAGTAGGACAAAACCTCTTATTAAGGAAAATAGGCTGATTTGAACTTAATCAAGTGTGATTTAATTAAGTCCTCCGGGACTTAATTAGAAGGGGTCTTGCAAATTAGAAGATTATTTCGTAAATAGGGGAAAGTCGCGAAATTCTAGTTTAGTCTATAAATGGGTGCTTTGTTTACAATTTGAGGAACCGACACAAATTCAGAATACATGGCCAAAATGAGAGAAAAATCTTGAGAGGGAGCTTCATTTGAATACATGCCTTCTCTCTCTAGATTTCTAACATCTTGGGACGAATACACGCAGAGAGGAGATAAGTACACCGGACGTGTTATAACATTCACTTGAGTGCCATATTTTTTTTTTTCGCTCACTTGAGTGTTACAAATTTGAAAAAACGATCACTTAAGTGCCATCGCCGATTTGCCTCGCCGAAAATCGTATGTGAATGCCAAAAAATCTAATGTCGCATCGCCGAAACTAATTTTTTTATTTTTTTAATATACACGTGGATTTTTATTTTATTTTATTAGTTATTTTGAAAAAAAAATTGTTGTCCTCCTCTTGGCCGGCGATGGTCACCATGAGGGCCCTCGCCGGCCACGGCCGCTAGCCTAGGGGCTAGGGGTTGCGACGGCTGTTGCCCTTGGGCTAGCCAAGGGCGAGGCGGCCCTCGCCCCTAGGCTAGCCGGCCATGGGGAAATTCAAGGATTTTTTTTTCAAAAAATATTAAATAATGAAAATAAAAATATCAAAATAAATAAATAAATAATTCCATAAATATTAAACAATAAAAAATCTACGTGTCACTAAAAAATAAATAAAAAATCCACATAGGACGATTTGCCAGAAATGACGCTTAAGTGAATGATTTTGTTCCGATGTGGCACTGAAGTAAATGAAAAAAAAAGTTATGTCACTCAAATGAACATCGATAAAAAAATAAATAAATTATGGCACTGCCGGTGTATTTATCCTCGTAGAGAAAGTGGGTACAAGTTTCTTTTCTTTTGCTTTAGCAGGTTCCCCAGGTTTGCATGAAAGAGAAGTAGACCACACCGTACGCGGCCAGAGTTCCGCACAAACAAAGAGAGAAAGAGAAAGAGACGTGAGTCTCCGCTGTGAACCTCAGTACGGCCGAGCCTTTCTTCTTCGGCCCTGATCACTATTGTAGTTCCTTCGCTGTGGCACCACCCGGGAGCCTAGCCGCGAAGCTCCAACTCTAGCGAGAATTGAGGGAACAAAAAGGACAGTACATTCTAAACGGCGAATTGGTTTTCTTTTAGATTTCACTTGGACTTTGAATAACATTGGAGATCATACGATTTCGCTTCATGCAAGCAAGAGATTTTTTAGCAGGGAAATCGTGAGTTCCAAAGCTCTCACATCAGTCCTCATTATGATCCAATTCTCCACTGATCGCAATATTTAATGTAGTCCTTGAACTTTTAATTTGACCGATATTGTCCCTGAATTTTAACCCAATAGACAATGTGATCCCTGAATTTTTAATTTGGTCAATACGGTTCCTGAATTTTTCGCATATGTTCAACTTAGTCCATGAAATTGAATCAATGAAAGGACTAAATTAAACATCTTCTTATAGTTCAAGGATTAAGTTAAATATATTTCAAAAATTCAGGGACCATATTGATCCAATTAAAATTTTAGGGACCATATTACACATTAGGTTAAAGTTCAAAGACCATATCGATCAAATTAAAAGTTCAGGGACTATATTGTATATTGAGTCAAAGTTCAGAGACTTTTTGTTTCATTATCGCTTGTGTGTGTGTATATATATTTTCAATTTTTAGACTTTTTTTGAATTTTCATATATATATATATATATATATATATATATATATATTATCAGATATTTTTTTTTTGAATTTTTTTTCATCTAATTAAGTTTGTATTTTTTTAAATTTCTTTTAAATTTGTAGTTTTTTTAATTTTTTTTATCTTTTTTTAAACTAATTAAATTTTTATTTTTATTTTTATTTTTTTTTTCCTTTTTTAGATTTATTTTTATTTATAAACTAATTAAGTTTGTATTTTTAATTTTTACAAGTTTTTCAATTTTTAACTTTTTTTTTGAATTTTTAGCTTTTTAAAATTTTTAAACTAATTTAGTTTGAACTTTTCAATTTTTTGTAGTTTTTTTTTTATTGTAGACTGGACCTTGAGTGAGCCACATCAGCTTCAAATACTAATAAAAAAAAATGCTATATCGGATTTCTAGAATGCTTTTTGGAGTTGGCAGTCAAACGTTCATTTTTTTTAAAAAAATAGCACTTAAGTGAATTGAATAAAACTTTTGACACCAAAGTGAGCGTCATGCACAATTTTTGACACTTATATTGTTCTTCTCCCCCTTTGTTTTATGAGCAATTGCACTACTGAGCCAGAACATTTCTAGTACAAAAAGAAGTGACCAAAATTTATGAAATTAACATCATATAATTAAGTTTTTAAAGACAACACAAACTAAAGTGAAAGCGAATTGACAAGAAATATTCTTTTCTTGGTAAATAAAATCTATTTAACACGCCCTTTATTTATGATGTGTCTTCTACTTCCGTTATATATTTTTTATTGTAAGCTTTTCCTCTTTTTTCCTCCATTCTGCTGTGTCCTTTACCTCGCTGAGTGTTTTTGCAAGTATCATTCTTGGCGGAGAAATTTATTTAATACATACTTTTTTTAAAATTTATTGTACTTCTCCTCTTTTTTCCTCCATTCTGCTGTGTCCTTTACCCAGCTTAGTGTTTTTGCAAGTATCATTCTTGGCAATCGAGCATCTCAGGTTGTTTTTCTTTTTCTTTTTAGCTTTTTTGGTTAAAATTTTAAAATTTTTCTTTCAATTTATTTTCAATAAAAATTTGCATTCTTTATTTGTATATAGGCAAAATGACACAAATAGTCCCTGAACTTTGACCTAATGTGCAATGTAGTCCTTGAACTTTTAATTTAATCAATGTGGTCCCTGAACATTAACCCAATATGCAATGTGGTATCAGAACTTTAAATTTAACCAATATGGTCCCTGAAGTTTTTGAATATGTTCAACTTAATCCCTGAACTTGAATCAATGGAAGGACAAAATTAAAAATCTTATTATACTTCATGGATTAAATTTAACATGTTAAAAAAATTCATGGACTATATTGATCAAATTAAAAGTTTAGGGACCTCATTATACATTGAGCTAAAGTTCAAGAATCATATTGCTCAAATTAAAAGTTCATGAATTACGTTGCACATTGGGCCAAAATTCAGAGACTATTTGTGTCATTATCCCTTATATATATATATATATTTTTTCAATTTTTAGACTTTTCTCGAATTTTTATTTTTTTGATAGTTAAGTTTTTATTTTTATGTTCTAATACAGCTTTTCACTTTTAGCCTCTCTTTTTTTTTTTTTTCCAAATGTTAGTTTTTTTTTGAATTTTTTCATCTAAGTTTGTATTCTTTAATTTATAGCCTTTTTTAAATTTTAACTTTTTTAATTTTTTTAACTAATTAAGTTTGAACCTTTTAATTTTTAGCTCTTTTTTTTTATATGTTGACAGGACCTCCAGCGAGCCACATCGGCTTTAAATATTAATAAAAAGGAAAAATTTCAAAAAAGGGCCCCAAGTCTCCTCATTTTTTAAATAAGACCCTAAAGCGAATATTGTTTCAAATAAGGGTTTGAAGTGTCCTGATAGTGTCAAAGAAAGGCCTGAAGTACCCTAATTGTGTTAAAGAAGGGCTTAAAGTGCACATTGTTTCAAATAAGGGCCTAAAGTGACTATAATAATCTCTAAAAAGGGCTCGAGTCATTTTAGTTACAGACATTTCAGTCATTTACAATTTTATTTTATTTTTAATTTTTGTATTTTAAATAAATTTTGAAAATTTTTTTAAAAAAATAAAGAAATAACATAGGCGGAAGGTTTTTGACCTCTCGCCTATGGCCGCCACCCCACCGGTCATGGTCGCCAGTACCTTAGGGGAGCTAGCGACCCCGCCGACCAGCAGCAATGGCCAGCTGACCTCGCCTAAGCTGAGAGAGGGCCCCAACCCTTACCCAGATCTGGGCGAGGCCCCCGGCCATCAACTGGGACCGGACCAGGGTGGGTGGGAGGCGTCGTCGTCCCTTGGTCTGGCCAACTTCTCCACTCAGGAAAAGAGTTTGATTTAATAGCAAATGAAAGATGTTTAAAAATTACCAAAAGAACGCTGTCTTAGTCCCGTAATCTCTAGTGATCAGCACGTAGGAGAGAGAAAATATTAAAAAAGATCAGTCAGCATTTGTCGTTAGTCAAACTAGATGGAATTAATGAAGAATTCGATTACATCAATTTGACAAGTTTTAGGACTTGAGTTCACTTTTTAATAGTTTTAGGACTCAATTGTACTCGTGACAAGTTTTAGGACTTTTGGTGAACATATCCTTAAACAAATTAAAAGCTTAGGGACCGCATTGAACATTAGATCGAAATTCAGAGGTTGCCTGAGTGAATTTTCCATTTCTTTTCTTTCTTACTTCAAAGATGATGGATGAAGAGGTTCCTGATATTGCAATTGACTTTAAATTTTCCAGGTGACATAGGAATCCTAGTTTTCAGCTCAACCGATATTTTGTCGGATTAATCCCCATAAATTGTCATTCAAAGGGCAAAATCACCGACATCTTCGATGATCTACCGACATCTTATTGGCTCAATTATACCGACGTGTTAAACTTATCAAATCAGTGTTGGTATCTTACATTTGAAGATGATATGCACGATTCGCCAACAATGATAATTGCAAAAACAATCGGCGGGGTAAAGGACACAGTAGAATGGAGGAAAAAAGAGGAAAAGCTTACAATAAAAAAATAAAAAGGAAGTAGAAGACACAGTATAAAGGAAGGGCGTATTAAATAAATTTTATTTACCAAGAAAAGAATATTTCTTGTCAATTCAAACTGGTCTCCCAATTTACATTTTACAGCTATTTGTGTGAATGGTGTGTTAAAATGTGAAACACATTTGTGTGATCTGATGATTTAATCTTCTGGACTTGATTTTTTTTTGTGAAATATATATCCACATTTCTCATCATCATCATCTTGTGTAGCTTGTTAACCCTTTCTTCATGAGCAATTTCATGACCGAGCCAACCAGAACATTTTCTAATACAAAAGGAAGTGACCAAAACTTATCAAATTAATTAACATCATACGAGTTCCTAAAGACAACACAAACTAAAGTGAAAGCGAATTGACAAAAGATATTCCTTTCTTGGCAAAGCCGTGACTTTGAATCAGACGGGCGTTTCGCTTCAACCGACCAATTTTGAGCGCGATCCAAGATCGTTTGACCCAAGATCCGAAATTACCGGCGAAGTCGCGGCGGCTTTTGGCAATCCAATTTGGCTAGATAATCGCATGCCAATTGTTCTACATCAACGACGTAGATGGACTCGGGCAGGTGCGCTGAGGTCCTGGTCTCGATGGTCTTGGGCATAAACGCCGAGGACTCGACCCCGCTGTTAAGGACTTGGGATCGAGCGCTCGGATTACCGAGCCCAAGCAAGAGCCCATACATAACCGCATTTTGGAATATGATTTTTGATTTTCTAGAAAGGAAATCAGCTTTGATAGGAAAACATTATCCATCAACTCATTTCCTTAAGCAATTCAAACGTCGAGAAATGAGGAATTTTCCTAAAAATTATTATCTGCGAAACAAACAGAGCCTTAAAAGAAAGCAATTCGATTTTGAAGTAAATCAATTCTAACTCTCTATAAATAGATAGGAGCAGAAACGCTTTTTCTCTCGAGAAGATTCTAGACAAATTAACTCGCCAGCATTTTCGACACCTAACGTTCGAACAAAATGAAGATTTCAATAAATTGATGAAAGTTATTATTTGTGCTTTCATATTTCTGACCAATTCGTATTATCTATATTCTCTTCAAATATAAGTTCGCATAAACTTCGGCACAGATTTGATTGATGTGAAAATTATTTCCCATCAACACCAATATTTAGAATGATATAAGGAATATAATCTTAGCATTGCTAGCCTACTTATAATATTATTTTATTTACTTTCTCTTTTTTTCTTTTTCTTTTTAATCTTTTGGGAGAAAAAATGAGCAAATGGGAACGAAAATTCTTTTCGTGGCAGAGAAAAAAGTCAATTATTCCCTCGCTTTCCTCTGTGTCCTTTGCGACCGGAAACGTGTTTTCCATGTTTCTCACAGTGGCATTCATGCCTAACGTAGATGTGGTGTGGAGGAAGCTCCTATTTATTGATTATCGGTGAACTAAGATATATTACCTGTTTCACATCATGTTAATTATCCGATGTTAGACTTCTCTCATGCAAGTCACACGTGCATCTTTCTGGGGCCCACCAATCGACCATCGGCTATGATATTATTTGTTAGGAGCGTGCAGTTGAAGCCCAATATCTTCGCCCGGTAAAATCTCCCAGAGGGAGCCGAAATCCAAGCCCTTCATCATATCATTTCAGAAAAGTGCCGCGATCCCCCATATTAAAATTATTCTTTTGTTTTTATGGAAGCACTTTAAATCCTCATAGACCAACTAATTGTAACATTCTCAGATTAGTAAATTGAATCTAGGAGTTGAGGGCATGCATGACAACACTTTTGGAATGAAATTTCCACACTAAGAGTGCTTTTGAAGCAAAAATCTATTTGGTGGCGTAACTTCTGTAGCAGAAATCTGTTTGATTATACAACTTTATTTTTCTACTTTTGGAGCATTTTATAGTTTTGGAGCCATTTGAAGAAATAAAAAGAACTAATTTTTCTTTAAAAGTAGAAAAATTAATTTTTGTCGAGAAGTTGATTTTTAGTGTAAAAGGGTTGCCATGGACGCCTTAAGTCCATAGCATTTTAGGAAACTGTGCGATTTGCAAGGAGCTCCCAAAGGGTTAGGATCCCTTGCCTTAGTGGTAGGTAGGGGTGTCAAAAAGGTCCGAGCCAGGCCGGTCGGCTCGGCCGGGCTCGAAAATTCAGTTAATTTTCGGGCATTTTCGAGTTGGGCCGATCCGAGCTTGGTACTCGGGTCGGGGTTGGGCCGACCCGGGCTTGGTACTCAGGCCGGGCCGGCCCGACGCTCGGATGATTTTTAACATCCATATTTTTCCTTTAATTTAATTTAATTTTTTCTTTTTATATTTTTTCATTTGGTAGATTTGTCAATTAATTTTAATTTAAAAAAAGAAAAAAAGAAAAATAAAAAATAATTTGGTACTGTCCATAGACACCCCTAGTGGCAGGAGATCCCTGCATTTGTGGCCATCAGATCAACCCATCGATCCGGATCCGCTCCCAAAGTAATCATACCGTCCTAGTTCTATAAGAACCTAAGATCAAGTCCCAAACTCTCTATCTCTCTCTCTCTCTCTCTCTCTCTCTCTCTCTCTCTCTCACAGAAATTCTATCATTTCTTTCTCCAGTTAGAAGCTGAATTAACCAAACATGAGGAATTTGACGGAAACGAACCAAAAGGCGGCGACCGCGATGGCGCCAGCGCCGACTGCAAACTGCAAAGTCACAATGGACAACATGAAGTCCCTGCGAACTCCCGTGGGGATGCTCTTGCAGATTGAGGTCCTAGTCATCTTCACCGCCTTCGTGCTCCTCTTCCTTGTCATCTTCGGCTCGTGGCGGCGTCGCTGCAACAACGACAAGTTCCGGCTGGCCGTCTTCGCCGCCTACACTCTGCCGGCCTACGTGCTCACCTACGCGCTAGGCCTCATGCAAGATGCTCCGGTGCACAACGAATTATTCCCCATCTGGGCGGCGTTCCTGATGATCGCCTTCGGGAGCGCCGACTCTATCTCCGCATACAGCCTCGAGGACAACGAGCAATGGAAGAGCTACAATGCGCAGATCATGATCAAATTGATTTGGTTGTTCTTGTTGATAGACTTGTACTTCCACGGCAAAAAGTCCAACCCGCTGGGCACCGCTACCGGGTGCCTCTGCATCGTCTTGGCCACGAAGTACAACGAGAGGGCTCGGGCTATGATGGCGGCGAGCCGGCATTCTTTGGAGAGGGATGCAAAAGTGGTTGCTGATTACATGAGGGCGGAGCACGAAAGTGGGGGCGTTTCACGTGGTGAAGTTGATCCGGTTCGCATGAGAGGGTATACGTATTTGGTGACGGGTGAAGATTGTTGGGAGCCCGTGAGTGACACTGGTCGGTCTGGTCGTGTTCAGCGATTAATCAAGGGGCTTCTAGGGAAGCCGGTGGCCACGTCGGCACCGAACTACCGGATTAGATTGGATAAAGGCAGATTGTTGACCATTGAAAAGGTATTATCTGCAATCTTTTGATCATTTTTATTTTTCTGTACTTAGGCGATTTGATTTAATTTGGCATGTCCTCATTCAAGAGAAAAGTTTTTAAGTTGTCAGATAGAAGGAATCCTCTTGTCCGACCCGGCTCGGTTATTTATGAAATGTGAGAGCCCATTGTAGTAAATTCTATCACAAGTAATGACCGTTTTAAGAAGGAAGAGCGGGGATTTGAACCATTGACCTGTGTGTTCTGATAAGACCGGACATAATGACCGTTTTAATTTGGCCATGCTCTTCACTCAGGTGTGGGAGTGTGAAGGGAGGCTCTTAAGGAGCTCGGGAGGAGGAGACCCCCACAACAAGCTCAAAGACATATGCCTCTCTTTTGCACTCTTCAAGCTCCTCCGTTTGAGATATGCTGGCTACTCATTGCCCCAAGAGGCTCACCAGAATGCATGGAACTTGATTCGCCATGGATTGCTCTCGCAAGATGAAGGTTACAAGCGAGCGTTTCGAGTCGTCGAGATCGAGCTCACCTTCCTTTTTGATTTCTTCTACACCAAGTACGGTATCATATTCCAGCCCAGCCAGATGGAGAGCAAATTGTGGGAGTTCGCGACTGTTATTATCAGCATCTGGGCTACGACACAACTATTGAAGCATTACAAGAGAGCTAATAGTGACTGTCAACTGGCCACACTTCCAAATGGGTTGAGTGTCGACGTGCTCGTGACCAGCGTGATGATAATCTTGTTCATCGTCTTGGAGCTCATGCAGTTCTTCTTCATGGGTTTCTCGGAGTGGGCTAAGGTGATATTGATCTGCAAGTACGTGCAGAAGAAGTCATGGCAAGAGCACATGTGGATTGAGAGGATTATCAGAGCGGTATGTGGAGTCCGGTTGCTGAAGCCTTGGGAGCGAAAGCTTCGTCAGCACTCATTCCTCGAGTCATACTCGTATAACCCTTCCAGGTTATTGAACAACGCGTTTATGGCGACCTACATTGATCAAACTAGAGACGGCCAGACACAGAGCACGCCGATCCAATTGCCTGAAGAAGTGAAGCAAGCGGTGTTTCATGCTCTGAAATCGATTTACGGTACTAAATTGGAGAATGGACAGGCCTCGCTGAGAGCGAACAAAGAGTCCAATAGGCTGCTGTGGGCGTGCCGGCTTGAGACAGAGACTCAGGTCATAATGGTGTGGCACATCGCCACCAGCTTCTGTGAGCACAAACTGCCGCCAGGAAGACCGGACTCGGCTGCAACGAGGGGGAGTTTCCTAGTGGCAACTAGCTTGTCCAAGTATCTGGCTTACTTGGTTGCTTTTGCTCCGCGGCTACTGCCGGATCACCCTTATGCTGCCGAGTACGTGTTCGATCAGGCGGTCATCGAAGCCAGGGCCTTCTTTGAGAAGCGCGAGAAAATGGAGGACCGGATTAAGAAGATGGAGGAGAACCTTTCTACGCGTGGCGAAACTGTTATCAACCGGGGTGCTCGGCTCGGGAAGCAGCTCGCGAATGACATAAACAGCAAGGACACGATTTGGAGGATTCTGGCCGACTTTTGGGTGGAAATGGTGTTGTATGTGGCGCCTTCAGACAATGCGAGAGCGCATGCGGAGCATTTGGCTAGAGGAGGCGAG
Source organism: Rhodomyrtus psidioides (assembly GCA_021437785.1). NCBI lineage: Eukaryota > Viridiplantae > Streptophyta > Magnoliopsida > Myrtales > Myrtaceae > Rhodomyrtus > Rhodomyrtus psidioides. The sequence continues at coordinate 210,135 of JAILYB010000265.1, read as the reverse complement.
TTTGTGACTCACTTGTGGGCATTGCTCTCTCACGCAGGGATCGAGAGAGCTCCTCCTACCAACCCTCGTGCTCTGGCGAGAAGCAACAGCTTGTGAATTATTTCTGTTGCTTTTAAAGGCTTTGGTGTGTTTTTCCTTCTGTTAAGTGTGTTGGCTTGCTGTTTTCGGATTGTGTTTGGTACTTTTAAGTACTATCTGCTGGTGTGTTTCTCTTTTGAATAATACTTGATGTGTGTTTGAGATTTCGGGGCATAAAGAAACGCGACTCAAATTACATGGTTGGTAACTAGTGCTGCGAGGACTTTCCTAGCTAGGTAGATTTAGCTAAATCATCCCTTCTTGGTACCACCCAAAGTTGTGCCACCCAGGCTAAAAGACATATGCCTCTCTTTTGCACTCTTCAAGCTTTGCCCCCTAGAGGCTCACGAGAAGACATGGAACTTGATTCGCTATTGATTGCTCTCGCAAGATGATGGTTACAAACGAGCGTTTCATGTCGTCGAGGTCGAGCTCACCTTCCTTTTCGATTTTTTCTATACCTAGTATGTTGCCATATTCCAGCCTGGTTGGTTGGATTAGGGGTGATCGGTTCCCAGTTTGGTCCGATTCTTCTCAAGAACCGGGAACCGGACCGATGGTCCCGGTTTTCAATTTTCGGAACTGGGAACCGGACCGGACCGACGGTCCGGTTCCCAGGCTGTTCTAAGGACCGGACTTGACAAACACTATGAGCAATAAGTCGGACGAATTAAGAACTTCAAATTTTGCACTAATCAAATTTCTTCAAGCACTTCATTTTTCTTCTTTAAAACTGATCTGTCTCAAACATATGAGCTGCTCTGAGGGCCTCATCTTCTGGAAAGCCTTGCCGGAAAACTAGAATGTTGTCTTCTCAGGGATTTTCTTGTACTATAGAAAGGCTTTTCATGCACATGGGATATCTACCATGCACCCTTCATGGAAATTGGGATAGATCTCACGGTTTTTTAATAATTCAAACCACTTTCTTTTCTTAGAGATTGGCCGGGGACACAAGTGCACTTGCTCTGATAGATCTCTATTAGCCATTACCACCAGAAGATTAGACCAGAAGATGATGGATGTTGCTGCCACTTAGTGATGCCACAAACACTTTAGGAAGAGATTTTCTTGCAATTAAGCCACCATCAACCCTTCTTGTTGGGTGTCCTAAATATATGTGTGCATATAATCACTGTATGATAAATGTTTGCCTTGCCATACGCTTGTCTAATAATTCTGCAGCAGAGAGTGGGAAAAAAAATTCGATTGGTCCGGTCCATGCAGCCTGGTCCTAGAGAACCCTAAAACCGGGAACCAGACCGCTCTCTCTAGCACCGGGAATCGGACCATCGGTCCAGGTCTGGTCCGGGCGGTCCAACTTGCTCACCCCTAGGTTGGATAACAAATTGTTCCCGACAATTATCAATATTATATAGGTCAAAATTTAGATAATAGTTTCATCGTTCTAACAGCTCCATCAAATAGACTCGTTGCCACTTTAGTATTAAAATGGGTAGTATTACCCATTTCTTAGCCCGTCTTTAAGGGATGAATTGTTATATATATTAATTTTATATTTAGTAAATATGTCATAAATAGACTTATAATGACAAAATCAAAAATAATATGGGTGTTAAATGGGCACACAACTAGACCCAATCCACCTCTACATCTCTCTATTCACTCTTTCTCGCCCTCACTTGATCTCATAGTCGATCACTTTGTGATCTCATTTCAGTTTGGATACAAGTTTTTCCAAGATTGGATTAAATCCAATATTTTCATATTCGGACTAGACCAATCGGATTAATAGAATGGACGAGGAACTAGTTTAGTGCGGTTCTGTCAATGGCTTGGATGGTCGAGAACCCATCCAATTTGGTCAAACCAATCCGGTGGACCCATCATCGATTTGACTGGATATTTGATTAGGCTTGGACTTTGGGTGAAAAATTTATGGAGTGAGGTGTTAGGATGTACATGTGAGTTATGTTAGAGAAATTTCACATGAAAAATTAATGTGGTGATTAGTAGTTAATATATTCTAATTGGCCCATAACTCATTGACTTAAACTTTTAAATGAAGGTAGGTCCAACTGAATATGCTGACGGGCTCGAACTTGGGCTCTCTCTTGACGATATTCTAGGATGAGGGTATTGGCATTTTGCTGTGCACTCCCAACGTAAGGCACAGGAGAATCGACCCCATGATCTATTAAAGGTAGAAGAGAGATTGATCCAATCAACGAAATAGTCATACATATCTAGCTGAATAACTAAGTCTTTTATTAGACCCCCCCAAAAAAAAAACTAGGTCTTTTGAAATATGTCACACATTTTGTTTTTTAAATGTTCAATTTATTGACTTGGCGGTCGAGTTGGCTGACCCAAAACTCGGAGGCTAAGCCAGTTCTTCGATGAGTCCGAGTACAGAAACATTGGTCAAATCTGACTCTTTTTTTGGTATGGCAAACGGCAAAAACACAAAGACATAGATTCAAAACATAGACAGAAGGAAATCCCAATATAAGAAGGAATTCAATATGACAAAGAGCTCTAAACCGTCACGGAATTTACGAGAGGCCATAAGTTAAGATTTAAGATACAGTTCCCGTCATACTCTGATAAATTAGGATTTTCAGTTGGAATCGTCAACATAATGTTGGTGTCAAGTTTTGGACAGTTATAAAAAATTCATGTTTTGTTTGTACTTCGTTAGTCATATCCCTATTTCATCAATCTCATTTGTCGTTTCTTCAATCTGATTTCCACGCGATATGGAGTGTTAAAATATCCCTCGTTACTTATTTACAGGTTTTCAATTGGCCTAATATGCATGAAGTCGCCTTCCACGTGATAGTTTGGGCTTTTAACTATAGAAAAATGACACTTCAAATTGTTTCGGAACTTTGACTCAGTATGCAACGTAGTCCTTAAATTTGGAATGGGTTATTCTCGAGATTTAGCCCAATATGGAATGTCGTTCCTCAGTTTTAATATGTTCAATGTGGTTTTTCGAACTTTTGATATATGTTCGCTTTAGTCTTTGGACTATATAAAAATCTTCGATGTTGTCCTTCCATTAATTCAAGTCTGAAGATATGTTGAATTTTTTTTAATATAATTCAAGGACTAGATTTAATATGTACGAAAAGTTTATGGATCACATTGAGCAAATTAAAAATTTCAGGGACGATATTACATATTGAATTAAAATTCAGGTACCCCATATTAAAAATACGGGGATTACAATGAATATTGGGTCAAAGTTCATGCACCATTTGTGTAATTATCCTTTTTAGATAAGATGGTTGCGTACATGGTGATAAACCGAAGAGGGGACTAGTGGTGGCCTCACCCCGTGCATGACTTCAATTCAAACTGGTCTCCCAATTTACATTTTACAGCTATTTGTGTGAATGGTGTGTTAAAATGTGAAACACATTTGTGTGATCTGATGATTTCTCATGATCATTCATATCTTGTTAACCCTTTCTTCATGAGCAATTTCATTACCGAGCCAACCAGAACATTTTCTAATACAAAAGGAAGTGACCAAAACTTATCAAATTAATTAACATCATACGAGTTCCTAAAGACAACACAAACTAAAGTGAAAGCGAATTGACAAAAGATATTCCTTTCTTGGCAAATAAAAATTCAATTAAAAATTAATGTGCCCTTCCTTTGTGACGTGTCCGCTACTTTCTTTTTAATTTTTTTATTATACTTTTTACCCAGCTGAGTGTTTTGCAAGTATGGTTCTTGGCGAATCAAGGCGTATCATCTTCAAATAAAAGAAACCGACACTAATTTGGTGGTCAGCTGTTTAACACGTCGGTACAATTGAGTCAATAAGATGTTGGTAGCTCATCGAGTTGTCGTTAAATCGGAAAACTCCATTACAAGTTGATAGTTTCGGAGAAAAATTTAGTCGTTTTAGCACGCTGATAACATGCCAAAATAAATGTTGATAAATGTTCAGAATTGTTGGTAATGGGAAAGAATCATTCCAATCATCCCTAATCATCTAATTGTCACAGGTAAAATGCAGTTCACATCCTTGTAGAGCTACTGTAATATTCTCACCTTAGCAAAAATCATGCAACTCCGTGCTTCTTTAATTCTACATGCTCCTTTTTCTTTGCGCTTGATAGTACCTCCTTGTTTTTGGTAGTGCAAAGAGTACGGTCTCAATGTGTGCACAATTTTGCCGTACCTTCGTTTGGAGGACAAATTGGGTCCTGACAATTTCGTCATTTGCATTTTTAGTCCCTCAACTTTCATTATAATGCGATTTTGCTGCCTGGGATTTTTTGTATGAGAGTCGCGGCTTGGAAGTCCAGGACTCAGGCAGGGCCGGCGCTAAGATCCAGGGCCTGCTTTGATGGACTCAGATACAGGCGTCAAGGATCTGGACCCGACCTCGCTGGACCCAGGTGTGGTGGCTGTTGGAACTTTAATTTCAAAGTCCCATATGAAGTTGAATGAGAAATGAAGAGTTGTTTCGGTTCGTAATAGAAATGAAGAGTTGTTTCGTTTTGTCGAATCATTTCGATAAAACCGTGCGACTTCGTGATGTTTCATTGAATCCTTTCGATGAAATCATGCATTTTCGTCTACGAACCCTTTCGACGAAGCCATATGTCTTTGTAACTCTTCGATTCACTCTCTATAAATAGAGCATTGACCATCGCATCAAATAAGAGTATCAAACGAGGATTAGACACGTGCATTAAATACAATTGTTATGTTCGTCATTCATTCATCATTATCATCATCTTGTGCGATTATTTCGCGAAGTTGCGTACGCCGGAGTCTTTTGAAGAAGTACCGCTTCAGAGGAACGCGATTCGTTCTATCCTGAGAGACAATTGTCCAACGTCCTCGGGTACTGATTGAAGGGGCAAATTTTTCTTAAGGACACAATATTATTTTGTTGGGCTCGGATCATTCATTTGCATTCAGATTACTCATTTGCGATTAATTTCATGTTCGTCTATCAACCTTAATTTTTTATATACGAACTTCAAGCATGTATACCCTCTTAGTGGACAACAATCTTAAGATAAATTTGGGTAATTTTCTTTGCTTGGTTTGTATAGTAGTTTTTCGTTGTAAGTGTTCTATTTTTTGTAATAGAAATATCGTCGAACCAATATTGGATATTGGAGAATTGCGTCCTATGGTTCATCGAACAATGGAGTTTTTTTTTTTAAAAAAAAAGGATAAAAAAGGGGGTAAATAGTCGCGTCGGACGCGCAAGGAAAAAAGACAGCATGCATTGTTCTTTTACGTTTGAATGCTTGTGTTCAAATACAGATAAGAGGAACATGTTCTGTTTTTGCAAGAATAAAAAAAAATTGTGTCACCGGTTTAAAAAGGCGCATGCACCATTTGCTTATTTATTGTTTTTCTATGGTAGGTTATTTACGATTCTGCCATTGTTCATTTTATTTATCATCTTGCCATTACATGCAATTCAATATATACTAGACTAGGTCTAGTATTCCGTATTTGATTATAATTGATGCTTGAATTATTTATATAGTTCGCATCATGTTATGCTTTTATGATTACACGAGAGTGTAATTATTTTTCTAGTGGGAGTTCGTAGGTTGATAGAATTCGATGGAATTTTCACCTGGAATTTTTATTTTGCGCAAATTGAACCAAAATGCATGATAATGAGACAATAACGCGTGGGCGTCACGCGCCTGGCATGAAACAGCGCGACGGTTAACTTTGGTAAAACCGCACGCTGACGTCATCATAACATCAATGTCCTTTGTTCGGAGTGAACTGGACCTGATCGGTTCGGTTCGTCCGAATACCGGTCTGACCCATTGACTTTTCGTTGACCATTGACTCGCGCTAACTTTCGTTGACTTTCATTGATCGGATCTTTAAACGGGTGTTTAAGCGGGCATCCAAACTCCGATTTGGGAGGTGTATGGCATACTCGTATGAGGATGCTCTACATTATGGTACATTAATATTACATGTTTGAGGCATTTATGGTTGGAAAAATGCATATGAAACCCTATGTACGTGTATTTTTCAAGGGTATGTTAGGCTATTTTCATGGCTTCGACATCGATAATGTCCATTGCGTCTATCCCAACTCTTGAAGAGAAGCCAGAAAAGTTCAATGGTCTGATTTTTAAGATATGACAATAGAAAATATTGTTCTATGTCATGACATTGAATTTGGCAAGGTTCATCAATAATGATGCTCCTAAGTTGGATGAAAAATAGATAAACATGGAAATGATTGTTACTGTAGATGTGTGGAAGCATTTTGACTTCTTGTGTTGTAACTAAATCCTCCAGGGTCTAGACAATTTCCCATATAACGTTTATAGTCTACTGAAAATTGCTAATGATTTATGGGAAAGTCTGAACGAGAAATACAAGGTACAATACGATGGATTGAAAAGATTCATCGTTGGTAAAATTCTGGACTTCAAGATGGTTGATTTCAAAACCAAAAGTCAAGTTCAGGAACTTCAAGTGATTATGCATAACATTCATGCCGAAGATATGGTTCTAAGTGAATCATTTCAAATAGCTACTTTTGTTGAAAGGCTACTACTATATTGAAAAGATTTCAAGGATTATCTCAAAGTGTGGGGGCGAGAAATGTTATGTATAATGGCAAGTTTCGACATATACGTCGAAGACACGATACTGTAAGGAAACTACTCTCTAGTGGAATTATCACGATTGACTATGTGAAGTCAAAGGATAATGTTGTGGATCCATTAACAAAAGGCCTAACTAGAGAGATGGTTGTGAAAACATCAAGGGGAATGAGTTTTGAGGCCATAAATAAGTCATTATAGCGGAAACCCTACCTAGTTGACTAGAGATCCCAAAATCTAGGTTCAAAGGGACAACTAAGTTATGAAGGCGGTGTAGAGTACTGTAAATTTTTCTATTCATTCCCGTATGGAGACAGTACTAATATGTGAAGGTTAAGCGAAAGCTTTTAATGATTCTGAATCGAGTATGCAATATACTACACATTCAGAAATCACCTATGTGACTGGGAAGTGAGGGCCGCTTTTGTGAGAATTGAACATGTCGAATTCTCTAAAGCACTCATGAGACCAGGCGGTGTTCATGGCCAAAACGAACACAACAATGAGAACCAACTTTGTTCGAGGGAAAGTTGTGTGTTTCCTATTGTCTAGGCTTACACCAAAGGTCGACAGTTCAAAGACATCAAGTCTATTGATTGACCGAGTAAGTCTGATAGGTCTCTACTAGGGTAAGTTCAAAGTTTCAGACTACTTATCTCGATGCAACGATCTCTCATGGAATATTCGCACATTGCATGTCATGCATTCATGAAGAGTTTTGATAGTTGAAATTCTCATTCATGTGGGGGATTGTTGGAACTTTGATTTCAAAGTCCCATATGAAGTTGAATGAGAAATGAAGAATTGTTTCGGTTCGTAATAGAAATGAAGAGTTGTTTCGTTTCGTCGAATCATTTCGATGAAACCGTGCGACTTCGTGATGTTTCATTGACTTCGTGATGTTTCATTGAATCCTTTCGACGAAATCATGCATTTTCGATGAAACCGTGCGACTTCGTGATGTTTCATTGACTTCGTGATATTTCATTGAATCCTTTCGACGAAATCATGCATTTTCGTCGACGAACCCTTTCGACGAAGCCATATGTCTTTGTAACTCTTCGATTCACTCTCTATAAATAGAGCATTGACCATCGCATCAAATAAGAGTATCAAACGAGGATTAGACACGAGCATTAAATAGAATTGTTATGTTCGTCGTTCATTCATCATTGTCAGATGTCACGTCCCGCCTTCCTTGCAAGCACGTACATCCGCAGACTGCCGTAAGACCTATCCCAGGACACTCTCTAATACGGCCAAATGAAATGAGACTCGCACACGGAAGACAAAAGAAAATAAAACCCATCCGAATACCATCCACTTATAACTACAACCAAGAAAGGGATACGGGGAAGTAGGAAATCTTTATACAATGAAAAGATAAGTCTGTACATAAGGGACCAAGAACTCAATTTCAAAAGCATAGGCCGGGATAACAAAATGGCAGACAAAAGGAAACCACTAAGCCCCACCACTGGACCAACTCATCCAAAAAACGCTCCCAAAAGTAGGACGGCCACAAAAGTCCTATATAGTACTAGTATCATCAGCCTGCTCTAGGTCCTCAGCTGGGTCGTAGTCCGAGAAAAACTCCGATGACACCACAATGGAATCTTCTTCCATATCGTCCTCGGAATATGAAATCTCGATCACTTCAATGCTTGCCCCGCCCGCCAGTTCTCCTTCAGGTATGTTCCTCGATCCCACGGTAGAGGTCTCTATTTCTATTTCCTCTCGGGTCGGGTGAGACCAAGAGGGTACAGCTCTTCTAGGTACGTCTTGGGGTCTCAACTGCTCAGACATACCTTCACCTTCTTTACGATACCATGACTCAAACCTATGGAGTTTATCTGGCGCTCCTGGCTCGTCCACCCAAACTACTGTAGTTCTTCTAATATATACTGTACCACGGCCGTCAGGAAACTTCTCAACAAATCTAGACATCTCCTGGGGTTCACCCAAGCGGATTGGCAGCATCTTCTATTCATAGGGTCTGGAAAAATAGGGTCCCACTACGAGGTGAGATTGACATCTCAGTAAGAAAAGTCCTAACCCTAGGATAGACTGATAGTACACTCAGGTGAATGCAACACAAACTCAACGTATAACAATAACGTGATGCATGTAACAACCATAAGAACTATGAGAATATCCACAAGCATCATTTATATAATCATGGCATCATATCCCACCAATTAAGACAAGTTCACATCACAAAACCAAATCACGCCTTCCTTCCTTTTCGACTTTCATTTGGTTCAACCCCTCGTGTGGAACGCCTCAGGCTAGGTCCGCGTACTTACGCATCAGACCAACTCATTAATAAACCCGCGTATAACTCATCAGGTTTTCAAATTCATCTCCGGCCTGTGTCGACACTCATCAATTCTTACCCCGCGTCTCACGCATCAGGACATTGGCCATTTTCAACCCCGCGTCTCATGCATCAGGGTATCTCATAATGTTCCTCAAGCATGCCAAAATTCATCTCACATCAAGACATCGTAACCAAATACAAGCTCACGCATCAAGCTACAATTCAAGGCATGCAAGACAACCAATTTCAACAACTAAGAGAGACAATCAACATATGTCACGCGTATTCACAATGAATTTTAGCAATCGGCATGACACATAATCACAAATGGCACAATTTCACCATAACTTCTCAAAACTAGCATGATTTCCATCAAATTCATCCAATCGAGTCCAATCGTTCTATCCAAGGTATAGGAACTTCCTTACCTCAAGCTTAAATCAGTAAAACCCCTTCCCTAGCTCTTAAAGGATTCGGTTCCAGCAACCACAAAACAGAACAGCAAGCGTACCTAGGGAAAACCCATCAATTCGTCAATATTTCTTTGTCCGGACTTCAAACCACCGAACATAAACTTCCTCAACATACAACTCCACACCCTAACATGCCTCGAGGATCAAATTAGACCTCAATTCCATCACTAACAGCCTCTACCAACTCAGAGAGAACAGAACCGAAACAGAGCAGGTTCGGTTCTGTTTCAAATCCACTCAATCAGCCCCCAATTGAACCTAATCCCTCAATTTATTCACAAGTACCCTTGTCAACACAAATTTCTACATGTCAAGAGGCCTCACCGAAAATTTTGGCTCAAGGCGACGCCGGATGACCTTCGAAAGGTGCCAATTCCTCTGAGTCTGCAAATGGACAGATTCTGTCCTTCAAACATCACATGGATCAAGGTCAAGATGTGGTTCATTTTCGTCCAAAATTTTACAAAAACTCAGTATATGTGTCTACTAGACCTCCACAAAAATTGAACTCAAAAATCATCCATTAAGGGGTTCAATGAAAAGCAAACCGGAGCCTACCTCCAGTTCAGTCAGTTTCCGTCGACTCGCGGGAGATTGGCCGGCCGGAGCTCCTCAGGTGGCCAATCGACGTGCTTCCAATTGTAATAGTTCGGTAACAGGGAGATCTTCGCGATGATATATGGTTCGCGAGCTGGTTGTTAGCGGTTGAAAATTTAGACGCTGATGAAGTGGATGAAAAATTATGATCGTGCAGGTCTAGTTCTGAATGTGAGGAAGAGGACGAAAAAAGGAGAAGATGATGGTGCTGTTGGTGCTGGTCGTGAGAAATGGCAGAAGGGAGAAGGAAAGTAGCTTGTTCGCATCTCCAAGAATATCCTAGAACTTGCTTAGGTGTATGGCTTAATTAATGAGACTCCATGGTTTGATGACATTTGGCACTTTCTTCATAAAATCTGAAATTTCTTCCAAGATTGCCCTCCCATTTTCAGCTGATACATTTGGGGATATCCAATTGACAAAAATGCCATTGTCCAATTAATAAAAATCGAGTCGACGTTCTAGGGGCAAAAACGTCTTTTCACACCCTTCGTCCGAAAAATCGTTTTTCCGCTAATTTTCTTTCTCAATTAGGCGTCGTCCAATCCAAACTCATTGTTACCAATCCCTCATTTCCATTTTTCATTTTCGAGACCCCAAATCGTGATCGATTTCCCATCGTCCGTAATTTCAATTTATCTCGAACTAACGGGCGGCTTTTGCGAACATTACGCGTATCGACTCAGTGATTCTCATCACACTCAGGAAAATCCAAACTACGGTAATCTTGGTTGTCATGTAATCGCAAGGGTCTATTACTAGCCCCGACGACAGCGATCGTCATAAATCGATTTAGGAAAATTTCGCAAATCATACGTTGGTTAAGCTGCATCACTCGCGTCCCAATCGTATAACACTAGCAATGGATTCCTTAATCGTTTTCTGATCGGCCTCGATTCTAAATATCCCTCGACGATCCTTATGGTCAAAACGCCGTGTTCGAATCGAATTTCCTAGGTCCACGTACCTCATCGCGTGTTAGCCTTTCCCTTTTGGTTAGTTAACTCGCGATTGATCAGATCCGAGCGAGATATAACTGAAATACTTCGATAGATATCTTACAGTCAAATGTCTCGAAATGTTAGGAAAATCAGACTGTCACAACTCTTCCCCCTTACAAAAATTTCGTCATCGAAATTTGTTACAATCCACTATTCAAACAAATGGGGGTATTGACGCCTCATTGCCTCTTCGTTTTCCCATGTGGCGCCTTTTGTTCTATGATCCTCCCAAACTACTTTGACTAGCGACACAGTCTTGTTCCTCAAAACGTGCTCCTTATATTCTTCGTTCCTAACAGGTCTTTCTACATACGAAACTCTGTCATCCAATTCTATAGTCTCGTAACCAAAACATGCGTCGGATCTGGCTCGTACTTCCTTAGCATCGACACATGAAAGACATTATGGACTTGGGATAAACTTGGTGGCAAAGCAAGTCGGTAAGCCAAAGTCTCAATCCGTTCCAAAATCTCGAATGGTCCTATATATCTCGGACTCAACTTCCCTTTCTTTCCAAATCGGGATATGCCTCGCATAGGTGATACCTTGAGAAACACATGATCACCTACTTGAAATTCCAAGGGCTTGCGTCGCTTATCGGCATAACTCTTCTGGCGACTTTGTGCTGTACTCAACCTATCTCTGATCACCTTTACCGCTTCAACCGACTGTTCTACCAATTCTGGTCCCGTAATACTTCTTTCTCCCACTTCGTCCCAGCACAAAGGAGTTCTACATGCTCTTCCATAAAGTGCCTCAAATGGTGCCATTCCAATACTTTGCTGATAACTGTTATTATACGCGAACTCCACTAAATGCAAATGATCTTCCCATCCGCCTTTAAAGTCTATAACGCACGCTCGCAACATGTCCTCAAGCGTTTGAATCATCCTTTCCGATTGTCCATCGGTTTGCGGATGATACGATGTGCTAAATTGCAATCTAGTTCCCAAGGAGTCTTGAAGACTCTTCCAAAAATTCGCCGTAAACTTAGGATCTCGATCCGACGTAATCGTGATAGGTACTCCATGTAAACGTACGATCTGCCGCATATACAATTCAGCATACTTGTCCATTGCAAAGTCCTTTTTCACAGGGATGAAGTGCGCAGACTTAGTCAACCTGTCTACGACTACCCAAATCGAATCATGTCCTTTCTGACTCCGCGGTAATCCCATAACAAAATCCATCGTTACGTGCTCCCGTTTCCATTCCGGAATCTCCAAAGGTTGCAATAATCCACTGGGTTTACAGTGCTGCGCTTTCACCTGCTGGCACGTCAAACACTTTGCTACATGCCTAGCTACATCCACTTTCATACCGTTCCACCAATAGTGCTGACGCAAATTCTGATACATCTTCGTACTGCCTGGATGAATACTGTAATTACTCCGATGAGCTTCGGACAAGATTCTTTCTTTAAGCTTTGCATCATTAGGCACGCCAAGACGTCCGCGAAATTTTAAAATTCCTTCCTCAGTTATCTGGAAATCGTCTTTCCTCTTCGTCACATCCAAACTAAGGATTTTCTGGATTTCAGGATCCGTGGTCTGTAGAACTTTTATCCTTTCTTGAATTTCCAGCTCGATTCTCAACGTCGCTATCAAGCTTGTCATTTGGCTCACTTCCAATTTGAATTCCGAGTCCCTCAATCCTTCAAGCACTTACCATCCTTTAATCTTTAAGTGCGCAATACTAGACTTCCGACTGAGTACATCGGCAACTCTATTCGCCTTCCCAAGATGGTACACTATGTCACAATCGTAATCCTTAAGCAATTCCATCCACCGACGTTGCCTCATATTTAATTCCTTCTGAGAAAACAAATATTTTAAATTTTGGTGGTCCGTATAGATTTGGAACCTTTCACCGCATAAGTAATGCCTCCAGATTTTCAAGGCGAAAACAATCGCAGCTAGTTCCAAGTCATGCGTCAGATAATTTAACTCGTGGGGCCTCAATTGCCTCGAAGCATAGGCTACTACCCTTCCGTATTGCATCAGTACACACCCCAATCCTTTTAATGACGCGTCGCTATAAATTTCGAAGCCTCTAGGTCCAGAAGGTATCGTGAGAACTGGTGCCGTTGTCTAACGATGCTTGAGCTCATGAAAACTCCTTTCACACTTATCTGTCCATTCAAACTTCGTAGACTTCTTAGTTAACTGCGTCAACGGCATAGCTATAGACGAAAACTTTTCCACGAAGCGTCTATAATAACCAGCCAATCCTAGAAAGCTCCGAACCTCAGTGACCGTCGTAGGTCTAGGCCAATTTATCACTGCTTCTATCTTTGCAGGGTCTACTGAAATCCCTTCTCCAGATATTATATGTTCAAGAAATGCCACTTTGTTTAACCAGAACTCGCACTTACTAAACTTAGCATAAAGCGAGTGTTCCCTCAAGGTCTGTAAAACAATTCTTAAGTGTCTTTCGTGTTTCTCGTTACTCCTCGAGTAAATTAAAATGTCATCAATAAACACTATCACGAAACGATCGAGGTATTCCTTAAACACTCGATGCATCATATCCATGAATGCAGTTGGTGTATTCGTCAAACCAAAAGGCATCACCGTAAATTCATAGTGTCCATATCTCATCCTGAAAGCCGTTTTCGGAATATCCTCCTACTTAATCTTCAACTGATGGTATCCCGTTCTCAAATCGATTTTTGAAAACACTGAAGCTCCCTGCAGCTGATCAAACAAATCATCAATCATCGGCAACGGATACTTATTCTTAATAGTCACCTGGTTCAACTGTCTGTAATCTATGCACAGACGCAAAGATCTATCCTTTTTCCTCACAAATAACACTGGTGCTCCCCATGGCGAAGCACTAGGTCTAATGAATCCCTTGTCAAGCAATTCTTGCAACTGCACCTTTAACTCTTTCAACTCCGATAACGCCATTCTGTAAGGTGCCTTCGAAATAGGCTCTGTCCTAGGAGCTAACTCAATTACAAATTCAATCTCACGCTTGGGTGGCAATCCCGACAGTTCTTGAGGAAAAACATCAGGAAATTCGCATACCACGGCTATATTTTCCAATTTCGGTTCTTCGGCTGTCATATCAACTACCGTAGCCAAGTAAGCTCGGCATCCATCATCCAACAACTTTGTCGCTTCAAGCGACGAAACCAAAGGAATGGAAGTTCCCCCACAACTTCCCTTAAACTCATAGCTAGGACGACCATCCGGATAGAAACAGATTACCTTTTCACCACAGTCGACTACAGCTTTTTGTCTATTCAACCAGTCCATCCCAATAATCACATCAAAATCAAACATAGGCAGTACTGCCAAATCTATCCTTTCTTCTCTATCATCTATGACTATCTTGCAATCCGCACAACCTAGCGAAACTATCTCTTTATCCTTTAGCGGAGTAGCAACATGCAAAGTCACATTCAAAGGCTTCAAATCCATTTCAACCATATCAGATAAACGAGCAGACACAAAGGAATGTGAAGCTCTAGGATCAAATAATGCATAAGCAACTTGGTCACACAAGTAAACCATACCTGTGACCACCCCGGGCGCATTCTCCGCTTCGCCTCGAGCTACCGCATAAACTCGCCCTTGAGCTGGGGGTCTCGCCAATTCATTCTGCGGAGCGACAGCTGGGGCTCCTGCCTGTGGTCGTTGTCCTTGAGGTCTAGCCAACTGAGTTTGGTTGGGACACCATCTCATCTGATGGCCCATCTGACCACACTTAAAGCAAGCACATGTCCTAGTCGGACAAGGTCCCTTTCCATGTCTTCTTCCGCACAAGCGACAGTTAAAGTTGGACTGATGCTGCGGCTTACCAATGTCCTTCCTTGCAGGCGGAACAAAACACCTACTACTCATCATTGGTCTCTTACCCAACTGACGATTATCTCTAGGTACAGGGAACCGCGATCCCGATGCTGTTGACTTCTCTCTCATATCTCGTTCTATCAGCTGGCCCCGTTCATAAACCTCTTTATAAGTTCTTAAATTCATGGCCACCATCTGGCTGCGAAGTTCGGGCAGTAACCCATCTCGAAACCTCCGCATCTTCTCTACTGGATCCTCCATGTAACGCGGTGCGTACATAGACAACCTTACAAACTCTGCTTCATATTGATCAACCGTCAAATGACCCTGACGTAAGTTCTGGAATTCCACCAACTTGCTTTCTCGCGCAGTCTCCGAGAAATACTTATCATTGAAGACCTCCGTAAACGTAGTCCAATTCAAAGCAATGCCCTCAGGGAATACTCCGTCTTTAGTGGCCTTCCACCAGTCACTTGCCGTACCATCCAGTTGGTACACCGCCAAGAGTACTTTTTTCTCGTCCGTACATCTCAGGACTCCAAAAATTTTCTCGAGCTTTTCTATCCATCTGGGTGCCAACTCTGGGTCACCAGCTCCATTAAACTGAGGTGGCCTCAACTTCACAAACTGTTCCACTAATTGACCTATATCTCGAGGTGCAATAACATTACCTGGCATATTGCCAACTCCCACATTTTGACCAGCATTTACATTCACTTGCGCATTACTAGTTCCAGCGCCTTGGCCGCTGCTGCCACTACCTCCGCCCTCTGCATTGGTACCCGTCATTGCATTCACTGCAGTCAAGGCCGCGCCCACAGCTTGGGTTATAGCGGCATCTCTATCCTGAGCCTGTCTATCGATCAAATTCCCTATTCGTTCCAAGGCCCTTAACACATCTCCCATTCCAGGATTCTCTGCCGCATGTAGTCCCGAACTAGAAGCCCTAGCACTGAGTCTTCTACATCTAACAGGTCGATCACTCATACTTATACTCCCTGCACCACTATAATTCCACCACGGAATTAAATACTTAGATCAACCATTCCAATCTAATGGTTTCATGCTACACAACTATCAGCATGCACTTCAAGCAACCATTCCCAAACAATTTCAAGAGCACAACGATTTAGAATATAGAATTGTGCTACCAGCTCAAATGAAATGCACAATGCTTCACAAGGCAAGCATTCACGATCAATGCACATGCTCAGTACAAAGCTTGGTTGCATTCACTCATCATAATAATGCCACTTTCATGATGCCAAACACATGCGCCACTCATATGCCATGCATTACTTAACTTACTCTAGCGAACCCTTCCTACGGTCTTGCTACCCAGTCACCCCGAATCTCATTCCTCCTTATTACTCCAACCCTCAATCAACTTGCATTGAGTTGACCTCGCTCTGATACCACTTCAACTAGGATGTCACGTCCCGCCTTCCTTGCAAGCACGTACATCCGCAGACTGCCGTAAGACCTGTCCCAGGACACTCTCTAATACGGCCAAATGAAATGAGACTCGCACGCGGAAGACAAAAGAAAATAAAACCCATCCGAATAGCATCCACTTATAACTACAACCAAGAATGAGATACGGGGAAGCAGGAAACCTTTATACAATGAAAAGATAAGTCAGTACATAAGGGACCAAGAACTCTCTTTCAAAAGCATAGGCCGGGACAACAAAAGGGCAGACAAAAGGAAACCACTAAGCCCCACCACTGGACCAACTCATCCAAAAGACGCTCCCAAAAGCAGGACGGCCACAAAAGTCCTAAGTAGTACTAGTATCATCAACCTGCTCTAGGTCCTCAGTTGGGTCGTAGTCCGAGAAAGACTCCGATGACACCTCAATGGAATCCTCTTCTATATCGTCATCGGAATCTGAAATCTCGATCACTTCAATGCTTGCCCCGCCCGCCGGTTCTCCTTCAGGTATGTTCCTCGATCCCACGGTAGAGGTCTCTATTTCTATTTCCTCTCGGGTCGGGTGAGACTAAGAGGGTACAGCTCTTCTAGGTACGTCCTGGGGTCTCAACTGCTCATACATACCTTCACCTTCTTTACGATACCATGACTCAAACCTATGGGGTTTATCTGGCGCTCTTGGCTCGTCCACCCAAACTACTGTAGTTCTTCTAATATATACTGTACCACGGCCGTCAGGAAACTCCTCAACAAATCTAGACATCTCCTGGGGTTCACCCAAGCGGATCGGCAGCATCTTCAGTTCTTAGGGTTTGGAAAAATAGGGTCCCACTACGGGGTGAGATCGACATCTCAGTAAGAAAAGTCCTAACCCTAGGTTAGACTGATAGTACACTCAGGTGAATGCAACACAAACTCAACGTATAACAATAACGTGATGCATGTAACAACCATAAGAACTATGAGAATATCCACAAGCATCATTTATATAATCATGGCATCATATCCCACCAATTACGACAAGTTCACATCACAAAACCAAATCACGCCTTCCTTCCTTTTCGACTTTCATTTGGTTCAACCCCTCGTGTGGAACACCACAGGCTAGGTCCGCGTACTTATGCATTAGACCAACTCATTAATAAACCCGCGTATAACTCATCAGGTTTTCAAATTCATCTCCGGCCTGTGTCGACACTCATCAATTCTCGTCCTGCGTCTCACGCATCAGGACATTGGCCATTTTCAACCCCGCGTCTCACGCATTAGGGTATCTCATAACGTTCCTCAAGCATGCCAGAATTCATCTCACATCAAGACATTGTAACCAAATACAAGCTCACGCATCAAGCTACAATTCAAGGCATGCAAGACAACCAATTTCACCAACTAAGAGAGACAATCAACATATGTCACGCGTATTCACAATGAATTTTAGCAATCGGCATGACACATAATCACAAATGGCACAATTTCAACATAACTTCTCAAAACTAGCATGATTTCCATCAAATTCATCCAATCGAGTCCAATCGTTCTATCCAAGGTTTAGGAACTTCCTTACCTCAAGCTTAAATCAGTAAAACCTCTTCCCTAGCCCTTAAAGGATTCGGTTCCAGCAACCACAAAACAGAACAGCAAGCGTACCTAAGAAAACCCATCAATTCGTCAATATTTCTTTGTCCGGACTTCAAACCACCGAACATAAACTTCCTCAACATACTACTCCACACCCTAACATGCCTCGAGGATCAAATTAGACCTCAATTCCATCACTAACAGCCTCTACCAACTCAGAGAGAACATAACCGAAACAGAGCAGGTTCGGTTCTGTTTCAAATCCACTCAATCAGCCCCCAATTGAACCTAATCCCTCAATTTATTCACAAATACCCCTGTCAACACAGAGTTCTACATGTCAAGAGGCCTCACCGAAAATTTTGGCTCAAGGCGACGCCGGATGACCTTCGAAAGGCGCCAAATCCTCTGAGTCTGCAAATGGACAGATTCTGTCCTTCAAACATCACAATGGATCAAGGTCAAGATGTTGTTAATTTTCTCCCAAAATTTGACAGCAACTCAGTATATGTGTCTACTAGACCTCCACAAAAATTGAGCTAAAAAATAGTCCATTAAGGGGTTCAATGAAAAGCAAACCGGAGCCTACCTCCAGTTCAGTCAGTTTCCGTCGACTCGCGGGCGATTGGCCTTCCGGAGCTCCTCAGGTGGCCAATCTATGTGCTTCCAGTTGGAAAAGTTTGGTAACAGGGAGATCTTCGCGATGATATATGGATCGCGAGCTGGTTGTCTGCGGTTAAAAAGTTAGACGCTGATGAAGTGGACGACAAATTCTGATTGTGCAGGTCTGGTTCTGAACGTGAGGAAGAAGAAGAAAAATGGAGAAGATGATGGTGCTGCTGGTGCTGGTCGTGAGAAATGGCAGAAGGGAGAAGGAAAGTGGCTTGGTCTCATCTCCAAAAATATCCTAGAACTTGCTTAGGTGTATGGCTTAATTAATGAGACTCCATGGTTTGATGACATTTGGCCATTTCTTCATAAAATCTGAAATTTCTTCCAAGATTGCCCTCCCATTTTCGGCTGATACATTTGGGGATATCCAATTGACAAAAATGCCGTTGTCCAATTAATAAAAATCGAGTCGACGCTCTAGGGGCAAAATCGTCTTTTCACACCCTTCGTCCGAAAAATCGTTTTTCCGCTAATTTTCTTTCTCAATTAGGCGTCATCCAATCCAAACCCATTGTTACCAATCCCTCATTTCCATTTTTCATTTTCGAGACCCCAAATCGTGATCGATTTCCCATCGTCCGTAATTTCAATTATCTCGAACTAACGGGCGGCTTTTGCGAACATTACGCGTATCGACTCAGTGATTCTCATCACACTTAGGAAAATCCAAACTACGGCAATCTTGGTTGTCATGTAATCTCAAGGGTCTATTACTAGCCTCGACGGCCGCGATCGTCATAAATCGATTTAGGAAAATTTCGCAAATCATACGTTGGTTAAGTGGCATCACTCGCGACCCAATCGTATAACACTAGCAATGGATTCCTTAATCGTTTTCTAATCGGCCTCTGTTCTAAATATCCCTCGACGATCCTTATGGTCAAAACGCCGTATTCGAATCGAATTTCCTAGGTCTACGTACCTCGTCGCGTGTTAGCATTTCCCCTTTGGTTAGTTAACTCGCGATTGATCAGATCCGAGCGAGATATAACTGAAATAATTCGATAGATATCTTACAGTCAAAGGTCTCGAAATGTTAGGAAAATCAGACTGTCACAGTCATCATCTTGTGCGGTTATTTCGCGAAGTTGCGTTCGCCGGAGTCCTTTGAAGAAGTACCCGCTTCAGAGGAACGCGATCCGTTCTATCCTGGGAGACAATTGTCTAACGTCCTCGGGTACTAATTGAAGGGGCAAATTTGTCTTAAGTATACAACATTATTTTGTTGGGCTCGGATCATTCATTTGCATTCAGATTACTCGTTTGCGATTAATTTCAGGTTCGTCTATCAACCTTAATTTTTTATATACGAACTTCTAGCATGTATACCCTCTTAGTGGACAACAGTGGCCAGTGTCTTGAGCGTGGCCCAAATGGACCTTGGCCGAGGCACTAGAGTCTCGGGCCCTAGTGCCAAGGACCTGACCCCACTGGCCACTGGGCGAGACTAGCCTTGCTAGGGCAACGCCGGCCACGTCGAAGGCGGCCTCACTTATGGGAGGCAAGGCCATGCCCGCGTTTGCCGCTGCCCTAGGAGGCTAGGCTTGCCCTGATCTAGGCGAGCACGCGGTCGCGATGACCTTGCCAAGCTGCGCGAGGACGGGATAGAGCCGCAAGTCAGCCATTAGGGAGGGCTTCATGGCCCTTGTCGACCATATTTCTTACCGATTCATAATATTTTACGCGCAGGGAATATTTCATGCACTTATATCATCATTCAATATATGTTGCAATATTACATCACATTTGTTCTTTTAATCGGAGGGTAAATAAGTTCTTGTAATCCTCGGCACAGATTTGATTGATGTGAATATTATTTCACGTTCATACCAATATTGGAATAATATAAGAAAATAATCTTAGCGCAGCTGGCCTACCAAGGATATTATTTGAAAATTCTCGCACTCCCTCACTTTCTCTGTTATCCATATTTGTCTGAGTGGGATTCATGCTTAACGTAGATGTAGAGTAAGCATCTTAAATTATTGTTTAATGGCCAATTCTGATACATCATCTTTATCTGCTTCACATAAAATCAATTTTCAATGTGAGATTCATCTCACACAACTCACAAGTGCATCTATTTAATTTTGCATTTTTTTTCATCAACAATGTGGGGGCCCACCTCTGAGCCTATTTATTTGAAGCGCGCAATTGAAGCTTGATAACTTTGCCTGAAAAATCGCTAACATGGAGTATAAGTCTGAGCTTTTCAATATATTATTATAGAAAATTGGCGGGATCACCCATATTATTATTCTCTTGTTTCTATTGAAGCACTTTAAATCCTCGTAGACTAGCCAACTGCAACATTCTCACCTTAGTAAAGTAAATTTTAGAAAACAGCCCCATTCGCAATGAGCTCTATACGAACTGAGATTTAGTCCCCAAACACACACTCACTCACTCACTCTCTCTCTCTCTCTCTCTCTCTCTCTCTCTCTCTCTCTCTCTCTCTCTCTCTCTCTCTCTCTCTCAGAAATTCTATAGTTTCTTTCTCCGATTAGAAGCTGGATTAACCAGGCGAACTAATCAGTTCCAAACATGAGGAATTTGATGGAAACGAACCAAAAGGCGGCGAACGCGATGGCCGCAAACTGCAATGTCACGATGGGCAACATAAAGTCCCTGCGAACTCCCGTGGGGAAGCTCTTGCAGATCGAGCTCCTGGTCATCTTCACCGCCTTCTTGCTCCTCTTCCTCGTCACCTTCGGCTCGTGGCGACGTCGCTGCAACAATGACAAGTTCCGGCTCGTCGTCTTCGCGGCCTACACCATCCCGACCTATGTGCTCACCTATGCGCTAGGCCTCATGCAGGAAGCTGCGCTGCGAAATAAAATATTCGCCATCTAGGCAACGTTCCTGATGATCACCTTCGGGAGCGCCGACTCTATCTCCGCGTACAGCCTCGAGGACAACGAGCAGTGGAAGAGCTACAATTGGCAGATCATGATCAAATTGATTTGGTGGTTCTTGTTGATGGACTTGTACTTCCACGGCAAAAAGTCCGACCCGGTGATCACCGCAACCGATTGCCTCTTCTTTTTCTTGATCTTGAAGTACGATGAGAGGGCTTGGGCCATGATGGCGGCGAGCCGGCATTCTTTGGAAAGGGATACAAAAGTGGTTGCTGATTACATGAGGGCGGAGCACGAAAGCGGGGGCGTTTCACGTGGTGAAGTTGATCCGGTTCACATGAGAGGGTATACGTATTTGGTGACGGGTGAAGAGTTTGGAGCCGTGAGTAGCATTGCTCCTACTCAGCGATTTATCAAGAGGCTTCTAGGGAAGCAGGAGGCCACGCCGGCACCGAACTACCGGATGACATTGGATAAAGACAGTTTGATCACCATTGAAAAGGTATTATCTACAATCTTTTGATCATTTTTATTTTTCTATACTTAGGTGATTTGATTTCATTTGGCACGTCCTCAGTCCAACGCAAGTTACTAGATAGAAGGAGTCCTCTTACATGTGTACGACGCGACTCGGTTATTTGTGAAATAGACTCAGGCCCCTATTGTAGTAAATTCAACCCAAGTAATTAAGTTCAAGAAGGAAGCGCAGGGATTTGAACCATTGATCTGTTGGGAATTAAGTCAAATTCATTAAGTGTTATCAGTGACCGTTCGACTCCCATGGCATAATTAGTATTCCGATGTAATTATGACTCCCATGGCATAATTAGTATTCCGATGTAATTATTGTTTTAGTAGATATAATTAGTTGAGTCTATCATCTTTTAGTATTCCGATGTAATTATTGTTTTAGTCTCTTCACTTTCCTAGAGAGACTCAAGAGTCATGTTTTAAGCCTATAAATAGGTGAGTCTTGTAACCATTTCAGCATGGGTGAATCGATTGTGAATACAGTATATTGAAAAGCCACCTTCCGTCTCCTCTTCCTTGTGTGAACAAAGTTCCTTTGAGAGTGCTTGTTGAGAGCCCCACAGTCGATTTATCCCATCAAATTGGTATCAGAGCTTCACGGTTTCGTGATTATGGCGTCAACAAGCAACCTTCCTTTTCAGTATCCAATCCTCACCAAAGAAAACTATGGCAAGTGGGCTTCCAGAATGAAAGCCATACTCGGCGCCCATAGTGTGTGGGATCTTGTCAACAATGGCTATGATGAGCCAGATGAAGATGTCGCGTTGACTCAGGCTCAGAGGAATGCGTTGGAGAAGACTCGTTCGAAAGATCAACTCGGGTTGTCAATCATCTTTCAAGCCTTAGATGATTCTATGTTCGAGAAAGTCTCGAATGCTACTACATCCAAGGAGGCATGGGAGATTCTTCAAACCACGCACCAAGGTGTTGAGAAAGTAAAGAAGATCCGCCTTCAAACTTTGAGAGGCGAGTTCGAGGTAATCCGTATGAAATAATCTGAGTCGATTTCTGATTATTTCACAAGAGTTTTAGCTATTGTGAATCAGATGAAAAGGAATGGCGAAGATGTTCCTGATGTTCGTGTTGTCGAAAAAATCCTGCGGTCGTTGGATAAGAAGTTCGATCACATCGTTGTCGCTATCGAGGAATCGAAAGATATCGATTCTATGACGGTCGATGAGCTCATGGGTTCGTTGCAAGCCCATGAAGAAAGACTGAAAAGAAACAAGTCTGAACCGGTGGAGGAAGTACTCCAATCTAGATTGAATATCCGAGATGACAAAGGCCAAAGAAGTGACCCTGCGCAAACTCGATGGGTCAATCAAGATCGAGACCGAGGACGCGGTAGAGGCCGTTTCCAAGGAAGAGGTCGTGGACGAAGCGGAGGAGATTTCGCCCGAAGCAATGAGTGCTTTCATAATCAAAGAAGTACATGTGGAAGAGGAAGAAACACAAATAGCCGGTATGATAAATCAAAGGTTCGATGTTATCGTTGTAATAAATGTGGCCATTATGCTTATGAGTGTTGGTAGAAAGAAAGTGCGGTGGCAGAAGAAAAGGCGAACCTGGTGAATGATGGTGATCAAGTTCTTATGCTGGCATTTAAAGAAAATGCTGATAAAAAGAATGATACGTGGTACTTGGACACTGGAGCAAGTAACCACATGTGCGGCCGAAAGGAGATGTTCGTTGAAATGGATGAGACAGTAAAAGGAAAAGTCTCGTTCGGTGATAATTCTCAAATTCTTGTCGAAGGGAAAGGTACGATTTTAATTCGTATGAAGAACGGAACACGTCAGTTTATTACTAACGTGTATTATGTGCCAAAGATGTCGAGCAATATTTTGAGTTTGGGACAGCTTCTTGAGAAAGGATTTACTGTCCAGATGAAAAATCTATGTCTTATGTTGAGAGATTGCAATAATAAGTTGATTGCGAATGTGAAGATGTCGAAGAATAGGATGTTCACTCTGAACATCAAAGATGATATGTCTACATGCCTTCAAGCATGTGTAGACAATCCTTCGTGGCTATGGCATTTGAGGTTCGGTCATCTCAATTTTGGCGGACTCAATATACTTTCTCGTAAGAAGATGGTGTATGGCTTACCGCATATTGATCACCCCGATCAATTATGTGAAGGATGTGTAATTGGAAAGCATTCTCAAGCAAGTTTTCCGAAGGAGTCGACTTATCGAGCGAAGAAGCCACTGGAGTTGATTCATTCTGATGTATGTGGTCCGATCACTCCTCAGTCGTACGGTAATCATCGTTACTTTGTTACGTTTATTGATGATTTTACTCGAAAGACTTGGGTGTTTTTCTTGAAAGAAAAATCAGAGGTGTTTGATACGTTTAAGCACTTCAAGAAAATGGTTGAAAAGGAGAGTGGTTATTTTATCAAGTCTTTAAGAACTGATCGTGGAGGAGAATTTATTTCTGGAGAATTTAATCAATTCTGTGATTACCATGGCATTCGACGTTTCTTAACGGCGCCGTATTCCCCACAACAAAATGGTGTGGCTGAGCGAAGGAACAGAACCATTCTCGACATGGTTCGCAGTATGTTGAAAAGCAAAAATTTGTCAAAGGAGCTTTGGGGCGAAGCTGTCAGATGTGCAGTTTATCTGCAGAATCGATGTCCCACGCAAGGACTCGATGGTGTTACCCCAGAAGAAGCATGGAGCGGGAGAAAACCTACGGTTTCTCATTTAAGAATTTTTGGGAGTGTTGCGTATGCTCACGTACCCGACCAGAAAAGATCGAAGTTGGAAGACAAGAGTAAAAAGCTCATTTTCATCGGGTATGATTCCTCATCAAAAGCTTACAAATTGTTTGATCCTGACACTTTGAAAGTATATGTAAGCAGAGATGTGAAATTTGATGAAGAAAGTTTGTGGGAGGAAAATCGACAATTTGTCAAAACCAGTCATGATAAATTTGTCGAAACCGTTCGTGATGATTCTGTCGAAATGGAGATTGAAGCTCATTCACCTTCTCCGATGTTCTCTCCATCATCGTCAGCTTCAACTTCAAATACTGTCGAAGAATTGCTAGCACCAAGATCTAGAAGACTTTCTGAAATTTATGAAGCTACCGATGAGCTTCACCTTATATGTCTTCTTGCAGATTGTGAACCACTTATTTTCGATGAAGCTGCCAAAGAAGAAAAATGGAGGAAAGCCATGGATGAAGAGATAGAAGCCATCGAAGAGAATAAAACATGGCAACTCGCTGATCTTCCGAAGGACAAAAAGGCGATCGGTGTCAAATGGGTATACAAGGCCAAGAAGAACAAGAAAGGAGAAATCACTCGTTATAAGGCCAGACTTGTTGCAAAGGGCTACAAACAGAAAGCTGGGATCGACTATGACGAGGTATTTGCACCTGTCATCCGAATGGAAACCATCAGACTAATGATTTCCATTGCAGCTCAAAATCGGTGGCCAATCTATCAAATGGATGTCAAATCGGCATTCCTGAATGGCGTTCTTGAAGAAGAAATTTATGTCGAACAACCCACTGGGTTTGTTGTGAAAGGTCATGAAGACAAAGTGCTGAGATTGAAGAAAGCTTTGTATGGGCTTAAGCAAGCTCCGAGAGCTTGGAACTCCAGAATCGATGCTTATTTCAAGGCAAATGGCTTCGTACAATGTCCGTACGAACATGCTCTCTACTTGAAGCATGAGAAAGGTGATGTTTTATTGGCATGTTTATACGTTGATGATCTTGTTTTCACAGGAAATAATTCTGGATTGATCGACATTTTTAAAGCATCGATGGTGAAAGAATTTGAAATGACAGATAATGGTTTGATGAGTTATTTTCTGGGTATCGAAGTGAAGCAAAATGAAGATGGGATTTTTATTTCCCAAAAAAGATATGCTGAAAATATCCTTGAGAAATTCAACATGAAGAATTGCACTTCGGTTAATACTCCGATGGATTGTGGTGCAAAACTGTCGAAGTTCGATGAAGGTGTCGATGTTGATGCAACATATTTTAGAAGCTTGATTGGAAGCCTAAGGTATTTGACCTGTACCAGACCAGATATCATGAACAGTGTCGGAATTGTGAGTCGATATATGGAGAATCAGAAGACATCTCATCTTAAGGCAGCAAAGAGGATACTTCGGTACATCAAAGGTACTATCTCTCTTGGCTTGTATTATTATCAATCTGAACTATTTCAACTCAGAGGTTATTCAGATAGTGATTATGGGGGAGATGTCGATGATCGAAAAAGCACTACGGGCTTTGTATTTTATTTGGGTGAAACTGCTTTTACATGGTCATCAAAGAAGCAATCCAGTGTTACTCTGTCGACATGTGAAGCGGAGTATGTTGCTGCATCATCGTGTGTTTGTCATGCGATATGGTTGAGAAAGTTGCTCAAAGAAATCCATATGGAGCAAAAGGATGCAACGGAGATTTTTGTTGATAATGTTTCTGCCATTGCTTTGGCGAAGAATCCAGTTTTTCATGAGAGGAGCAAGCATATCGATGTTCGATATCATTTTATTCGAGAACAAGTCAGCGACAAACAAATTGAAGTTGTGCACATGAAGACAGGTGATCAAGTCGCAGATATTTTTACGAAACCTCTCAAGATCGAAGTGTTTCGGAAATTCAGAAGTTTACTTGGAATGATCGACGGAAGAGAATTTGGCTTAAGGGGGAGTTTTGTTGGGAATTAAGTCAAATTCATTAAGTGTTATCAGTGACCGTTCGACTCCCATGGCATAATTAGTATTCCGATGTAATTATGACTCCCATGGCATAATTAGTATTCCGATGTAATTATTGTTTTAGTAGACATAATTAGTTGAGTCTATCATCTTTTAGTATTCCGATGTAATTGTTGTTTTAGTATCTTCACTTTCCTAGAGAGACTCAAGAGTCATGTTTTAAGCCTATAAATAGGTGAGTCTTGTAACCATTTCAGCATGGGTGAATCGATTGTGAATACAGTATATTGAAAAGCCACCTTCTGTCTCCTCTTCCTTGTGTGAACAAAGTTCCTTTGAGAGTGCTTGTTGAGAGCCCCACGGTCGATTTATCCCATCATGATCCGTGCTCTGATAAGACCGGACGTAATAAGACATATCATAACCAC
Source organism: Rhodomyrtus psidioides (assembly GCA_021437785.1). Classification (NCBI taxonomy): domain Eukaryota; kingdom Viridiplantae; phylum Streptophyta; class Magnoliopsida; order Myrtales; family Myrtaceae; genus Rhodomyrtus; species Rhodomyrtus psidioides. Next base: position 183,090 of record JAILYB010000265.1, on the reverse strand, counting down.
GTATTTAAACCGTTTTAGTTTGGCCATATTCTTCACTCAGGTGTGGGAGTGTGAAGGGAGGCTCTTGAGCTCACGAGGAGGAGACCCCCACAACAAGCTCAAAGACATATGCCTCTCTTTTGCACTCTTCAAGCTCCTCCGTTTGAGATATGCTGGCCACTCATTGCCCCAAGAAGCTCACGACAAGACATGGAACTTGATTCGCCATGGATTGCTCTCGCGAGAAGACGGCTACAAGCGAGCGTTTCGAGTCGTCGAGATCGAGCTCACCTTCCTTTTCGATTTCTTCTACACCAAGTACGGTGTCATATTCCATCCCAGTCGGATGGAGAAAAAACTGTGGGAGTTCGCGATTGTTATTATCAGCATCTGGGCTGCGACTTCGCTCTTGAAGCATTACAAGGGACTGTCGCGACCCGTCCGGAAGCGGACGCGGCTAATGGATTACCGATCGCGGGTTTTGGATCGGCGCGGGCCCTCCCAGGCCCATACCAAATCGCGGCGGGAGTATTTTTCAGAAGGATTCGACGATAAGAGTCGATTGCTTTCGACCTTCAGTGTGGTCGTGGTGGCATGTGCAACTTGTGCATGCATTTGGAGTCGCCACCGGTCTTTATTGGAGGGTAGACCGGAAACCTTACTGACCGATTGGGAGAGGTCGATCAGTTCTGCGGAACCAGAGATTTAGGGTTCGGGGACTTGGTTACGTCGGTGTCATTACCAACGCCCTTTCGGTACCTAACGCGAGTGATTTTCCTAGCTAAGAGTTCATGCAGATTGGAAGACTATTCCTATCAATCACAATCAGTTTAAATGAAAGCACAATCAAATACGTAAATAAATCACATCAATGTATATCAATTCAAATCAAAGACTTCCTAATATAGCGATAAAGGCTTAAGTAAGATGTGATTTTAGGTCCAGGATAAAATGGGAAGATTTGGAGGCGATTTGGCCCGAAGGGCAAAATCGTCAATTTTTGGAGGATTTGGATACCGAATTACCCAAAATATTCAATGGCCAGTTGATTGTGGCCATTTCCCATTTTTGAGAATTTTTTTGAAATTTTCGAATTTTTTTATTGATTTTTGAAAGAAAAAAAAATTATTATTTTTTTTGTTGTTTTTTTGTTGTTTTTTTTTTTGTTTTAATATTTTCGAAAAATATTTTAATAAAAATCATGTCTTTGACAATAGATAACATTCAACCAGATAAATAAGCTAACCACTAGACTGAAACAAATACATGCAAATCAAGTCTATAAAGGCAATATTTTAGAAAAATAATTTTGATATACGGGTCGGGTACGTAAAACATACCGGATTGGACACCAGTCTTCAATCGCCTAGCCCCAGCGTGCGATCGTCTCCATGCGCGTCACAGCTCAACTAGCTAAGGCGGGCTCAAGGGTGACGGCGACGACGATCCTCGAGCAATCTTTCGACGCGAACCTCGAACTCAAGACAAACTAGGAACTTGCGATACGGCTTGGACATGAACGAGCACATGGGCACCATTCCTCAGCCAACTGGCCCACGGGATTGGCCACTGGCCCGAAAGCTCGGCCCAGAGTTCTCGGCCGTGGCCTAGGCTCTCGGCCCAGAAATACAGGTCATGGCCCAGACCAAAACGGGCCATGACCTGGCGAAATGGCCCGTGAACAGGGGATGGCCGGGATCAAATAGGGCACACCGGGGCTGTTCTCGACTTCCTCGAGCTGCGGGCGGCGGACCAATGGGGGAGGAGCTAGGGTAGTCGACGGAGGTCGTGGGGTGGCGGAGCTGCGGTGGAGCCCCGGCAACAGCGGCTGAGCAGGGCGAACTGGCTGTAAACAAAGGAACCGAGCAAAAATATGAGCTGGTTTGATGGTTTCTCGGGATGTGGAGTTCCCAGGGTGGTCGAGGGTAGTCGAAATACTCACTGGGTGGCCGGCACAGCAAAACGGCTTAACTGGCTGCGAGGTGGTCGGACGAGGCTGGGGTCCGACGAAGGGGAGTGGCACGGACGGAGGTCGGAGGGGCTGCGCCATCAAGTTGCAAGGGTGGAGGGTTGAAGACGCCGGGATGGAGGTGGCGCCGCAAACAATAGAAGGAGATGAAGGAGGTTGCGGTGTCCGGGAGCTCCGCTAGAAGACCAGGTCGACAGTGAAGTGATGGGCGCTGGCGTAGCAAAGCGGTGGTGATGGGAGGAAGCAACAACAGCGTCGGGCCGGGGAGTCTGAGGTTGGAGTTGCAGAACAGAAGCTGCGGCGGTCTGTTCGAGCAAAGCTGCTCGAGTGGAAAAGCCGGCCTTCCGACGGCTCCTGAAGGCGGCGACGGCGATGGTGAGGTGCGATGGTCGGAAGAAGATGAGATGGAGGTTTGGTGATGGTCTCGTAGGAGGCTGTAGTCGCACGAAAATCAGAGGGGAGAAGGAGGAGGTCGGTTCGGCCCTGGCGTCTCGCAAAAAAAAGAAGAAGAAGCAGCCGCATGGATGTCCACAGTCAAATATTCCAAATGAGGGGAGCGAGCAGACGCGGGGAGAGAGAGAGAGAGAGTGTGACAGTCAAAAAAGAAAAAAAGGCAGAGACCAAATCATTACCCAAAATCCACCTTTTTTTTATTTTTTTTATTTTATTCCAAAAATAAAATAAAATATATATAAAAAAAATATTTTTGTCCAAAATGGTTCCTAAGGCTAGGCCAAGGCTTCCAAAGTTGATTTTGCAATTTTATGATTTTGTTTTATATTTTTAATTAATTTTAAAGAATAAAAATCACAATAATAAATGGTCAAAAATCAGGTGTCAACAGCTGCCCCTCTTTGAGAGGAATCTCGTTAGAGGTTCTTCTCAAAGATAAGACGGCACCTGGTTCCTAACCGACTCAACTAGGAAAATGAAAGAAGAAATGCTACGACCTCGAATCCTTAAGACCCTTTGATGAAAGCTCGAATTAATCCCCGATTTGCTCTAACAATTTGAACATGGGCCGGAGTGAGAGAGGCTTACCTGAAGCTCACCTGTCGGATGCTGCCGGTTGCGATGACTTTCAAGAAGATACCTAGGACTCATCATTTAGGATATCCTAGGGAGATTTAGCTCTGACCTGTATGGTAGATCATACCATCATGGGATTCCTAACTGGTAGAAGCCTAAGGAGGGTGCATCCCACGCTTTGGGATTTGCCAAGGATTTTGATCCGTATGGTGGATCGGACCTTTGTGTTGATCCTTATAGCGGTATTTACCAATGGGTTGACCCTTATGGCGGTTTCTACCATTGGTTTGACCCTTCAGGCGGTTTCTACCTTGTTTTGACCCTTCAGGCGGTTTCTACCATGAGTTGATCCTTCAGGCGGTATCTACCTTTTGTTTTGACCCTTCAGGCGGTTTCTACCTTTGGTTTGACCCTTCAGGCGGTTTCTACCTTGTTTTGACCCTTCAGGCGGTATCTACCTTGGTTTGACCCTTCAGGCGGTTTCTACCTTTGGTTGACCCTTCAGGCGGTATCTACCTTAGTTTGACCCTTCAGGCGGTTTCTACCTTTGTTTTTTGCTTTGAAAAGGGGTCTCATGACGAGGGTTCTCCACGTCCGATGAGACTGCTTGATTTTGTTTAAAAGGGGTCCCGAGACGAGGGTTCTCCACGTCAAGCTAGGACTGTTTGATATTTTTGAAAAAGGGTTCTATCCTCATCCCTTCTTTTGAAAGATCCCGAAACTTGTCGGGAATTCAATTTTGAAGCAAGGAAAGATTTTATCTTGACAAAGCTTCACTTGAGTCTGTTGAGGCGACATTCTGGGAGATTGGTGTTTCCCACGGATCCTGCAGAAGTTCGAGCCTGAAAAATTTTTCTTCACCAAGAAAACATTAGCAATCTTAGGGAAGACGACGGTTGTCCATCTGACAAAATCGTATGATTTAAGTCTTGATCATGAAATGTGCGTTTTGATGCTGGATCCAAAGCATTCTTGCAACATGCAAATGTGATCACAAATCCCTTGCACGGAAAATCTGGATCAAACAATTTGAAATTTCCAAAAAGAGTTTGTTCAAAACATCTATTGGAGAATTTCTCATCCAAGAGGGCTCCTCACCTCTCTGTGATAACGGTCTTTTGTAAGGAATGCGTTCAACTTCCTACTAACTTGTGCCTAGGTTTTAGGATCATTCGCAGCGCATACATTCTGATCGATCGGGAGGTCTTCCACGGGACCGTAATGTTAGGCTTGGATATCGGCTTTCAAAGGGGACCCGCTTTGGAGTCGAGGCCATTGAATGAAAATCTTCACCATCTGCTCCGGGTTTACAAGTCAAGAACCCTGCAAAATGAGAAAGAAATAGTCTTGCTCGTACCTCTTCGAGCTAAGCTATATGTTAACCCAAGTGTCTTAGTCAGAGAAGACTGTTTCGGGGTTGTAACATTGGTGGGATTGGGGACCGAAACAAGCTTATTTTTGGCCCAGAATTTATGAGGGGATTGACATTGGTGATCATTGCAGATTTGACATCAGTCCTTTCCTTTCTGCATCTTTAGTCTTTGAGGTGCGCAACTGATTTTGAGGTGTGCACCAACTCTTTAGAGAGCCTCTCTTGTTGCATTCAGAGAACGAGAACTCTCTCTATGTCTTTGTTCTGCGCTCGGCTCCATTTTGGGAGCAATCCTTTTGGATTTGGCTCCTTCAGGGATTTCTTCTTTTCCCATCCGGCTTCATTGTGGATCAATCAAACAACTCACACAAGCATCGGCCTTGCTTTTACCAGGCACTTTGCTTTTTCTCGATGCCGTGGATTTTTCTCATTCACTTTTGAAATCCCATTTTTTTTCTTCCTGGGATCGTGTTAGACATATAGTCTAAGCATGCTTTAAATATCAGTCCGGGATTTCTCTTTCGTAATCCCTGAGTCTTGAACTCTTCCATTTTTGAAGTGGTGCGGCATCCGTCTTGGAATGATCACCAATGGGTTCATGAAACGAATTTGCAGGCTCAACTTGGCTATGCAAAGGATATAGTGTGTGGGATAGAGAAATGGATGCTTCTCGTCATCCTATGGCACTTGGATTACCATATAAACAACACACAAAGATTGATGTTAGTCCGAGCAAGAAAATTTCTAGCCATTTACTCCTGATGCTGCTGGACTCACATCCATTTTGCCCCGATGTAGGGTGGTTCTTGACAGGGTTAAGAATGAAAACCGCCGTTCGAAGGGGTTATCAACGGTCACCTGTAGTGTTTATGATATGAAATGAACGCCTCCGTCGTCCCAATCCATGTAATCGCTGCGAATGGTCCCTACCTCCGTAGGTCCAGATTTTGCTATTTGATTCGCTCCACTCATCTCTCAAGTGTATGTAAGATGTGTTTGGATTTGAGCTCGCCTCTCTTTTGAGGGAACATCCCTTTGAATGGTTTGAAAAATAATCAGATTTGGAAAAATTCATTTTCTTTTCTCCAAAATTTATCCGTCGAGGGGATTTTGTGATGTACCGTGCATGTTCTATTCATGCTTCAGGTAATCTCCCGATTTAAATCATGAATATCGATGCATTGGAAAATCTTTATGCCGGCTGAAAGTATTCTGACACATTTTTTTATCTCCAGCTAACTGGGAAAGGGATACTTACCTACCTGTCGCGGCCGCAGATCCCTAAAAATGTAAAAGAAGCATATCATTGTATGTTCACGAATTTTTCGAAAATCGGAACGATACATCCTACCCTCAACTACCCTAACAGGTAGTACGTGGGATGTAAAAACTTGTTCGTCTCCAAGGCGATTCCCCTGTCAAGGGTAGACAACGAGTATCAATTCATATTCTCAAATTCAAGACAAATTGGGACGATACAACTTTACTCTTGGTTCTCATCCCGTTCTGATGTTGCGTATTGATATGGACCACGTCTATCAAATCCGCCTATCCATGCTTGGAGTGGTTGCAACATCGATGGTTCCTTTGCCCCCAGCTGGGCAGCATCTGTTCTGTTATTTGAACGCATGACTCCTTGAGTGATTTATCCATGTTTATCATCTGAGAAGGAAAAGAGAGAAGACATTATTTCGGTATTCGATTGAAGATCGTTTAGGAACGATACATCGTTTTACCAAATAGGTGGCTTCGCGGCCAAACGTATTTCGTATTGAAGGGGTAGATCACATTATGCTCCGCGGGTGATAGTCATTGTTCATGGAACTTGCTCCACGGATTAAGTGATTAATCCACGGCCCTCGGCTTGAAGATGCTCAAATGGTGATGTTGACACTCACGCGCAATTAGTTCTAGATATTAATGAAAGATGTTCACGTGGGAACCTTACAGTGCGATTAACAACATATTCAATAGGAGTATTCAACCCCTTTTCTCTAAGCATTTTTCATCGAGTAGCCATGCCTTGCATCAGACGTTTGATCACCGGCTTTGCGTCACCACTGCGATGGTCCTCCGGCTCCAAATTGATCGAGCCAAAGATTGAACTCATCGCCAAGGAAATTGCTCGAGTCTTCGAGCCATTTATGTTCAAGTTGGGTATCAACGATTGTTGGGGGCAGATTTCTTTCATTGCCTTCGTTGTGAGGGATTGGAGTCTTTGAGCTGGAACCTTCATCGTCGCCATGTTGGGGTTGAGGCATACATTCCCGAAGAGTATTGATCCAAGTGTCCAGCTCCTCATCAAGGAAATCACCTGTTCTTTCTAGCCCTCGGTGCCCAGATTGGGTGTCGTCGACTGTAGGCGAGGGATTCCTCTCTTTGCTCTCGCCGTGGGCAATTTGACCCCTCGAATTGGAACTTCCTCCGATGACCGGCAGGTTCATATGTGCACTCTCTACCAATGCCAGATCCGCTTCAGGGACAACATTAATGACTGATTCGCGCTCAAACTGAGGAATTTCTATGTGCTGGAACTGTGGCATATACTCCTGAGGAGTATTGAGATAGCTCGGCGGAGCATTCTGATTTGGATTAGAGGAGTCGCTGACACGACTGCTAGTCCCGTCATTGCTGAAACACGGTTGGGTGCTCTTGGCTCTCCAATCATCATGGTTGTAACTCTGCCCAGCACTTGAGCTCCAACTGGCTTTATGATGGTTTAACGCTATTCTTCCATCCCTTAGCAATCTCCTATAGTACTTGAGGTGAGACTCAACGTTAATTCTAGAGAGCCCCGGCACATTCATAATCTCGAGTATGCGCAGTGGGCTAGCCGAATCAACTCCCAGTTCTCGAATTGCATCAACAAATTTGGTGTGAAGCTCATAGGTCCAGTAAAACCTTGTTCTCTTATCACCCAAAATATCGTCAATACTTCGGTAGCTATTCTCTACGGGATCTAGTCGTTTCAAAAGTTGTCCAGGGAGGGACTCACAGACTTTGGATTGGCTGGCTGCGACAGCGAGTTCTTCATTGAGAGAATTCCCCCTATGATGATTCATATCCCATTTCTCAGAGGATGTTGGTGTTAATCCTATGGTGTTGACTTGCTCATGCAGATCTCCGGTGGTATCTGGCTGTGTCGGAAAATGCTGTGGAGAATACGGTAACAGCTGAGCGTTATTCGTCAACAGGGATGGTTCATCGAGGAACACCTCGCCGAGGACAACCGGATTACCACAATTAAGGCAGGTGGCCTTGGTCAGAGCTTCCTTATATCTCGCGCTTTCAGCTTGAAGCTTCTCATTCTCCTCCTTCAGGACCAGTAACTCATGGTCTGCGTATTGCTGTTTCACCCGGGTTCGTTTGTTTGCGAACCAAAACTTGACCTTCGAAAGCTCCAATCCTATCTTTCGGCTCAACTCCATTTTCTGTTGTCTACTTGGAGTGGGGAATTCATTGAAGAAAGCTTCGAGCTCTCGGATTTGGCCTGGAGTGTGGCGTTGTAGTTGCTTCCTTTTCCGGCTCCGGTCATCATTGTATACTCCTTCTTCGTAGCTGAAACCTAGAATTTCATCGCTGGAGGAGTCAGTCTCTATGGCCTTCGGGCAGGATTCAGCTCTAGGATCTTCAAAGTCTCCCAGCAGTTCGTGCTCAGAAATGTCCATGTCGGGCGTTTCTAGCAGATGGGAATAACTTTTAAACATGATGGATCGGGGTATCTCGGGCTGATCTAGTTCACTCAGCTTTCTCAATTCGCTCTTACGTGTTTGCTCGCTCTAGAAATTTTCTCAAGTGATTGTGCGTGTCCTGGAACCATCCTTCAGGCTGCATATGAAGACCAGCAAGCAAGCGCTCCTCCCGAGATTCTGCAATTACTCATCGTCTGTATTCCCCTCTGCAATTACTCATCGTCTGTATTCCCCTTTCTTTTTCCTCGTGATAGGATCACAAACTCTCTTGCATTGATTCGGTTTCATCGAGTATTGCGCTCGTCCCCTAGTTCAGTCTTCAAAGTGGTGGGTCTACAATCTTTCGGCGCCTTTTATGATTTGCTAGGCCCGAGAACGTGGGGAGCAGCGGTGGACCCGCAATTAATGACTCCGTTTAATTCATTTAGCTCCATGGGAATTAACGCTATGATCTTCTCTCAACCCCTTTTCATCGTTCAAACGAAAGTGACCTTTTCCCTGTGCATGCTGTTACTCTTCATTTCAGCGTCTCGGGCGCTTGGTGAGGAATGAGTTCGTGGCCACTCAAAATTTTAAAGACCGTCTCTGGTTTCAGACTTAATCTAACAAGGGATCATCACAACTGAGCATGACGATGTTCGTCGATAGCGTTGGTTTTAATATAGAATTAACTATAGTCATTAAAGAAAAATGTTCCCGTAGGAACTTTACAACGGATAAAATGAGTGATCTACTCGTGAACATGTTCTTCTTCCTATGGGTGTTCGTAGTGACCGACCCATCGTGCCCCGAGCCAGGTGCTAGATCATGGCTGTCCAAGCATGTCAGCTTCCCACTGATTGAACAAGGCATCGAGCCCCTCATCGAAGAAATCGTCCGTCGTGGGTTGACCAGCGGCAGGCAGAGCACCAGCCGACTGTTGCTCGAATGGAGGGGTGCGGAATCGTTGTACTTGTGACACGCGCTCTTGAGAAGTGTTGAAATGGCCTGGGAGGACATTCTGATCAGCTTTCAGTTTGCCGGTGGTCGGGTTGCTAGCTTGATTGATGCTTAGATTTGGCCGGGTAACTCTTGATGCCTGAGCATTACAATGGCGGTCGCCCCTAGCTTTTGAGCTCGAGACGGATTCCTCCCGGTTTAGCTCCGCTCGACGTTGTTTTAATAGCTTTCTGTAGGCAGCAAGGTGATTCCTGACCAGCTCCTTACTAAGCCCCGGTACATTCATGGCCTTAAATATGCGCGTCGGAGTTGCTGAGTCGATCCCCATTTGGTGAACCACGTCTAGGAATCTGGAATGCAGTTCAGGGGGCCAAGCGAACCTCCTCTTATCGTGGCCCAAAATTGCATCGATGGCTTGACGACTGATTAACTCATCTCCAGCAGGACCCGACCCTATCGAAAATTGTTGAGCATGAGGCTGATATGCTTTGAGCTGGTCGGCGGTAACATCCAGCTCCTTGAAACTATAACTCCAATCAAAGCGATGCAAATCCCATCCCCCAGGAGGCATTTGTATCATCTTCGTAGGATCATCCTGCTCATGCGTGACTCCGGCAAAATCTGGTTGAGCAGGAGATGTCCCGAGGGAGTAGGGTGGTAAATGAACGTCTTCAATCATCGCGTGAGGCTTCTCGGGGAATATCTTACCGAGGGCGACGAGGTTATCGCAATGAGGGCAAACGGTAATATTGAGAGCTTTTTCATACCTCATGTTTTCTGTTCGCAGCTTTTGGTTTTCTTCCTTTAAAATCTCGACCACCTGACGTTTGCGTTGAGCCCTCGATTTGGATCTCCTATTTTGAAACCAAAACTGGATCCTCGACTGATTAATCCCCAACTCCCGGCTCAATTCAATTCTCCACTTCTTTTTCATGTAATGGCTTTTACTGAAAAGGGTTTCCAGCATTTGGGTTTCCTCCTGAGAGTATTGGTGAGGACGTCTTCTTTTCCCGAGTTGAGCATTGTGGATGTCGTTGTCGTCGTCGCCGTGATCTTGATTTCCGTTGCCAGAAGTGTTGGGCTCCATGGTTTTGGCGTTAGACTTGATCTTGGAATCTTCGAGATCCCTCTGTGGTTCAATTTCTGAGATTTTTGAGTCAGTCGCCTCTAGCAGCTGACAGTAACCTCTTAAATGTGTTGGATTGAGAAATGTTTGATTGGTTCTTGCCCACTCAGATCTCTACTCTTTCCTGTATGTTCACTCCCTATAAAGTTTTCTTCGAGTGACTTTGCATGTTCAGGAGACGCTCCTCAAGCATCATTAGGCAAACATTCCCCCTCAAGACCTTGAATTTCTCGCTTAGCTTTTCAACGTGATGGGACTGCCAAACCCTGTTAGGGCTCTCTTCGATAGTTGCGCTTTCCTCCCACCTAACTCTAATAATGGTGATCCCGACAAATCTTTTACATCTTTTAATTGATGAGCCGAAAATCGCGGACCGAAACGAATCCAATGGTTCTCGTGAGGGGACCTCCTGCTTTACCCCCTAACTGGGCTCCACCAGCATTATTACTGAGACCCTTCATCATCCTCGAGTTGCTATAAAATGAGGAATTAATGTATGGAAGGTTACCGTTTTCGCATAATCAGCTTCTTCCTTCTAATCTCTCTGTTAAACTCGTCTTATTCTCAAGCCAACCCAACGCAAATGGCCTCCTCTCCCGTACGCACTTTTTCAACTGATGTCTTGGCTCAGTGGGAAAAGCTTTATAACCTACTGGGTCGCGGTTACGCGCACATAACCGATCATTCTGCAACCGCGGATGAAATCCGTGTCCTGCTCGAGGACTTAGATACCACTTCCCTCGAAGGTACTACGCTGGGGAGGGAATATAGAACTTTCCCGACCCTCTTTGCACACTCCTTAGAGGCCTACCGTGTTGCTGATCGGGAGGTTCTCGTGGCTCGCGTCTTGCGGGCTCGTTACCAGGATCGGTCTGATCATTTGGTGCTGACCAACTATTTGGCCGATAGTCACAAAAAGGCCGTCGAGTTTGCCAATGAGAGGGTCGCGACGTTGCTTCGCGAGAGGAGAAAACTGGTGGATCAATTGGCCCTATCCCTGACCGCTGGCGAGCACGACCGCCACAATGTCCTATTGAGGCTGCAAAGCGACTGGCAGGAAGAACGGCTTGACAAAATAACCGCAGACATAGCTCACGGGAATGGATTAGTTCAGGACTTGGAAATAATCACCGAAGAACACGAGGTCAAGGTCACTGAGGTTAAGGGAGAATGCAGAAACCTTTTCCTCAAGCTCGCGGACCAGGACATGCGGAGTCGTGAGTACGGGCAGAGCATTAACAACATGGAGGGTCAGTTGGGCTCCTTTGTGTCGTTAATTAGGGCTCACTTTGGCTTTACTTTTCCGCCCCGAATTGTATGACCTGCTTCTGAAAACCCTCCGCTGAGCAAAATAAATGAAAGTTCTTGTGTGTGTGTTTTAACTTCTGTATGGTTCATTTCTTCGAGCATCCGAACATCTTCGACTTGGGTGAGCCGAACCATAATATCAATAAGCCGAGCAAATATGTCCTGATTTTATAACTCGCTCATGATCAGATGAGATAATAGCCTTAGACTTGTCCAGGAAAAGATTTCTCTCTATTACCTATTTTTTTACCTGCAAATAAAAAGACAGAATCAGAAGGGATAATTTGAAAAAGAAATCAAAAACCCCTTTCAATCCTATGCTTGCCCATGATTAATAAGGACAAGAACTTTTACAAGGGTTTTAATCTTGCGCGAAAAGTTTTTATCAATATTCCTCGAAAGAAAGCATACTATTGAAAGGAATGTAATTCACAATAATCGCTTTTGATCAATTTCGAGAGGAACGAATTACTCAAAAGTGAGAGGCATAATAACGTGTTTTAAATTTAATTGAAGATACGGCATCCAAATCAAGGCCGTTTTGTTAAGAACGAGAGTAATTTGGACATCTATCTCGTCATTAAATTCAAAACAACGCCGATGTTCTCGATCAATTATCGTGGATTACCAGCGACGTAAAACATGCATGGACCAATTCAAGTGTATAATTCCTTCTAGCGAAATTGGGGTTGGATTACCCTATACGACCAAAAAGGTCGTGCGGGATTTCCAATTTTAATTTCCTCTAAAGGAATTATAAACTTGACTTGGGAGTATTTGAATGATTAGAGAAAATGCCACTATCACATTCCCATGACCTGTCAAAAGAAAAGCAACCAAGTTCCATCTAAATGTATACACCAATAGATCCCTAATACAATCACTCTAAGGGGTGAGATAGAGAAAGCCTCGATAAAAATAAACCCTATACAAGGGGACTAGTAATGGAAAATTAAACAAAGGAATGTGATCCTAACGTTTAAAGATGCCCCAAGCTCGATCTGTGACTTCCGGATCACTTGCCCCAACTCGTCATCTTCATTGGACGATATCTCAATAATGTCCATAGTAGGCTCCTTTGTTGCTCACTTGGTGCTTGTCATGGGATATCATCCTCTTCGTCTTCTATCAAGGACGTTTGGGAAAAACACACGCATCTATCCTTGAAATGGCATTTAATCTAATCACCAGAATGCAATGAATGAAATGCCTATATTTATATGAACTGTAATAGATTCGAGGTATAGAGAGTCTTACCAACCAAACTCGTCGACTTATGTGCGGTTTTAGGTGTACCAACCGCCCAAAGACATGCGCATGAAACAAGTGATGGTAAACTTCTAAAAATCAGAGGGTTTGGCACCTAAGGTTAAGGTTCCCACCTCGAGTTCTGGGAAGAGCCGATTCCATTGCACAGCTATCGTTGCATTGGGACTCGATCCATAGTTCGAAGTGAGCGGAATTGAAAAGTGGATTACCCCGTGTTTTTCCTCACGGAGATTCCATTTTCAATTCCTTCTATTGTGTTCCTAAAGGCGGCGCCCGGGGTTTTAGGCGCGGTTGTGTGTGTCCATGTGTCGTGATCATTGCGATGCAAGTCATGCACAACAGTTTATCAATCAGCGCTTCAAATCATCCACACAACATACATTCCTACGCCAACCTGCATAAGACAATGTTAATCACGGACTACACCCCTTATCACTCCAATCTGCAAAAACATATAACACCTATCATAAGCGGACTTACCTCACCTTCAAGAGCGCCTGCATGGTTAGAAAAATCACTCAGCGTTTTAATTACGGCCTAAGTCCACTTGAGGTCTAGAACCATAGGTTCTAGAACAAGTCCCCAGCGGAGTCGCCAGCTGTCGCGACCCGTCCGGAAGCGGACGCGGCTAATGGATTACCGATCGCGGGTTTTGGATCGGCGCGGGCCCTCCCAGGCCCATACCAAATCGCGGCGGGAGTATTTTTCAGAAGGATTCGACGATAAGAGTCGATTGCTTTCGACCTTCAGTGTGGTCGTGGTGGCATGTGCAACTTGTGCATGCATTTGGAGTCGCCACCGGTCTTTATTGGAGGGTAGACCGGAAACCTTACTGACCGATTGGGAGAGGTCGATCAGTTCTGCGGAACCAGAGATTTAGGGTTCGGGGACTTGGTTACGTCGGTGTCATTACCAACGCCCTTTCGGTACCTAACGCGAGTGATTTTCCTAGCTAAGAGTTCATGCAGATTGGAAGACTATTCCTATCAATCACAATCAGTTTAAATGAAAGCACAATCAAATACGTAAATAAATCACATCAATGTATATCAATTCAAATCAAAGACTTCCTAATATAGCGATAAAGGCTTAAGTAAGATGTGATTTTAGGTCCAGGATAAAATGGGAAGATTTGGAGGCGATTTGGCCCGAAGGGCAAAATCGTCAATTTTTGGAGGATTTGGATACCGAATTACCCAAAATATTCAATGGCCAGTTGATTGTGGCCATTTCCCATTTTTGAGAAGTTTTTTGAAATTTTCGAATTTTTTTATTGATTTTTGAAAGAAAAAAAAATTATTATTTTTTTTGTTGTTTTTTTGTTGTTTTTTTTTTTGTTTTAATATTTTCGAAAAATATTTTAATAAAAATCATGTCTTTGACAATAGATAACATTCAACCAGATAAATAAGCTAACCACTAGACTGAAACAAATACATGCAAATCAAGTCTATAAAGGCAATATTTTAGAAAAATAATTTTGATATACGGGTCGGGTACGTAAAACATACCGGATTGGACACCAGTCTTCAATCGCCTAGCCCCAGCGTGCGATCGTCTCCATGCGCGTCACAGCTCAACTAGCTAAGGCGGGCTCAAGGGTGACGGCGACGACGATCCTCGAGCAATCTTTCGACGCGAACCTCGAACTCAAGACAAACTAGGAACTTGCGATACGGCTTGGACATGAACGAGCACATGGGCACCATTCCTCAGCCAACTGGCCCACGGGATTGGCCACTGGCCCGAAAGCTCGGCCCAGAGTTCTCGGCCGTGGCCTAGGCTCTCGGCCCAGAAATACAGGTCATGGCCCAGACCAAAACGGGCCATGACCTGGCGAAATGGCCCGTGAACAGGGGATGGCCGGGATCAAATAGGGCACACCGGGGCTGTTCTCGACTTCCTCGAGCTGCGGGCGGCGGACCAATGGGGGAGGAGCTAGGGTAGTCGACGGAGGTCGTGGGGTGGCGGAGCTGCGGTGGAGCCCCGGCAACAGCGGCTGAGCAGGGCGAACTGGCTGTAAACAAAGGAACCGAGCAAAAATATGGGCTGGTTTGATGGTTTCTCGGGATGTGGAGTTCCCAGGGTGGTCGAGGGTAGTCGAAATACTCACTGGGTGGCCGGCACAGCAAAACGGCTTAACTGGCTGCGAGGTGGTCGGACGAGGCTGGGGTCCGACGAAGGGGAGTGGCACGGACGGAGGTCGGAGGGGCTGCGCCATCAAGTTGCAAGGGTGGAGGGTTGAAGACGCCGGGATGGAGGTGGCGCCGCAAACAATAGAAGGAGATGAAGGAGGTTGCGGTGTCCGGGAGCTCCGCTAGAAGACCAGGTCGACAGTGAAGTGATGGGCGCTGGCGTAGCAAAGCGGTGGTGATGGGAGGAAGCAACAACAGCGTCGGGCCGGGGAGTCTGAGGTTGGAGTTGCAGAACAGAAGCTGCGGCGGTCTGTTCGAGCAAAGCTGCTCGAGTGGAAAAGCCGGCCTTCCGACGGCTCCTGAAGGCGGCGACGGCGATGGTGAGGTGCGATGGTCGGAAGAAGATGAGATGGAGGTTTGGTGATGGTCTCGTAGGAGGCTGTAGTCGCACGAAAATCAGAGGGGAGAAGGAGGAGGTCGGTTCGGCCCTGGCGTCTCGCAAAAAAAAGAAGAAGAAGCAGCCGCATGGATGTCCACAGTCAAATATTCCAAATGAGGGGAGCGAGCAGACGCGGGGAGAGAGAGAGAGAGAGTGTGACAGTCAAAAAAGAAAAAAAGGCAGAGACCAAATCATTACCCAAAATCCACCTTTTTTTTATTTTTTTTATTTTATTCCAAAAATAAAATAAAATATATATAAAAAAAATATTTTTGTCCAAAATGGTTCCTAAGGCTAGGCCAAGGCTTCCAAAGTTGATTTTGCAATTTTATGATTTTGTTTTATATTTTTAATTAATTTTAAAGAATAAAAATCACAATAATAAATGGTCAAAAATCAGGTGTCAACAGGGACCTGATAATAACTGTCAACTAGCCACACTTCCAAATGGGTTGAGTGTCGACGTGCTCGTGACCAGCGTGATGATAATCTTGTTCATCGTTGTGGAGTTCATGCAGTTCTTCTTCATGGGTTTCTCCGAATGGGTTAAGGTGATGTGGATCTGCAAGTATGTGCAGAAGAAGTCATGGCAAGAGAACACGTGGATTGAAAGGATGATCAGAGTGGTATGTTGCGTCCGGTTGCTGAAGCCTTGGGAGAGAAAGCTTCGTCAGTACTCATTCCTCGAGTTATACTTGTATAACCCTTCTAGGTTATTGAACAACGCGTTTTTGGCGGTCTACATCGATCAAACTAGGGACGGCCAGACACAAAGCAGGCCGATCCAATTGCCTGAAGAAGTGAAGCAAGCGGTGTTTCTTGCTCTGAAGTCGATTTACGGTACTAAATTGGAGAATGGACAAGCCTCGCTGAGAGCGAACAATGAGTCCAAGAAGCTGCTGTGGGCATGCCGGCTTGAGACAGAGACTCAGGTCATAATGGTGTGGCACGTCGCCACTAGCTTCTGTGAGCTCAAACTGTCGCCAGGAAGATCAGACCCGCATGCAATGAGGAGGAATTTCCTAGTGGCAACTAGCTTGTCCAAGTATCTGGCTTACTTGGTTGCTTTCGCTCCGCGGCTACTGCCAGATCACCCTTATGCGGCCGAGTACATGTTCGATCAAGCGGTCATCGAAGCGAGGGACTTCTTTCAGAAGTGCGAGAGAATGGAGGACCGGATTAAGAAGATGGAGGAGAACCACAGTGGCCTTTCTGGGAGTGGAGAAACTGTCATCAACCGGGGTGCTCGGCTCGGCAATCAGCTCGCGAATGATATAGACCACAAGGGCACGATTTGGAGGATTCTGGCCGACTTTTGGGTGGAAATGGTGTTGTATGTGGCGCCTTCAGACAGAGTGAAAGCGCATGCGGAGCATTTGACTAGAGGAGGGGAGTTTGTGACTCACTTGTGGGCATTGCTCACTCACGCAGGGATCGAGAGAGCTCCTCCTACAAATCCGCGTTATGCTCTGGCGAGAAGCAACAGCTTCTGAACAAATCCATAAAAAAGAACTTCATTTCCTTTCTTTGATTTGAAAGCCTTTGGTGTGTTTTTCCTTCTGTTAGTGTGTTGGCTTGCTGTTTTTGGATTGTGTTTGATACTTTTATGTACTATCTGCTGATGTGTTTCTCTTTCGAATAATAGTTTATTTGTGTTTGAGATTTCGGGGCATAAGAAGGGCGACTCAAGCTACGTGGTTGTAACTAGTGTTGCGAGGACTTTCATTGCTACGTAGATTTAGTTAGATCATCCTTTCTTAGTACCATCTTAAGTTGTGCCACCCGGGCTCAAAGACATATACCTCTCTTTTGCACTTTTGAAGGTTCGCCCCTAGAGGCTTATGAGAAGATATGGAACTTGATTCGCCGTGGGTTGCCCTCGCAAGATGATGGTTACAAACGAGCGTTTCGAGTCGTCGAGGTCGAGCTCACCTTCCTTTCCGATTTTTTCTATACCTAGTATTGTGCCATATTCCGGCCTAGCCAGTTGGATAACTATGACAAAAAAAAAAAGTTGGATAACAAATTGGTCCGGATAATTATCAATATTAGATAAGTCACAATTTAGATAATAGTTTCGTCGTTCTAATATCTCCATAAGATAGACTCGCCGCCATGTAGTGTTAAAATGGGTGATAAACTCATTTCTTAACCCGTCTTTAATGGATGAATTGTTATATATGTTAATTTTATATTTAGTAAATAGGTCATAAATAGACATATAATGACAAAACCCAAAATAATATGGGTGATAAATGGGTACAGAACTTACTTGACCCAATCCATCTCTATATCTCTATTCACACTTGCTCACCCTCACTTGATCTCATGTTCGATCACTTTGCGATCTCATTTCGGTTTGGATACAAGTTTTTCCAAGATTGGATTAAATCCAATATTTTCAAATTCGGACTAGACCAGTCGGTTTAATAGAATGGACTAGGAACTAGTCTGGTGCGGTTCTTCAATGGCCTGGATGGTCGAGAACCCATCCAATCTGGTGAAACCAATCAACTTAGTGGACCCATCATCGATTTCACCGGATATTTGATTAAGCTCAGATTTTGGGTGAAAATTTTATGGAGTGAGGTGTTAGGATGTACATGTGAGTTATGTTAGAGAAGTCTCATATGAAAAAATTAATGTGGTGATTAGTTGTTAATATATCATAGTTGAACCATATTTCATTGGCTTAAACTTTTAAATGAAGATGGGTCCAACTGAATATGATGACAGACTCGAACTTGTGCTCTCTATTGGCGATATTCTAGGATGAGGGTATCGGCATTTTGATGTGCACTCCCAACATGAGGCATAGGAGAATCGACCCCATGATATATTAAAGGTAGAAGAGAGATGATCCAATTAGCTAAATAGTCATACCTATCTAACTGAATAACCCCATGGTCTATTAAAGGTAGAAGAGAAACTGATCCAATCAGTGAAATAGTCATAGCTATCTAACTGAATAACTAAGTCTTTTGAAATATGTGTTGAAATACTAACGCGGAAATAATCAGGATCTTGCAAATACGTCAATGCAAAAGCCAGAGAAAATAACGAGGAACGATAAAGGACACCAGATATAACGTGGTTCGGTCCGAATGTCGGTACCTACGTCCACGGGGAGAGCCAGCAAGAACAATCCACTATATCGGAGAATCGAATTTACAATCGCTCAATACTCTCGTGTTTCCCGCACCTAGATTATACCCAAACCCAAGTGTTTACAATAAACAACTCTATTGGATAAATAAAATAAACTCACAAGCACAAACCAATCGCGTTGAATCACGCTCGCATGGCCAACGAAAAACAAGAACCCCAGGCGTCCTCTTTCTTTTCGTTCACTGTCCGTACGATCTCGTGCGGCTTCCTCTCGTGCGGCTTGCTCTTCAATTTTGTACAACCCTGGTCGCTTGTGCGGCTTCGTGCCCTTTTATAAAAGAAAAAGAGGGACTTTCCTTCTTTTGTTTAGAAACTTGCAGGCGTGAGGAGAAAGCAAAACCCTTGCTTTCTTTCCTCTTTTAAAGATCTTGGCCCCACTTGCTTTATTCGTTTGGTCAAAGCAAGTCTTAAAAGAATTTTTGATTTGGGCCCACCTTTGATTTAAAACACGAGACAATATTTTAACAATTCTCCACATTGGCTCGATGTTTGAAACCAAGTCAATAGTGCTCATCATCCATGCTGCTCTCCCATCGCCTCAAAAGGCGATCACTCTCCACAGACGCCAATAGTGCTCAAGCAGAGCTTGAGCTTTGCCAAAGGAACAGGCTTAGTCATCATGTCTGCCGAGTTCTTTGCTGTAGCAATCTTCTTCACAACAACATTACTCTTCGCTAATATATCTCAGATGAAGTGGTACCTGATATTGATATGTTTCGTCCGCTCGTGATAAACTGGATTATATGCCAGAAATATCGCACCTTGGTTGTCACAGTGTATATCAACACTTTTCTGATCCAACCCAAAGTCCAAGAGCAAACCCTGTAACCATATCGCCTCTTTCGCTACAAAGGTCAGTGTCATGTACTCCGCCTCAGTCGACGACAAGGCCACGTGGTCCTGTAAGGACGCCTTGACGCCTTCCAACTAACTGCACCACCTGCAAGCGTAAATACGTACCATACTAAAGACCTGCACTCATCCAAGTCACCTGCATGATCAGAATCCACATAACCTGTGGTTTCACTGCCATTACTGTCCCTCCGATATACTATACCAACGTCTGCTGTCCCCTTCAAATATCTGAGGATCCATTTCACAGCTTCCCAATGAGTTTTACCAGGACGCTTCATAAAACGACTAACTACACTGACAGCTTGTGAAATATCAGGCCTAATGCACACCATAGCATACATAATACTACCCACTGCACTAGAATAAGGAACACGGGACATATGCTCCTCCTCCTCCTCAGTCTGCAGTGACGACTTAACTGAAAGTTTAAAGTGCTTCGCTAATGGTGTACTTACAGACTTCGCTGACTGCATATTAAAACGTGCTACAATCTTCTCAATATATTTCTTTTGAGACAGACGTAAAAATCCAGCAGTCCTGTCACGCAAAATCTCCATACCCAAAATTTTCTTTGCAGCACCTAAATCTTTCATCTCAAACTCAGCACTCAACTGCCTTTTCAGCACATCAATATCAGACATATTCTTAGCTGCTATCAGCATATCATCAACATATAACAGCAGATATATCAAAGACCCATCATCCAGTCTCCTAAAATAAATACAGCTATCCATCTGACTCTTAGAATAGTCCTGACGAGCCATGAAAGCATCAAAGCGCTTATATCACTGCCTAGGAGACTGTTTCAGCCCATATAAAGATTTCTTTAACAAACAAACATGGTCTTCCTTACCCGGAATAGCATATCCCTCTGGCTGCCTCATGTAAATCTGCTCTTCCAACTCGCCGTGAAGAAACGCCGTCTTTACATCAAGCTGCTCCAACTCGAGATCCTGTGCAGCAACTAAGGCAAGTAAAATAAGAATAGAAGTATGCCTTACCACATGAGAAAACAATTCATTGTAGTCAATGCCCTCCCGTTGTGTAAACCCCTTCGCCATAAGTCTCGCCTTATATCTCGCTGCCTCAACACCAGGAATGCCCTCTTTCCATTTGTAGACCCATTTGCTTCCAACAATCTTCTGGCTCTTGGGTACTTTAACTAATTCCCATGTCTGATTCCGATGGAGTGATTCCATCTCTTCACTCATAGCCCCTAGACACTGCGACGACTCAAAACTAGCCATCGCCTCAGAGTAAGACGAAGGCTCATCTGTCTCCACCTCGTCACCTACAGTCAAAGCATAAGCAATATCTGTATAACCATAACGTGCCGATGGTTTTATTTGCCTTCGCTGTCTACCCTCAACTAGAGTCTGCTGCGACTGTACTGGTTGTTCACTATCACCGACTTCAGGGATTGCGGCCTCATCTACAGTCTCAACATCTGTTACCTCCGAGGTCTCCGGAGTTTCCACTTGAAACTCCACCTCACTACTGACACCATGATCTGTCTGCTCTGCTGGTAGTGTCTCAGGACTCCTCTGTCGAAGCATTGCAGTCTCGTCGAAGATCACGTCTCTGCTGATTAGAAAATTGGGTGATCTGGGATCAGTGCACCACAGCCGGTAGCCTTTCACCCCATGTGCATAACCCAGAAATATGCACTTCTTCGACCTCGGTTCAAGCTTACCATTACTAGCATGAGCATACGCAGGACATCCGAATACTCGTAATCCGGAGTAATCAACAGTTTTCCCCGACCATACTTCCTCTGGAGTCTTCCACTCAATAGCAGATGATGGAGATCTATTAATCAGGTAACAGGCCATGTTCACTGCTTTGGCCCAAAATTCCTTGCCAATTCCAGCATGTGATAACATGCTCCGAGCCATCTCAAGTAGAGTTCTGTTCTTCGGTTCTGCCACGCCATTCTGCTATGGTGTCCCAGGTACTGTGCGGTGTCTAACAATACCTTCTCTCTCGCAGAACTCGGTAAAATCTTTACTATAGAACTCCATGCCGTTATCGGTTCTCAGGCACTTGATCTGTTTATCTTACTGCTTCTCAATCAATGCCTTAAATTTCTTGAACCGATCAAACACATCAGATTTGTGCTTCAGAAAGTATACCCATACCTTCTTGGAATAATCATCGATAAAAGTCAGCATATAACGGGCACCTCCTTTCGAAGGAACCGGAGACGGGCCCCAGACATCTGAATGAATATACTCAACCGGTTGCTTGGTCGAATGAATACCTGTAGTAAACTTAATCCTGCGCTGCTTCTCAAAGATGCAGTGCTCACATAAGTCTAACTTACTTGTCTTCTGACCCTTTAACAACCCCCTATCACTCAGCATTGTCATACCTGCCTCACTCATGTGCCCTAAACGCATATGCCATAAACGAGTCAAGTCAGAATCTGACTCACCTGATGAAACTGCAGCAGCTCCTGTCACGGTCTCTCCCAGTAGATGATTTAGAGAATTCGCTTTCTTCCCTTTCATCACTGTCATGGCACCTCGAGAGATCTTCAACACTCCACCTTCAGCGGTGTACTTACACCCGATATCATCAAGTTTCCCCAGAGAAATAAGGTTCTTCTTGAGCTCCGGTACATGCCTCACGTCTGTCAATGTGCGAACTACACCATCGTGCATCTGAATTCGAACTGTCCCTATCCTCACAACCTTGCAAGCTGCGTTATTCCCCAATAGAACTGTACCACCATCTGCAGTCTGGTAAGTAGTAAACCAGTTCCTATGAGGCGTTATATGATAAGAACACCCTGAATCTAGCACCCATTCGTTTCCTGACGAACTTGTAGTCACACATAAAACAGCCTCTACATCACTAGTGCTCTCCTCAGCAATATTCGCCACACTGACTGTGGCCTTCTGCTTATCACCTCTATTTCTCAACTTAGGACAATCTCTCCTGATGTGCCATTCCTCATGACATTCAAAGCACTTCACGCGTCCCTTGGATTTTCTATGGCGTGATTTAGACCTGCTTTTACCTCTGCTGCTACTGGACCCTTGCTGTTGCTCTCTACCCCGAATCACTAGTCCATGCGCTACATTCTGCGCCAGACTGTCATCTCGCAACTTTTTCTGCCACTCTTTAGAAAACAAAGCGGACTTTACCTCCTCTGAGGTAATCGAAGTACGCCCCTGCAATAGAGAGTCAGTAAAGTGCTCCCATGACTCTAGTAAAGAAGCCAACAACACCATGCCCTGCTCTTCATCTTCAAGAATCTTACCGACATTCTTCAAATCCATCATGAGTTTATTAAATTAATCTAGGTGGGTTCTGATAGACGTACCTTCAATATATCTGAACTGGAACATCCTCTTCAACATGTACAAGCGATTGTTCAAACCCTTCTTTACATAGAGCGACTTAAGCTTTGCCCACAATGCTGCGGTATCCTTCTCCTCGCCTACCTCTATTAGCACTTCATCCGATAAATTCAACAGGATTTGACTCCTAGCTTTCCTCATCAACACATCCTTATCAGCATCTTTCATTAATTCAGGCAACTTAGCTTTGCCCTCCAATGCTTCTGCCAAACCTAGAGTTGTCAATAATGCCTCCATCTTGAGGCTCCACAACCCAAAGTTGTTCCTCCCGTTAAACTTCTCAATTTCAGCTTTCACCCCAGCCATAATTGCAGCAACAGAATTCCAGATAATAACCAGACAAGCAAAAGCCCCAAATCACAATCTAGAAATCTGACCCAAGCTCTGATACCAATTGTTGAAATACTAACGCGGAAATAATCAGGATCTTGTAAATACGTCAATACAAAAGCTAGAGAAAATAACGAGGAACGATAAAGGACACCAGATATAACGTGGTTCGGTCCGAATGTCGGTACCTACGTCCACGGGGAGAGCCAGCAAGAACAATCCACTATATCGGAGAATCGGATTTACAATCGCTCAATACTCTCGTGTTTCCCGCACCTAGATTATACCCAAACCCAAGTGTTTACAATAAACAACTCTATTGGATAAATAAAATAAACTCACAAGCACAAACCAATCGCGTTGAATCACGCTCGCACGGCCAACGAAAAACAAGAACCCCATGCATCCTCTTTCTTTTCGTTCACTGTCCGTGCGATCTCGTGCGGCTTGCTCTTCAATTTTGTGCAACCCTGGTCACTTGTGCGGCTTCGTGCCCTTTTATAAAAGAAAAAGAGGGACTTTCCTTCTTTTGTTCAGAAACTTGCAGGCGTGAGGAGAAAGCAAAACCCTTGCTTTCTTTCCTCTTTTAAAGATCTTGACCCCACTTGCTTTATTCCTTTGGTCAAAGCAAGTCTTAAAAGAATTTTGATTTGGGCCCACCTTTGATTTAAAACACGAGACAATATTTTAACAATATGTCACATATTTTGTTTTTAAAATTTTCAATTTATTGACTTGGCGGTCGAATCGGTCAAGTGTTTTGTCTTTTTTTTTTTTTTTTGATCGAATCGGTTGAGTTGGCTGACCCAAAACATGCAGGCTAAGCTAGTTCTTCGATCAGTTTGAGTAGAGAAACATTGGTCAAATTTGACTTTTTTTTCTTGGTTGACTGATCAATGTGACTAATTACCTCTAATGACCACGATCTACTACTAAAATCTATTAACTATAACTCATACATAGATACACGAAAAGTATGAAACAATAACAAAGTAAAAGACTCAATGATAAAGTAGCTTCGGATTACATACTCATCATCGTCCTTATGAAATACCTCAGAATGACGTGATGACATATACTAAAAAATAATATAAAAGCTTGCTTCAGGTTCCAGGTTCCGGTTCCAGGTTCCACCTACTTGGAACCTGGAACCTACCCGTCAAAGCAGGTTCCCAAATTTTTGGAACATGGAACCTACCCTCTATACCTTGGAACCTGGAATTGGTTTCTACCGGTCCGGTTTTACCGGTTCCAGGTTCTACCCTGGAACCATGCTCACCCCTAGAATTCAATATGAAAAAGAGCTCTAAACCATCACGGAATTCACAAGAGGCCATAAGTTAAGATTTAAGATACTGTTGATGATAAATTAGGATTTTCAGTTGGAATTGTCAACGTAATATTGGAGTCAAGTTTTGGACAGTTTTAAAAAATCGTGTTTTGTTTGTACTTCGTGAGTCGTATCCCTATTTCATCAATCTCATGTGTCGTTTTTTAAATCTGATTTCCACCCGATATGGAGTGTCAAAATATCCCTCGTTTCTTATTTACAGGTTTTCAATTGGCCTAATATGCATGAAGTCGCCTTCCACGTGATAGTTTGGGCTTTTAAATATAGAAAATGACACTTTAAATTGTCCTAGAACTTTGACTCAATGCGCAATGTAGTCCCCAAATTTTTAGGTTGTCCTCGAGCTTTAGCCCAATATGCAATATTGTCCATCAGTTTTAATTTGTTCAATGTGGTTCTTGAACTTTCGACATATGTTCGCTTTAGTCTTCGGACTATATAAAAATCTTCGATGTTGTCATTCCATTAGTTCAAGTTTGAAGATAAAATGAAATGACTAGATTTAAAACGTACAAAAAATTTATGGATCATATTGAATAAATTAAAAACTCATGGATGACATTGCACGTAGGACTAAAGTTTAGGGACCTCAAATTGAAAGTGCGGAGCTTATATTAGACATTGGGCCAAAGTTCATGTACCATTTGTGTAATTATCCTTTTTAGATAAGGTGGTTGCATACATACTGATAAACCGAAGAGGGGACCAGTGTGGCCTCACCCAGTGCATGGCTTCAATTCAAACTGGTCTCCCAATTTACATTTTACAGCTATTTGTGTGAATGGTGTGTTAAAATGTGAAACACATTTGTGTGATCTGATGATTTCTCATGATCATTCATATCTTGTTAACCCTTTCTTCATGAGCAATTTCATTACCGAGCCAACCAGAACATTTTCTATTACAAAAAGAAGTGACCAAAACTTATCAAATTAATTAACATCATACGAGTTCCTAAAGACAACACAAACTAAAGTGAAAGCGAATGGACAAGAGATATTCCTTTCTTGGCAAATAAAAATTCATTTAACAATTAATGTGCCCTTCCTTTGTGACGTGTCTGCTATTTCCTTTTTAATTTTTTATCATACTTTTTTTTTCTGCATTCTGCTGGGTCCTTTACACAGCTGAGTGTTTTGCAAGTATGGTGCTTGGCCAATCAAGCGTATCATCTTCAAATACAAGAAACCGACACTAATTTGGTCAGTTTAACACGTCGGTACAACTGAGTCAATAAGATGTTGGTCGCTCATCGAATAGTCGTTAAATCGGAAAACTCCAATACAAGTTGATAGGTTCGGAGAAAAATTTAGTCATTTTAACACGTTGAGAACAAGCCAAAATAAATGTTGATAAATGTTCAGAACTGTTGGTAATGCCTGGTAAAGAATCATTTCAATCATCCCTAACCATCTAATTATCACAAGTAAAATGCAGTTCACATCCTTGTAGAACTACTATAATATTCTCACCTTAGCAAAAGTCATGCAACTCCTTGCTTCTTTAATTCTATGTACTCATTTTTCTTTGCGCTTGATTACTCCTTGTTTTTAGTAGTGCAAAGAGTGCGGTCTCAATGTGTGCACAATTTTACCGAACCTTCGTCTGGAGGACAAATTGGGTCCGGAGAGTTTCGTCATTTGCATTTTTAGTTCTAATAGCCTGATATTTACTATTTAGTCCCTCAACCTTTTTTTTTAGAGTCCCTCAACTTTCATCATAATGCAATTTTGCCGCCTGGCATTTTTTGTATGAGAGTCCCGGCTCATCGGGAACCGGGGCCTACTTCGATGGAGTCGGATACAGCGTCGAGGATCTGGGCCCAACCTCGTTAGACCCAGGTGCGATGGCAAGAGTCTTGAGCATGGCCCAAATGGACCTTGGCCGAGGCCCTGTGGTCTCGGCCCCTAGTGCCAAGGACATAACCCGTTGCCCAAGGCTCGGGAACGAGTTGCGATTTGTGTCCAAGCATATAATTTTTCGTCCAAGCGCCAATACATAATCATATTTTGAAAAATGATTTTCGATTTTTTTTTAAAATGAAACCATTTTCCTGAATTTAAATTTTGGTAGGAAAATATTTTATGTTAACTCATTTTCCTTAGCAATTCAAATGCCGAAAAAAATTATCTGTGAAACAACTAGAGAGAAATCAATATGATCTTGACGAAGATCAATTCCAATTCTCTATAAATAGATAGGAGGACAAACAAATTTTCTTTTAAGAAGATTCAAATAAATTGAGGGAAATTTATCCAAAAATTCCTAAATTTATTGCAATTGTGCCAAATTCATAATTTTTTTTTTGCCAATTCACTCCTAAATCTTTTGCATTTGTATCAATTGAGTCCATTTGGTCGGTTGACGCTGATGTGGCGAAATTTTAATAATATTTATTATGTTTTATTTCTTTTTCATTTTTCCCCTTCTCTCCGTGGCCAGCGGGGGTCACCAAAGCTCACTGATCACTAGGTGAGATTATCCTTGCCAAGGCACTGCCGGCTGCATCGAAGGCGGCCTCACTAATGGCAGGTGAGGACAAACTTGCCTTTGTTGGATCTAGCAATATCACCTAGAGTGGGGGTGAATAGGTGAATCGACAACTAACATGAAATTTCTAGAGGAATTAATGATAATTTCAATATGCGATCAATAAATAAGAACAATAGGAGATAGTGCACAATTCAAACGCAGCAATGAAGTAGGGAAGAGAAGAGAGCACGCTGAGTTTATAGTGGTTCGGCTTGTCAAGCCTACGTCCACTCTCCCACGATAACAGCCGATCGGCTGGATTTCACTATGAAGAATCAAGAGAATTACAATCACTCAACCACTCGGTTTTCCTCTCTTACAGATTCTCACAATGAATGAGATTTTGAGCACTCATAATAATTTTGGGTATAATTCGAATCACGCTTGCACTTTTTAGATTGTTGTTCATTACCTCTTCTCAGATCGCCATGGTTCTTCTTTTATACTTCCATGCCTCCAAACTAGTCGTTGGATACCCGGCCAAGAAATCACTCTTCAATCCTTGATTGAACGTCATCAATCGTGATTGAACGAGACTGTATCTTTAGAAGATATGAGAATCATTGAAGAAGATATTGAACCCTTCTGATTTAGTCGTCCATACAACTAAATCTCCAATTTTCATAAATGTGGTAAATCCGTATTGGTCCATGAAAAGATATTCTTGGAAAGTAATATTCAGTTGTAGAAAGTCCCTTGATTGTTTAGAAGGGACATCATGTCAATCGAATATCACAAATTTCCATAAGGAACCTTGCCTTGATCGGAAACCTGCCATTTGTGGGTCTTCATGTTTAGGAGATGCAGAAACTGACTAATTTCAAGTTTCGTCTTCATAAGAAATTTTCTAAATTAGATCAGTTATCATGGAATGGTAATTCAGAGATTTGATAAGGTCCGTCTGTCACTGCATATAGATCGTTGCACGAAATAAATGATCATGTTGAACCTGACCCTCAGAAGCAGTTCCATCTGAAGGTCCTCAGATGCACTTCATCTGACCTCGGCAGATGCACTTCCATCTCACCTCGTCAGAAGCACTTCTATCTGGCCTCGTCAGAAGCACTTCCATCTGACCTCGTTAGAAGCACTTCCATCTGACCCCTCGTCCAGAAGCACTCCTTCTGACCCTTCGTCTAGAGGCACTCCATCTGACCCTTCGTCCAGAGGCACTCCATCTGACCCTTCGTCTAGATGACAGACTTAGATCCATACAACCTGCTGCTTACTCATTCTTTCTGCATCATAAAACATTATACTAATCCTTTTAATAGTTTTGTCAGAATCAAAATATAGGAGAATTTCCACAACAATCTCCCCTTTTTTTATGGTGACAAAACTACAAAATCTAATGAACCAATGTATGTCAAAAAAAAATTATAAATAGTGATATTGTGATAAAACAAATAATATAATCACTCAATTTGCTCCTGCAGGAAAACATAATCAGAAAGTATCCTGCACTGTGGTAAATATAAATAGAACTAGTAGATAGAGAAATCTCTCCCCCTTTTTGTCAATAGCAAAAAGAATGTATATAATAAAGAATAGGATTAAGTCATTGAAGAAAGAATAGGTAAAAATGAAGCATAACAAATGACATCCTTATTCTTAAAAAAGATTAAGAAGGTGAGGGCATTTTGGAAGAAGAAGGGACATCTTCAGGCTCTGCATCAGCCTCTACTGAAGAAGGTCTGACATACTCTCCTCCTATTCCTTGAGGATGGCTCCTGACAGCTTGAGTTGTAGGTAATGATGAAGCTGCTCTGTTAGTCCTTACCAGCGTGTAAGAGGGCAAGTTTGCAATCTCAACACAGAACATTATGCCATACAAATCAATAGACTTCTCTAGATTGGTCACCTGATTTGTCGTACCCTGCAACTTTCCATCAATCTTATGTTCAAAATTATGTAGTTTCTGATCTAGCAGGGTCTCCATAGCAGCCAGATTCTGGATGAGGATTTGTTGAAGATTCTCCATTTGCTTCTGAATTTCCACCTGTGGTGCTGTAGGAGATTGTTCTTGATTTGTAGTATCAATCCTTTTTCTTGGCACATTCTCCCCCTCAGATTGAGCTTTAGGAAAGGCTTGAGAAGCTAACACTTCTGTCAGAAAAACATCAGAGGTTGTAGGTAAAGGCTCCCCCTGAGTTATAGCCCTTTTTCCTTTAGCTTTTGTATTGGGCACAGATTCGATTTCTTCATCAATGTCCATTGGTATGGACTGAGCGCTCGAAAGTTGATCCTCTCTTGCAATTGCTGTTGACAAGCTTGATGCAGCTTTGTGGATAGTCAAACGGGTAGAGGATATGGAATAAGCCTCAATATCATCTGGCTCTTCCACTTGATCTTTTGAGGCCAACTGTGCTAGTACTTGTACTGACCACTGCTCATAATCAAAATTAAAAAGAGTATCACCATACTCTGTTTCATGCTCTATTCTTGCAGCATCATCTTCAGTCCACATAGTAAGGAATTCTTCCTCAGTTAGTTCACAAATGTAAACACTAGAATCCTTTGATTGTGTTTCATTTTCATCTCCTCCTTCTTCAGCACTTTGACTCTCAGTTTGACTTTTTCCATCTGAGGCCCCTTTGGATTGAGTAGCTTCATAATCGGATTCTGCCTTGCTTCCTCTGGAGTGATAATCAGATGAGGTGTCTTCTTGTTGACCCTTAATGGCCATAACCTTTCTCCTTTTTGGAGATTTCTGTTTTGACTCATCCTCGAACTCTACAAGAACTGGTTCATTGTTCTTGGTCCTCCATCCAGCATGAGTCATTTTGAATCCCATCTTGCCCATCATAGTTTCACCAGCAGTCATCAAAGGGATTTGTTGTTTGATAAGATCTGCAGAAGCCTTGATCTTAAAATAATCTATTATTTTATAGATCAGACCATCATAAAGGTAGATGTCCCTTTGGCTTGAGGACTGATCTGTACATGTGAAGTAGAACCGTGTGGGCAAAAGAAATTTTCTTTCCCTGCAGGATACCCGACAACAACTTTGCCTCATACTTTGAGATGTCTGTCTTTAAGGCTGCCTTTGGTCTGAGGCATTCAATGACAACCTTGTGCATCATGGTGTGCTTCAGAGGAAAATCATTGTAGGCTATGTGAGATTTTGACTCTCTGGAGAAACTTGTTTTCCTAGTAAGAAAGCAAAAAGCTTCTTCAGCAGTAATATCCAAAGGTTGGAAAGCCCTTTTACTAGTTCCCATAATGGATGTCAATTCATCAACATGTAACACATATTGCTTTCTACGCACAGTGAAAAATATAGTGTTGAAGTTGGCAAAATGAAGATTGGAATAAAAATAGGCTACCAAATCAGGAAAAGTGAAACTCCTTAGGGTTACAAAGTGCTCTAAGTTGACCTTTCGAAGATGCTTCCTAAGAGGGATGCCATTCCTGTCAAAGTACTTCAGTTCAAATACCCTGTGTGGTATGATGCCTCATGTTTCAAGGACTCAAACTTGTCCTTATGTGCTTGACTTTGAAAATTAGGATCATGAAAGTTTGCATCTATAGTAAACCCAATATTTTTCACAAAATCATTAAACACGACATCATCATCATCTTCAACCTTTGCCTTAGTGTCGCCAGGCCTTATTGGAGAGGGTTTTCGTGTAGTTGCTTTCGAACTAGGCTGTGCTACTTTCTCCTTTCCCTTTCTAGAAGCAGATTCAGGTTCTTTAACAGCAATAGGTTCATCAACCTTTCCAGGTAAACTAAGGAATTCTAGCAATTCGCCCTCACTAGCAAACTTGTGAATATCCAGCAGTTTTCTAAGTTGATCACCAAAATCTCCTGCTGCCTTAATACTATTGTACATTGGCTTAATAGAGTGTGCCATGGCTTCTTTTTCTTCAAAAGCAGATAAAGACAAACCTTTTTCCAAACGGAATGCCTCCCGCTGTTCGTTGATTTCAGTTTCCGTAGGCTCGGTGGTGCTTGCAGTCGGAGAGGAGAACTTTCTCTTCGCCTGAGAGGTCTTCTTCGAGTCAGAGACTAATTTCGGAGCCATTTAGATGAAAAAGTTTGAAACTTTGGAAGAGAGTGTGTTAATTCGAGGAAAAAATCGAGAACGAGAGAGATTCCGAACACAGTTTAGGGTTTCAAATGAGAGTGGTTTGAAGGTGAGAGATCAGGGGTGACGGTTCGATGTTTTTATAAAAGTGGCGGTTATTTTTGGAAACAAAAAATAATTTTTAAAAGAAATGAGAGAATTCCTTTAATAAATCAATTAATCACCGTCAATCAAATATACGAAGAGATATGAGAGACTTACCTTAAAAACAATTTTAGGAGATAACTGACCTTTGATTTATGTACTTTCCTTAAAAAGAATGATGATTTGCTTCTTACGTTCATTCTGACTTTCCTTTTGAGTCTCCTTTTGACGTTCCTTCTGATGCTCCTTCGGTTCTTCTTATGATGCTCTTTCTGACACTCCTTTTGACGCTCCTTCTGACGTTCCTTCTGACCCTCATTCTAAGTCTCCTTCTAACGCTCCTTCTGATGCTCCTTCTGACGCTCCTTCTGATGCTCCTTCTGAGTCTCATTCTGTTCTAAAATATGCTTAAAACAGAGGGTTAATGATGGCTAATTTGTTTCTAATAAAATTAAAAGATTCCTTATCCATGGGTTTTGTGAAAATGTCTGCAAGCTGATTTTTTTGTATCAATATATTGAATATTAACATCACCGTTCTAAACATGATCACGTATGGAATGATGTCTGATCTCATTGTGCTTTGCTCTTGAATGAAGTATATGATTCTTTGTAAGATTTATGGCGCTTGTGTTGTCACACTGGATTTTCACATTTGTATCTTCGACACCATAATCTTTGAACTGCTGTTTTAGCCAAAGAATCTGAGCGCAACAGCTTCCAAGTGATACATATTCTGCTTCAGCTATGCTGAGTGCCACTGTACTTTGCTTCTTGGAATACCATGAAATAAGAATATTTCCCATGAGCTGGCAAGTTCCAGATGTGCTTTTGCTATCAATTTTGCAACCTGCAAGATCTGCATCCCAATGTATTTGATTATTCTTTTGACGGCTGAAAGGTGTGATTCCCTTGCGCTTGACTGAAATCTTGCGCACAAGCAGACACTGTATAGGATGTCTGGTCTTGAAGATGTGAGGTGGAGTAGTGATCCAATCATGCTTCGATATAGCTTGGGGTCAACTTCTTTTCCATCTTCATCTTTGTCTAGTTTTGAGGAGTGAGACATGGGAATTTCTGTCTTCTTGCAGTTTTCCAAACTAAACTTTTTCACTATTTTCAGTGCATACTTTTCTTGAAATATGAATGTTCCTTTCTGAGATTGATGAATTTGAAGTCCAAGAAAGAAACGCAATTCTCACATCATATTCATTTCGAATTCATCCTGCATCACTTTAGAAAATTTATTGCAAAGTAGCTCATTAGAGGAACCAAAGATTATATCATCAACATAAATTTGAACTAGAAGAATATACTTACCTTGTTTTTGGATAAAAATGGTAGTATCTACATTACCTTTGGTGAAGTTGTGTTTGGATAGAAAGTTACTCAACCTTTCATACCAAGCACGAGGTGCTTGTTTTAGTCCATAAAGTGCCTTTTTAACACATAGACCAGATCCTTTCCTCTAGGTTCTTCAAAGCCAGGGGGTTGCTCAACATAGACCTCTTCTTTGATGTAGCCGTTAAGGAATGCACTTTTCACATCTATCTGGCAACAGGTGCGTAGGTCTCATCATAGTCTATTCCTTCTACTTGAGAGTAGCCTTTTGCTACAAGTCTTGCTTTATTTCTTACGACCTTTCCTTTGTCATCCAGTTTGTTTCTGAATACCCACTTTGTTCCAATTACTGGACGATTTTTGGGTCTGTTGACTAATTCCCAAACATTGTTGACTTTGAACTGATGTAGCTTTTCCTGCATTGCATTTATCCAGTTCTCATCTGCTAGTGTATCTTCAATTCCTTTTGGCTCCAATTCAGATACCAATGCTATGTTACTCATTGCTTGCTTAAACTTAGATCTTGTCTTGATGCCATCACTTATGTTTTCCATGATGAGTTCCTTTGGATGACTTGACTTATGCCTCCAGTTTTTGTCGAAGCAATCATTTGAAGAAGTTGTGGGTTCATTCTGTTCAGCTTCTGGCCTTTCTTTATTTGAGTGAGCTTCCTTCTGAACATTCTTCGAACCAGTATTTGCATCTGAGTCTTGCTTTTCTTCTCATTCTTCCTGTGAATCTGAGACTTGAGGAAGTATATAACTAGATTCGGGTTCATCATTTTGACAATTTTCATCAAACTTGATATTCACCGACTCCTCAACAACACGAGTGTTTTGTTGTAGACTATGTAGGCTTTGCTCGTTGTTGAGTATCCCAGAAAAATTCATTCATCTGATTTCTCATCAAACTTTCCAATTCGATCATTAGCATTCTTTAGAATAAAACACTTACAACCAAATACATAAAAGTATGCAACAACAGGCTTTCTTTCTTTGAAGATTTCATAGGGGGTTTTCTCAATGAGGGGTCTGAGAGAAATTCGATTCAAAATATGACAAGATGTGGAAACAGCTTCTGCCCAAAAATGAGATGCAATCTTACTCTCAATCAAAAGAGTTCTTGCCATTTCTTGCAAAGATCTGCTTTTCCTTTGAACTACCCCATTCTGTTGAGGAGTATACGGAGCAGAGAAGTTATGCTGAATTCCAAATTCATTGCAAAAATCTGAAAAGCTTTGATTTTCAAACCCTCCCCCATGATCTGTTCTTAAGCTAGAAATGGTACAGCCTTTTTCATTTTGAATTCTTTTTGCCAATTTTGAAAAATATGTAAAAACATCACTTTTGTGAGCAAGAAATGATACCCATGTAAATCTAGAGAAATCATCAACAATAACAAGACAATATTTCTTACCTCCAAGGCTTAAAGTTCTGTTTGGTCCAAAGATATCCATATGAAGCAACTATAAACATTGCTTATAGGAAACTTGATTTAAAGACTTAAAAGTACTTCTTACCTGTTTGCCTAGTGTACATGCATGACATAGTCCTCCTTTTTCAAACTTCGTTTGAGGTAATCCTCGAACAAGTCCCTTTTTGGAAAGCTTTGACATATGCTTTACACTAATATGACCTAACTTTCTGTGTCAAAAATCAGATTCATCCTTAACAGAAATAAGACATTTTGCATTTTCAGGGTCAGAATCAATATCTAGGAGATATATGTTTCCATGCCTTTGACCCGTGAATGATTGCTTCTTGTCCTTGCTCAAACCTGTGCACTTTAGGTCTTGAAAGCATATTTCATAACCAGAGTCACAAAGTTGACTTACAGATATCAAGCTGTAGTTCAGTCCTTTGACAAGACATACATCCTTAATCGTCAGATTTCCAATCTTGACATTGCCTTTTCCAATGACCTTTCCTTTGTTCTTACCTCCAAATGACACACTTCTACCATCACATTTTGAAAGAGATATAAATATATCTGGATTTTCAGTCATGTGACTCGAGCATCCACTATCCAGAAACCACTTGTTTTTCTTTCTCTTTGGTACCTGCAAGAAATGAGCAGCTCACTGTTTCTTTGGTACCCATGCTTTCTTGGGTCCTTCTGTGTTAGTAGGATTTGACCTTTTAACAGGTCTCCAGACTTTCTTGCAAGAGTATTTAGTGTGACTAGAATCACCACAATTTATACAAGGCATGTGAGATTTGGTAAACTGTTTGTAAAAATGTCTTCTATAAATAGTAATAGTAGGTTTGTAGAAATTCGTTTTAGAAAAATAGTTTTTGAGAACACTTCACTGTTTAAAACCCAAACCAGATATATCATTAAAAGGTATTTGTTTAGAGATAATATTGTCCAAAGTTTTTGAACTTTGTGAAAACCTTTTTGAAGTCTCATCAATTTTCTCTTTAAGAGAATCATTCTCTTTTGAAATGAGATCATGGCTTTCTTTCAACTGATGAAATTCATGTTGTAAAAACTCAATTTTTTCTTTTTATGAAATATTTTGCTGTTTTAAAGAAGAGTTTTCCTTTTTCAAAATAGAAACTTTTTCAAGAGTTTCTCTGTAACTTTTGCAAAGCTCATCAATATACTCCGTAACTTCATCAGGGAGATTAGATGGACTTTACCTCAGTTTCTGAATCTGAGCTTGAATCTGATTCTGAGTCTGACTTTGCCATCAAACAAATGTTTGCGTAGTCTTCACTTTCATCATAATCACT
This sequence comes from Rhodomyrtus psidioides, assembly GCA_021437785.1. Taxonomy (NCBI): domain Eukaryota; kingdom Viridiplantae; phylum Streptophyta; class Magnoliopsida; order Myrtales; family Myrtaceae; genus Rhodomyrtus; species Rhodomyrtus psidioides. The sequence goes on along the minus strand of JAILYB010000265.1, from coordinate 147,983 downwards.
CAATGTTTCTACCTTTAAAGCCTTCTTGTACTTCTCATACTTGAGCTTGTCTCTCTTTAACATTGGACAATTCGGCATGATATGTCCTGCTTTCTTGTAGTGAAAACATATTATATCCTTGCTTTCTTGCGATTCATTTTGAGAGAATTGTTTTATCAATCTTCTTCAAAGGCTTCTTTCCTTTGAAGTTTCTGGCCTTTCGAGCCATTTTTCTAAATTTCTTCACCATAAGTGCAAGTTCTTCATCATCTTCGTCTTCATCATCTGTGTCAGACAGACATTGAGCAATTTCAGTTTTCAATGCAATTGATTTCTTACTTTTTTGATCTCCCATTTTGCTCGCTCGTTCTGTTTCATAGGATTGTAATGTCCCAACTAGCTCATCCACCGAAAGCTGTTTGATTGTTTGACATTCTTGTATGGAAGGTTTGACATAGTTCCATTCATCTGTGAGTCCTCTTAGTATCTTTCTCACTTGCATCGCCTCAGCAACTGGTGCACCTTGTCTTGCAAGTCCACTTGCTAGATTTTGAAACCTGTCTATCATATCAGCAATAGATTCGTCAGATTTCATTTGAAATGATTCATACTCACTCAGTAAAATGCTGAGTTTTGTTTCCTTCACTCTATTTGTTCCTTGAAAGGTGATATGAAGCATATCCCATATTGCTTTAGCAGATTCTTCCTCTGAAACGCGGTTATAAAGAGGAGTCGATAAAGCACAAAATAATGCATTGACAGCTTTGGCATCCAAGCTTCGTCTTTTGACTTTTTCAGTCCCAGTCATGGTCGTGGTGAGATTTGCTTCATTTCCAGATGTTGTACTTGCAGCAGCATTTGGTATAATACCGTTTGTTACAACATCCCACATCAAATCATCATATGCCTTAAAGAACCATTTCATCTTGTTGCTCCACATATTATATTCCTTCCCATCAAAGTAGGGTGGCTTATTTGCAAAGTGCTAATCGCCTGCTCCTGAAGAGTGATTGCTAGACATAGTAGATCGTTAGCTCTGAAGTTAATAAACACTTCGTGAATATGAGCAACCTGCTCTGATACCAATTGTTGGATCTAGCAATATTACCTAGAGGGGGGTGAATAGGTGAATCGACAACTAGCTTGAAATTTCTTGCGGAATTAATGATAATTTCAATATGCGATCAATAAATAAGAACAACAGGAGATAGTGCACAATTCAAACGCAGCAATGAAGTAGGGAAGAGAAGAGAGCACGCTGAGTTTATAGTGGTTCAGCTTGTCAAGCCTACGTCCACTCTCCCACGATGACAGCCGATCGGCTGGATTTCACTATGAAGAATTAAGAGAATTACAATCATTCAACCACTCGATTTCCCTCTCTTACATATTCTCACAATGAATGAGATTTTGAGCACTCAGAATAATTTTGGGTATAATTCGAATCACGCTTACACTTTTTGGATTGTTGTTCATTACCTCTTCTCAGATCACCATGGTTCTTCTTTTATACTTCCCTGCCTCCAAACTAGCCGTTGGATACACGGCCAAGAAATCGCTCTTCAATCCTTGATTGGACGTCATCAATCGTGATTGAACGAGACTGTATCTTTAGAAGATATGAGAACCGTTGAAGAAGATATTGAACCCTTCTGATTTAGTCGCCCATACAACTAAATCTCCAGTTTCCATAAGTGTGGTAAATCCGTATTGGTCCCCGAAAAGATATTCTTGGAAAGTAATATTCAATTGTAGAAAATCCCTTGATTATTTAGAAGGGACATCATGTAATCGAATATCACAAATTTCCATAAGGAACCTTGCCTTGATCGGAAACCTGCCATTCGTGGGTCTTCATGTTTTGGAGATGCAGAAACTGACTAATTTCAAGTTTCTTCTTCATAAGAAATTTCCTGAATTAGATCAGTTATCATGGAATGGTAATTCGGAGATTTGATAAGGTCCGTCTGTCACTGTATATAGATCGTTGCACGAAATAAATGATCATGTTGAACCTGACCCTCAGAAGCAGTTCCATCTGAAGGTCCTCAGATGCACTCCATCTGACCTCGTTAGATGCACTTTCATCTCGCCTCGTCAGAAGCACTTCTATCTGGCCTCGTCAGAAGCACTTTCATCTGGCCTCGTCAGAAACACTTCCATCTGACCCCTCGTCCAGAAGCACTCCTTCTGACTCTTCGTCCAGAGGCACTCCATCTGACCCTTCATCCAGATGACAGACTTAGATCCACACAACCTGCTGCTTACTCATTCTTTCTGCATCATAAAATATTATACTAATCCTTTTGATAATTTTGTCAGAATCAAAATATAGAAGACTTTCCACAACAGCCTTTGCCGCAGCCCTAGCGAGGCTGGGCTCACCCTGATCTAGGCGAGCCAGCGGCCGCGATGACCTTGGTTAGGGTGGGCGAGGCCGAGATAGGGCCGGGAAGCCCTAGCCGGCCGTTGTGGAGGGCTTCGCAGCCCTTGCCGACCATATTTCTTACCGATTCACGTTATTTTATGTGCTAGGAATATTTCATGTACTTATATCATCATTCAATAAATATTGCAATCTTACGTCACATTTATTCTTTTAATCGGAGGGTAAATAAGTTCTCGTAAACTTCGGCACAGATTTGATTGATGTGAATATTATTTCGCGTTCATAACAATATTAAAATAATATAAGAAATATAATCTTAGCGTAGCTGGCCTACTAAGTATATTATTTGAAAATTCTCGCAGTCCCTCACTTTCTCTGTTGTCCACGTTTCTCTGAGTGGGATTCATGCTTAACGTAGATGTAGAGTGAGCATCTTAAATTATTGTTTAACGGCCGATTCCGACACATTATCATTTTCTACTCCACATCACATCAACTCTTCGATGTGAAATTCTTTTATATAACTCACGCGTGCATCTATCTAATTCATAAATTTTTCTTCACCAACAATATGGGGCTATCAATGGACCATCGGCTCTGATACCATTTATTTGAAACGCGTAGCTAAAGCCCGATACTTTCATTCGGGAAAATCGCCAAAGAGTCTAAGTGATGCAGAACAATTGGCATGCGATTATCTGGCCAAATTGGATCGCCAAAAGTCGGCGCAATTTCGCCGGTAATTTCGGATCTTGGGTTAAACGATCTCGGATCGCGCTCAAAATTGGTCGGTTGAAGCGAAACAGCCGTCCGATTCAAAGTCACCGCTTCGTCGTGAGATACGATGGATTTCAGCATTTCGTGATCGTTTAGACTACTTTTCAAGCAGTTTTCTGTTTTAGGCAATTTCAAATATTTCGAAATTTTGTTATCTTTCATTCGAATTCTATTAGGAAATAATATATACGATTTTGATAATGTTATATTTAGTTATTCTGATGCCTAAAGGAGTCCGATCTCTATATATATGACGTCCATCTTTGTAATAAAAGTTATCATTCTATCATTCAATCCAACTTTGAGTATTCTTTGGAATTGTTTTCCAAGATCGCTTCTCACTGCGCCACTAAGTCCGGTCTTATCAATATATTATTACAGAAAAGTGGCTGGATCACCCGTATTATTATTCTTTTGTTTCTTTTGAAGCACTTTTTTTTAAAAAAGTCTATTGAAGCACTTTAAATCCTCATAGAATAAGCTAATCGTAACATTCTCACCTCAGTAAAGTAAATTTTAGAAAACTGTGCGATTCGCAATGAGCTCCCAAAGTAAAACTGTCCTGCTCTATAAGAACTAAGATTTAGTCTCCAAAACACACACACACACACACACTCACTCTCTCTCTCTCTCTCTCTCTCTCTCTCTCTCTCTCTCTCTGAAATTCTATCGCTTCTTTCTCCAATTAGAAGCTGAATTAACCAGACAAACTAATCAGTACCAAACATGAGGAATTTGATGGAAACGAACCAAAAGGTGGCAACGGTGACAACGGCAAACTGCAATGTCTCGATCGGCGACAAAAAATCCCTGCGAACTCCCATGGGGATGCTCTTGCAGATCGAGCTCCTAGTCATCTTCACCGCCTTCTTGCTCGTCTTCCTCGTCGCCTTCGGCTCGTAGCGACGTCGTGTTGGAAAATATGAGGTATTTTGATGAGTGAGTGAATGAGAAATTATTTCTCAAAAAACACTCTTGAGTTGGAAGTGGAAAGTGACAAAACACTAGTCCCACATAGGAAAGGAGGAAGGCCTTGAAATACTTTATATGTGGTTACACTCCCTTTGAATGGTAACTATCATAATACAAGTACTATGCCTCGCGCGCATGCGCAGGGGGTGCAAATCCCAGACCCCGACGGAGGCCCGACAAGTTGAAACTTGGGCGCGAATGCAGGACCGGAAAGTGGGCCTCGCGACATGCCCATTTTTGCCTTCTGTTTTAATTTTTTCCAACTCAAGCCGTTAACCATATTACCGGCATGTTAATTGTATTAACTAAGTAACGGCTGTTATAATTCTGTGGTTACAGAATTAAATATATAACGGCTCTAAACGGCAGAGTTATTTAGTCGTTATTATTTATTTCCGCAATGCCCTGCTTAGCCTATAAATAGGTGGCTTCCCGTTCTGTTTCAGACGACCACACTATGGACTACGAAAAACGCTTCTCCCTATTTTCAATTGTCTGCATTTGCATAGTTTTCGATAGTGTTCTCGTGTTGTTCAAGTTCGCCAAAAGCTTTGGAGTACTGTGCTTGCCTCTGCCGCTGCTTAACCGTTGTATCCTGGGAGACAGACTTTCACGAAACCTCAAAGTATATACTGGAGTGGACGAATCTATTTTAAGGAAACTGTGTCAAACACATGCATCGATATTTGTTTCGATTTCGATTTCTTCCAATATTGTTGTGTTTCTGTTCATATTTTGTTCTTATGAAGGTTCAGGTTTTTGTCCTTCTGAAGTGTTCAGATGCAGTTGCATCTGACGGGTTCAGATGCAGTTGCATCTGACGGGTGCATCTGAGTTGTATCTGATGGGTTCAGATGCAGTTGCATCTGACGAGTTCAGATGCAATTACATCTGACGAGTTTTAAACAGTGCTTCTGAAGTGTTCAGATGCAGTTGCATCTGACGGGTGCATCTGAGTTGCATCTGACGGGTCCAGATGTAGTTGCATCTGACGAGTTTTAAACAGTGCTTCTGAAGGTTCAGATTTCTGCTTCTGACTTGCTTCTGACCTGCTTCTGAAGGCTCAGATTTTGTGCTTCTGTCAACTTAGTGTTTTCATATTTGAGGCAGTTTGCTTACTTTTATTATTGTCATTCGAATTGTAAGTATCCCCATATTCTTATAAACGGTTTTATTTATTTTAACACTGGTTTCAACAATCTACAAACAAGAAGATTGCAAAGTTAATATTGGGATCAGAAAAAGGAGTTGCCAAGAACAGGTTTCAAGGTAAATGCTTCAATTGTGGCAAGATGGATCACAGCATTGTGGATTGTAATTCTTCAAGGAAGAAGAGGATTAATAAGACATATGGTGAATGACATAGTCCGAGACATGTCAGATATAAACCTATATGTCATTTCAATGCTTATGACTTCGTTCTGTCATTGTATGTATTAACATGTAGTTTTTCTAACACGTCGCTGCAACAATGACAAGTTCCGGCTCGTCGTCTTCGCGGCCTACACTCTCTCGACCTACGTGCTGACCTACGCGCTCGGCCTCATGCACAACGCTCCGTCGCACGACTCATTATTCCCCATTTGGGCAATGTTCCTGATGATCGCCTTCGCGAGCGCCGACTCTATCTCCACATACAGTCTCGAGGACAACGAGCAGTGGAAGAGCTACAATTGGCAGATCATGATAAAATGGGTTTGGTTGTTCTTGTTGTTAGACTTGTACCTCGGTGACAAGTCCAAGTCGGTTGTCGACGCGACCGAGTGCCTCTTCACCGTCTTGGTCTTGAAGTACGACGAGAGGGCTCGGGCTATGATGGCGGCGAGCCGGCATTATTTGGAGAGGGATTCAAAAGTAGTTGCCGATTATATGGGGGCGGAGCACGAAAGAGGTGGCGTTTCTCGTGGTGAAGTTGATCCGATTCGCATGAGAGGGTATACGTATCCGGTGATGGGTGAAGAGGAGGGAGCCATGAGTAACATCGGTCGTCTTTAGGCATTTATCAACTAGTGTCTAGGGAAAGAGGAGGCCACGCCGTCACCGGACTACCGGATGACATTTGATGAAGGCAGATTGATTACCATTGAAAAGGTATACGTACAATTTTCTGATTACTTTTATTTCTCCACACTTAGGTGATTTGATTTCATGTGACTTGTCCTAAGTCCAATGGTAAAAATTTAAGTTATTAGATACAAGGATACGATACCTCTTACACGTGCATCACCCGACTCGGTTATCTATGAAATGGACTCGGGCTCCTATTTTTGTGTGAGCCAGTTGTAGTAAACTCATCACGAGTAGTAAATTTAAGGAGGAAACAGCGGGATTTAAACCATTGGCCCGTGCTTCAATAATGGTTTAAACTATGAAGTTAAACTGCTTTAACTTGGCCATATGCTTATATACATACAAGCTCAACTCTTCACTCATGTGTGGGCGTGTGAAGGAAGGCTCTTAAGAAGCTCGGGAGGAGGAGATCCCTACAACGAGCTCAAAGACATATGCCTCTCTTTTGCACTTTTCAAGCTCCTCCGTTTGAGATATGCTGGTTATTCGTTGCCCCAAGAGGCTCACGAGAAGATATGGAACTTGATTCGCCATGGATTGCTCTCGCAAGGTGACAGTTACAAGCAACCCTTTTGTGTTGTCGAGGTCGAGGTCGAGGTCGAGCTCGCCTTCCTTTTCGATTTCTTCTACACCAAGTACGGTGCCATATTCCAGCCCGGCAGCTTGAAAATGAAACTGTTGGAGTTTATGACTGTTATTATGAGCAACTGGGTTGCGGCATCACTCTTGAAGAGTAACAAGAGATTTGATAATAAATGTCTACTGGCCATACTGCCAAATGGGTTAAGTGTCGACGTCCTCGTGACCGGCGTGATGATAATCTTGCTCGTCATCGTGGAGCTCATGCAGTTCTTCTTCATGAGTTTCTCGGAATGGACGAAGGTGATGTGGATCTGCAAGTATGTGCAGAAGAAGTCATGGCAAGAGAACTTATGGATTGAGAGGATGATCAGAGCGGTATGTCAAGTCTGGTTGCTGAAGCCTTGGGAGAGAAAGCTTAGTCAGTACTCATTCCTCGAGTCATACTTGTATAACCCTTCCAGGTTATTGAACAATGCGTTTATGGCAACCTACATTGATCAAACTAGGGATGGGTAGAGACAGAACATGCCGATTCAATTGCCTGAAGAAGTGAAGCAAGCGGTGTTTCATGCTCTGAAGTCGAATTACGGTTCTAAATTGGAGAATGGACAGGCCTCGCTGAGAGCGAATAATGAGTCCAAGAAGCTGCTATAGGCATGCCGGCTTAAGACAGAAACTCAGGTCATAATGGTGTGGCACATCGCCACAAGCTTCTGTGAGCACAAAATGCCGCTGGGAAGATCAGACTCGGCTGCAACGAGGAGAAGTTTCCTAGTGGCAACTAGCTTGTCCAAGTATTTGGCTTACTTTGTTGCTTTTGCTCCGCGGCTACTGCCGGATCACCCTTATGCCGCTAAGTATGTGTTCGATCAGGCGGTCATCGAAGCCAGGGCCTTCTTTCAGAATTGCGAGAGAATGGATGACCGGGTTAAGAAGATGGAGGAGAACCACAATGGCATTTCTGGGAGTGGAGAAACGGTCATCAACCGAGGTGCTCGGCTCGGGAAGCAGCTTGTGATTGATATAAACCACAAGGACGCAATTTGGAGGATTCTGGCCGACTTTTGGGTGGAAATGGTGTTGTATGTGGCGCTGTCAGACAGCGCGAGAGCGCATGCGGAGCATTTGAGTAGAGGAGGGAAGTTTGTGACTCACTTGTGGGCTTTGCTCACTCACACAGGGATCGAGAGAGTTCCTCCTACAAAACTGCATTATGCTCTGGCGAGAAGCTATTGTTGTGGAAATTCTCCTTGTATTTTGATTCTGACAAAACTGTCATCAAGATATATGTAGTGTTTTGATTTGCAGAAAGAATGTGTAAGCAGCAGCTTGAGTGGATCTAAATCTGTCACTAAATCTCGAGGAGAGAGTGGTCATATAGTTGCTTCTAATGAGGTCAGACGGAAGTGCTTCTGGCGTTGGTCAGATGGAAGTACTTCTGATGAGGTCCGATTGATGTGCTTCTGACGAGGTCAAATGGAAGTACTTCTAACGGGGTCAGATGGAGTACATCTGAAGACCTTCAGATGGAGTTGCTTCTAAGGGTCATATTCAACATGCTCTCTTATTTGGGCATTTCATGCAAAGAACTATATGCAGTGTCAGATGGATCTTTTCAAAGCTCAGAATTACCATTCCATTGTATCTGATCAGACTCGTGAAGATTTTTTTGAAGACGACGTTTAAACGGTCAGATTTTGCTTCTCTAAAACTGAAGACCCACGAATGGCAGGTTTCCGATCAAGGAAAGTTTCTTTATGGAAGTTTGTGGTATTCGATTGACTTGATATCTCTTCTATGCAATTAAGGAAAATTCTACGATTGGATATTACCTTCCAAAAGTATTTTTGGCGACCAGTTTGAATTTGCTCCACTTATGGAAACTGGAGATCGGTTGTATAGGCGACTGAATCAGAAGGGTTCAATATCTACTTCAACGGTTATCATATCTTCTCAAATACAATCTCATTTAATCACGATTGTTGACGTCCAATCAAGGATTGAAGAGCGATCCCTTGATCGTGTATCCAACGGCTAGTTTGGAGGCAATGGAGTATAAAAGAAGAACCATGGTGATCTATGAAAAAATAGCGACCAACGATCCAAAGTGCAAGAGTCATTCAAATTTCACCAAAGCATACTGTGTGCTCAAAAATCTCATTCATTGTGGAACCTGTGAGAGAGAAAAACTGAGTGATTGATCGATTGTAATTCTCTTTGACTTTTCATAGTAAAATCAAGCCGATCGGCTATCATCGTGGGAGAGTGGATGTAGGCTTGACAAGCCGAACCACTATAAACTCAGCGTGCACATTTCTCTTCCCTAAACTCTATCGATGTGCTTAGTTTTTCATTACACGTTGTTCTTGTCACAAATGACGTTGTACCTAATGCTGCTGCAAATGCAACCTCTGGAAATGGAGCAAATCCTACCATAACCATGATTGAGACTGAAAAAGCCAAAAGACGAGGCTTGGATTCTAAAGCTGTCAATGCTCTATTTTGTGCTTTATCAACTCCTCTTTACAATCGTGTATCAGAGGAAGAATCTGCTAAAGCAATATGGGATAGGTTCATATCACTTTTCAAGGAACCAATATAGTAAAAGAAACAAAACTCAGTATTTTACTGAGTGAGTATGAAGCATTTCAGATGAAATCTGATGAATCTATTGCTGATCTGATAGATAAGTTTCAAAGTCTGGCAAATGGACTTGCAAGACAAGGTGCACCCATTGTTGAGGCGATGCAAGTAAGGAAAATACTTAGAGGACTCACAGATGAGTGGAACTACGTCATACCTTCCATACAAGAATGTCAAACGATCAGACTACTTTCAGTGGATGAGCTAGTTGGGACACTGCAATCCTATGAAACAGAACGAGCCAACAAAAAGGGAGAACAAAAAGGTAAGAAATCAATTGCTTTAAAAACTGAAGTAGTTCAATGTTTATCTGAAACAGATGATGAAGATGAGGATGATGAAGAACTTGCACTTATGGTGAGGAAATTCAGAAGGTTGGCTCGAAAGGCAAGAAACTTCAAGGGAAAGAAATCATTGAGGAAAAATGATCAGAAATTTTCTAATGAGTCTCAAGAAAGCAAAGACGTGATATGCTTTCATTGCAGGAAAGCGAGACATATCAAGCCGAATTGTCCAACGTTGAAGAAAGATAAGTTCAAGTATGAGAAGTACAAGAAGACTCTAAAAGCTGAAACATTGAGTGACTCTGATGACAGTGAAAATGACTATGCAAACGTTTGCTTGATGGCTAAGTAAGATTCAGAATCAGATTCAAGCTCAGATTCAGAAACTGAGGTATGTCTATTTGAACTCCCTGATGAAGTTACGGAGTATATTGATGAGCTTTGCAAAAGTTACAAAGAAACTCTTGAAAAAGTCTCTGTTTTGAAAAAAGAAAACTCCTCCTTAAAACAGAAAAATATTTCTCAAAAAGAAAAAAATTGAGTTTCTACAACACGAATTTCATCAGTTGAAAGAAAGCCATGATCTCATTTCAAAAGAGAATGGTTCTCTAAGAAAGAAAATTGATGACACTTCAAAAAGGTTTTCACAAAGTTCAAGGACTTTGGACAATATCATTTCAAAACAAATACCTTTTAATGATAGATCATGTTTGGGTTTTAAAAAGAAAAGTCATCTCAAAAACTGTTTTTTCTAAAACAAATTTCCACAAACCTACTATTACTGTTTATAGAAAATATTTTTACAAACAGTTTACCAAGTCTCATATACGCCAGCCTTGTGTAAATTGTGGTGATCCTAGCCACACTAAGGACTATTGCAAGAAAGTCTGGAGACCAGTTGACAAAAGGTCAACAAGCTTTACTAACAAAGAAGGACCCAAGAAGACATGGGTACTAAAGAAACAGTGAGTTATTCATTTCTTGCAGGTACTAAGGAGAAAGAAGAACAAATGGTTTCTGGATAGTGGATGCTCAAGTCACATGACTGGTAATCCAGATATATTTGTATCTTTATCATAATGCAATGGTAGAAGTATGTCTTTTGGAGGAAGAAACAAAGGAAAAGTTAATGAAAAATGAGATGTCAAGATTGGAAGTCTGATCGTTAAAGATGTGTCTCTAGTCAAAGGACTGAATTACAATCTGAACTCCGTAAGTCAACTCTATGACTCTGGTTATGAAATCTGCTTTCAAGATATAAAATGTACAGGTATGAGCAAGGACAAGAAGCAAAGCTTTATTGGACGAAGGCATGGAAATATTTATCTTCTTGACATTGCTTCTGACTCTGAATATGCAAAATGTCTTATTTCTATTAAAGATGAATTTGAGTTGTGGCACAGAAAATTAGGGCATATTAGCATAAAGCATATTTCAAAGCTTTCTAAAAAGGGACTTGTTTGATTTTTACCTCAAACAAAGTTTGAAAAATGAGGACTCTGTCATGCATGCACACTAGGCAAGCGGTAAGAAGTACTTTCAAGTCTTTAAATCAAGTTTCTTCTAAGCAAAGTTTGCAGCTGCTTCATATGGATATCTTTGGTCCAAACAGAACCTTAAGTCTTGGAGGTAAGAAATACTATCTTGTTATAATTGATGATTTCTCTAGATTTACATGGGTATTATTTCTTACTCACAAAAGTGATGCCTTTATATCTTTTTCAAGGCTTGCAAAAAGAATTCAAAATGAAAAAGGTCATACCATTTCCTGCTTAAGAACGGATCACGGTGGAGAATTTGAAAATCAAAGTTTTTCTGACTTTTGTGATGAATTTGGAATTCAACACAATTTTTCTGCTCCTTATACTCCTCAACAGAACGGTGTAGTTGAAAAGAAAAATCGATCTTTGCAAGAAATGGCTTGAACTCTTTTGATTGAGAGTAAGATTGCTTCTCATTTTTGGGCTGAAGCTGTTTCCACTACTTGTTACATTTTGAATCATATTTCTCTAGGCCCCTTTTTGAGAAAACTCCCCATGAACTTTTTAAAGAAAGAAAGCCTGATATTGCATATTTTCGTGTATTTGGTTGTAAATGTTTTGTCTTGAAGAATGCTAATGATCGCATTGGAAAGTTTGATGAAAAATCAGATGAAGGAATTTTCCTAGGATATTCAACAACAAGCAAGCCCTATAGAGTCTACAACAAGAACACTCGTGTTGTTGAAGAGTCAATGAACATCAAGTTTGATGAACGTTATCAGAATGATGAATCTGAATCTAGTCATGCTTCTGTGCTTCCTCAAGTCTCAGATTCACAGAAAGCACCTGAAGAGAAGCAAGACTCAGATGCTAATAATGATTCTAGAACTACTCAAACTGAGATACATTCAAATGAAGAAAGTTCAAAATCTGTCCAGAATGAGCCTACAGAATCTTCAGATGATTGCTTCAACAAAAACTAGATGCACAAGTCAAGTCATCCAAAGGATCTCATCTTGGGTAACATAAGTGACGGCATTAAGACAAGATCCAAGTTCAAGCAAGCAATAAGTAACATAGCATTGGTGTCTGAAATAGAGCCAAAAAGAATTGAAGAAGCACTAGTAGATGAGAACTGGATAAATGCAATGCAGGAAGAGCTACATCAGTTTAAAGTCAATAATGTCTGGGAATTAGTCAACAGACCCAAAAATCGTCCAGTAATTGGAACAAAGTGGGTATTCATGAATAATCTGGATGACAAAGGAAAGGTTGTAAGAAATAAAGAAAAACTTGTAGCAAAAGGCTATTCTCAAGAAGAAGGAATAGACTATGATGAGACCTACGCACATGTTGCCAAGTTAGAAGCTATCATGCTACTACTTGCTTATGCTTGTTACAATAACTTTAAACTTTTTCAGATGGATGTGAAAAGTGTATTCCTAAATGGCTATATCAAAGAAGAAGTCTATGTTGAGCAACCCCCCAGTTTCGAAGAACCTAGAGGAAAGGACTTGGTCTATGCTTTAAGAAAATCACGTTATGGACTGAAACAAGCACCTCGTGCTTGGTATGAAAGGTTAAACAACATTCTATCCAAACAAAATTTCATGAAAGGTAATGTGGATACTACCCTTTTCATTCCAAAACAAGGTAAGCATATTCTTCTAGTTCAAATTTATGTTGATGATATAATCTTTGGTTTTTCTAATGAGCTACTTTGCAAGAACTTCTCTAAAGTGATGTAAGATGAATTCGAAATGAGTATGATGAGAGAATTGTGATTCTTTCTTGGACTCCAAATTCATCAATCTCAGAAAGGAACATTCATATATCATGAGAAGTATGCACTGGAAATAGTGAAGAAGTTTGGTTTGGAGAATTGCAAGAAGACAGAAACTCCTATGTCGCACTCCTCCAAACTTGATAAAGATGAAGATGGAAAAGAAGTGGATCTCAAGCTATATCGAAGCATGATTGGATCATTACTTTATCTTACAGCTTCAAGGCCAGACATCTTATACATTGTCTGCTTATGTGCAAGATTTCAGTCAAGTCCAAAAGAATCACACCTTTCAGTCATCAAAAGGATAATCAAATACATTGGGACTTATCCCAGCTATAGTTTATGGTATTCTAAAAATTCTGATTTTACTCTAAGAGGTTATTCAGATGCGGATCTTGCAGGTTGCAAAATTGATAGGAAGAGCACATCTGGAACTTGTCAGCTCATGGGAAACATGCTTATCTCATGGTATTCCAAGAAGAAAAGTACAGTAGCTCTCAGCACAGCTAAAGCAGAATATGTATCGCTTGGAAGTTGTTGTGCTCAGATTCTTTAGTTAAAACAACAGCTCAAAGATTATGGTGTTGAAGATACAAATGTGGAAATCCAGTGTGACAACACAAACGCCATAAATCTTACAAAGAATCCCATACTTCACTCAAGAGCAAAGCACATTGAGATCAAACATCATTTTATACATGATCATGTTCAGAACGGTGATGTTAACATTCAGTATATTGATACAAAAAATCAGCTTGCAGACATTTTTACTAAACCCTTGGATAAGGAAACCTTTAACTTTATTAGAAATGAATTAGCCATCATTAACCCTTTGTCTTAAGTATATTTTAGAACAGTGGACTCAAAAGGAGCGTCAGAAGGAGAGTCAGAAGGAGACTCAGAAGGAGCGTCAGAAGGAGACTCAGAAGGAACGTCAGAAGGAAACTCAGAAGGAGCGTCAAAAGCAAATCATCAAATATTTTAAAAAGAAAGTTCACAAATCAAAGGTCAGTTTTTCTAATATCAAAATCTTTTTAAGGTAAGTCTCTCGAATCTCTCGACAAATATTCAACTGCTTTTGATTGATAAATTTATTAAAGGTATATATATTTTTTCTCTTTCTTTCTTTCTAAAATATTTCAAAAATTGATTTTGTTTCTCTAAATAACCGCCTCTTTTATAAAACCACGAACCGTCACCCCTGTCTCTCACCTTCACACAGATTACACTCAAAACCCTAAACCTTGCTCCGAATCTCTCTCGCTCTTGAATCTCTTTCGAATACAAAACTTTTTCTCTCAAAGTTCAAAACTTTTTCATCTCCATGGCTCTGAAATCAGCCTTCGCCTCAAAGAAGTCCACTCCGGCGAAGAGGAAATCATTCTCCCAAGATGCGACTCTTGTCGAGCCTTTAGTATCGGAAATCAACGAACAAAGGGAGGCACTTCGACGTGCAAAATGTTTGTCTGTATCTGACTTCGAAGAAAAAGAAGCTCTCGCACATACAGTTAAACCCATGTTGGATAGTATTAAAGCAGTTGGGGGTTTTGATGAAGATCTCAGGAAGTTATTAAGTATTCACAAGTTTGAAAGTGAATGAGAATTGTTAGAATTTCTCAATCTACCTGGGAAAATTGTTGAACCTATTGCTGTTGAAATGCCTGATTCTGCTTCTCGAAAGGACAAGGAGAAAGTGGTAGGTTCTAGTTCGACATCAACTCCAAAGAAATCTTCTTCAAAGGGAGTTGTGATAAAAAAAAATAGGGATGATGTTAGCAATCATAAAGGCAAGGTGGATGATGATGATGACATTCTGTTCAATGAGTTTGAAAAAATCAAAAAGCTTTCCAACGGATTCAAGCTTTCTTGATCCCCTGTTCCTAAGCAAAGCCCATAAGGATAGGTTTGAGTCCTTGAAATAGAGATGTGTAATACCTCATAGGGTGTTTGATTTGAAGTACTTTGACGAGGTTGAGATCCCTCTTCGGAAGCATCTTAAACGGATCAATCTAGAAAACTTTGTGCGCTAGAGGCGACAAACTTTTCCTGATCTTGTTGCTTACTTCTACTCCAACCTGCATTTTGTCAACTTCAATACCATCTTCTTCACCATTGCAAGACAAAGATATCATTTGCTTGCCTATGACATTGCCTTTTTAATTGGTGTCAACAAGATGGATTTTACACCATTGGATGTTACTGCTGAAGAGGCTTTATGTTTTCTTACTGGGAAAACTACTTTCTCCAGAGATTCAAAATCTCATATTGCCTATACAGACTTTCCTCTAAAGCACACTTTGATGCACAAAATTGTCATTGAGTGTCTTAGACCCAAGGCAGCTTCCAAGACAGACATCTCCAAATATGAGGCTAAGTTGCTGTGGGGAATGCTGCAGGGCAAGAAAATATCCTATGCTCACACTGTCATACTTCACATGTATAAGACAATACAAAAGCCCAAGGGACAACTTCCTTATAGAGGTTTGATTTTCATGATGTTGAATTTCCTCCAGATCCCATCACCTGCAATTTTTGGCATGCATGAAGTTCCACTGATAGTTGCTGGAGAGCAAATGATAAAGAAAATGGGGTTTAGGCAGACTGCCAGTGGTTGGACAAATAAGAACTCTGAGCAAGTTCTTGTGGAATTTCAGGACAAGTCAGAACAGAGATCTCCTAAGAGGAGAAAAGTTATGGCCACCAAAGGACAAGCAGCAGAAACCTCTGATGATGAAGACTTCAGTATAGTTGGAAATGCAACAGATGAGTCAGACTCAGAAGCTACACAATCATCACTCTCCAAAGGTGAACAAGGTGAGACAGAACCAACTGGAGAGGCTGCTAGTCAGAGTCAACATGAGACACCAACTGAAATGAGAGAAAATCAACAGGAGACCCAACCTGCAATAGGAGAAAATCTACATGGGACACAACCCATATGTACTGATGTGTATGAAGTTGAAATAACTTATGAAGAATATCTTCAGGAATGGAATGAGGAATTGTCAAAAGAAGAAAAGCTAGAGCAAGAGTATGAGGACACTCTACTCAATTATTATGGGCAATGGAGTCCTCCCATGGTCTCAACTGAACAGTTGGAAGAGATTGCAGAAAACGAAGCATATTCCATTTCCTCTACCAGAATACTTATTACCAATGCAGCTCTAGGATCAGTAGCTGAAATTGCTCAACAAGACCAACTTTCAAGTGCTCAATCAGTGCCCATGGATATTGATGAGGAGACGGCACCTGCGCCCAGCACAAAGTTCAAAGGGAAAAGAGCTATAATTCAGAGGGAGCCTCTACCTGCAACCTCTGATTTTTTTCTCACAGAAGTTCTAGCATCTCAAGGTTTTCCTAGGCTCAATCTGAGGGGGAGAATTTGCCAAGAGAAATACTTGGTTCTGCGAGTCGAGAACAACCATCCACTACACCTCAGGTTGAAGTTAAAAAACAACTGGATAATCTTCAACAAATACTTATTCAAAGTATAGAGACCTTGATGGATCAGAAACTGACCAATTTTGAAAAGAAGATTGATGGGAAATTGCAGGACATTGTACAGAAGGTGGACAATCTAGAGGATTCCATTGACCTATATGGAAAAATGTTCTGTGCTGAGGTTGCTAAAATGCCAACATATACTCTCGTTCGAGATGACAAATTAGCTCAAGGACTTCCTACATCTCAGGCTGTCAGGGAACATGCAGTTATTGTGGGAGCTGACTTTGTCCAAGATTCTCATGTGGAGGCTGATGCAGATTATGAAGATATACCTTCTTCTTCCAAAATACCTCCACCTTTCACTTCTTGAATTTTTTTTAACACTCTGTCTCACTTTATCATTCTTTATTGACAATGTTTCATCTCTATGAATGACTTATTTTGTTGCTGACAAAAAGGGGGAGAGTAGTTCTATTCTATTTTATTACTGTGCAGGAATTTCTCTATATTGATTTTTGCTTTCAGGAGTTTCCTCTATATCGAATTCCTGACGATCGTGTGATAATAATCACAAAACTGTATACTTCCTTATCTACAATTGTTTTTGTTTCTAAAGTTTTGTCATCATAAAAAAGGGAGAGATTGTTGTGGAAATTCTCCTTGTATTTTGATTCTGACAAAACTGTCATCAACATATATATAGTGTTTTGATTTGCAGAAAGAATGTGTAAGCAGCAGCTTGAGTGGATCTAAATCTGTCACTAAATCTCGAGGAGAGAGTGGTCATATAGTTGCTTTTGACGAGGTCAGATGGAAGTGCATTTGGCGTTGGTCAGATGGAAGTGCTTCTGGCGTTGGTCAGATGGAAGTGCTTCTGATGGGGTCAGATGGAAGTGCTTCTGATGATGGTTAGATGGAGTGCATCTGAAGACCTTCAGATGGAGTTGCTTCTGAGGGTCAGATTCAACATGCTCTCTTATTTGGGCATTTCGTGCAAATAACTATATGCAGTGTCAGATGGATCTTTTCAAAGCTCAGAATTACCATTCCATTGTATCTGATCAGACTCGTGAAGATTTTTTTGAAGACAACGTTTGAACGGTCAGATTCTGCTTCTCTAAAACTGAAGACCCACGAATGATAGGTTTCCGATCAAGGCAAGTTTCTTTATGGAAGTTTGTGGTATTCGATTGACTTGATATCTCTTCTATTCAATTAAGGGAAATTCTACGATTGGATATTACCTTCCAGAAGTATTTTTGGCGACCATTTTGAATTTGCTCCACTTATGGAAACTAGAGATTCGGTTGTATGGGCGACTGCAGAATGGTTCAATATCTACTTCAACGATTAGCATATCTTCTCAGATACAGTCTCATTCAATCACGATTGTTGATGTCCAATCAAGAATTGAAGAGCGATCCCTTGATCGTGTATCCAACGGCTAGTTTGGAGGCAATGCAATATAAAAGAAGAACCATAGTAATCTATGAAAAAATAGCGAACAACGATCCAAAGTGCAAGAGTCATTCAAATTACACCAAAGCATACTGTGTGCTCAAAAATCTCATTCATTGTGAGAACCTGTGAGAGAGAAAAACTGAGTGATTGATCAATTGTAATTCTCTTTGACTTTTCATAGTGAAATCCAGTCGATCGGCTGTCATCGTGGGAGAGTGGACGTAGGCTTGACAAGCCGAACCACTATAAACTCAGCGTGCACATTTCTCTTCCCTAAACTCTATTGACGTGCTTAGTTTTTCATTACACGTTGTTCTTGTTCCTAGATCGCATATTGAAATTATTTTTAATTTCGCAAGAAATTTCAATTTAGATTTAGATTTCGATTCACTTATTCAACCTCCCTCTAGGTGATATCGCTAGATCCAATAGCAATAGCTTCTGAACTAATCCATAGAAAAGAACTTCATTGCCATTCTTTGATTTTAATGACTTTGGTGTGTTTTCCTTCTAGTTAGTGTGTTGGCTTGCTGTTTTTGGATTGTGTTTGGTACTTTTAAGTACTATCTGCCGGTGTGTTTCCCTTTCGAATAATACTTGATGTGTGTTTGAGACTTCGAGACATAAGAAGTGCGATTCAAGTTACGTGGCCGTAACTATTGTTGCCAGGACTGTTGGTAGTTTATTTGTAAAAACAAATTAAAAGGTGTCTTGTCCCACATCGAAAGGATGTGAGTGCGCACGTGGATTAAATTTGGCATAAATCAACAATTACCATTATTTTCGAGTGAAACAGTGTGGCTGTTCACGAAGGATTCTGACGACCTCTGAAAGGTTGCGTCTATTTAATCAACGGTTATTTTCTAAGGCACTCTTACAATCTTTCGAATGTTTGTGTCTCGTCGGAAATAACTACCGATTCATACATCATGAAAAGGTATGATTAAATAAACTGTTTGGACACTAAAAGTTGCATAAGAATTAACTACTTTTTGGACGCGAAAAGGTGTGTTCGTTCTCATTATATATTCAAGTGTTATGTTCATTTTTAAACTTCTTGTTCGACTTCATTCTTCCAATTTGCGTTCTTTCAAAACAAGAGAAATACAACCACTCTTCCAATTGTTTCCTAGAGAGACCCTAAAGAAATTTCAGAATTGCTATCTGCTGTTCTCATCGAGACTTTGTTGTATCTTGGAGGAAATTTGCTGAAAACCATTAGCAATGTTATGGGGCGAATAAATCCTTAAAGAGAGTGATTACACGCCTCAAAGTTTGATTCCATTGTTCATCCCATTTTCAACGAAATTTCTCAATAATTTTAAGGATTTATTTATGCAATAATGGAATCAGACTTTGATTATGGAATCTCCATGAATTAAAGAAGGAGATGGTTCACTGAGTGTTGCTGGTGATGGCAAATTAGAAGATTTCGTAAGAAGAAAGTGGGCATGCTCTGCTTGATATGAGCGACAGTTTTCACATGGCTAATATATGTGTGCAGTGGCAAAGAAAAAGGGAATTTCTCGTAGCAACTCCACTGTGGAAGAGAGAGGGGCGATTAGAATCATGGGACCGATGCCGAGTTTCCGTAACGAAGTGGACACAGCAATCAGACAAACCCAAAGAAAATCAAAGACAAATCCAAGTTCATTTCGGACTATAAATTTCACTTTGATACTTGGTCAATGATAAACTTCCCATTTATTGCTAAGAGAGTGATTAAAATTGAATCATCCATGCTATTGCTGTTATTTAATTACGAACATTTGGAGAAGGGGTTCTTGAAATTTCAACGAACTTAGTTTCGTTTGATAAAAAATTATATTTGATTGCATAGTCGGATTCGTCTCGTTGACACTAGACCATTGAGTGGTTGCATGCATCCAAGAGACGCCTGAAACCACCAAACGCGGCTACACGTGCCCCGGCGGTGGCAGCGTGTGACGATCACCAGCGAACGCTTCTGTTTAGGCCTATTTTGTGTGCTTTTGTTCGATGAATTTTAGTTTTGAATACATAATCGGATAGGGCTCGTTGAGACGAGAATTTTGAATGGTCGACGGTCGTCGGAGGCCACCGGACGGCGGCGCACGCGCTTATACACCTCGACAATGGGAATGGATATTAACGATATGCGTAAGATATAGACTGAGTCAGTGGCTATTACGCATAATTATATGTGCTCTCATACTTGCTAAGCGTATTATTAAAATAGCATTTTTTTTCTATATATTGGAAATGTAGAAAACCAAAGTTTTTTTTTTATCTCAAAGTGTGGGGGTGTTTGGCATTCTACAGAGTACTCATCTTTTGAAGAATGTAATTTGATTTTAGAGTTATCAAAAGTGTATTGCTTGGATATAGTGAAAAATGGTAAAGCTTATGGGTTTCTTGATATTCACTAAAAGGCAGCTTTTAGTACTTAATTATAGACATGGATTAGTCCATGGTATCTTCGTGCTCTTAGTTTACTATCTAAGATAAAACAAAAAGGAGAATGGTGGAAAGTCTCGAAAACAAAGAGAGATAAGTCTCATTCGAAGGTTAGTAAAAGTTACTGATTGATGGTGGTTTATCTTTGGAACTAATATTACTTGAATCATTGTGACTGAGAAGTATCTACCTTTCATATTGAATATGAAATATTTTGGTAATGTAGATACTATCTTATGAATTGAAGTTAAAAAAAAAACATAGTGGGGGTTACTCATTAAGCCAAAATGATTACATTGAAAAGATGTTAAATAAATTTGCATATCTTTGCTTCAGAGAAATGAATACTCCATTTGATTCAAGTATGAAATTAAATTATAATTCTGGTAAAGCAATAGCACAAATTAAATATGTGAGTGCTATAAGGTTTTGAATGTATGTAATGCATTGTACTAGACCTGAGATTACATTTTTCATGTGTCAATTAAGTAGGTATAGTAGTAATCCAAATATAGAACATTGTAATGTCGTCACAGAATTTTGATTAAGAGAACTAAAAAATTTGTGATTGTTCTATAATGATTATCCGAATGTATTAGAAGAATACACCGATATTTTTGGATTTCTATTGTGAGAGAAAAGCATTCTACTTTTGGATGAATTTTCAAGTTGGGTGAATGTGCTGTATCTTGGGTGAGCAAGAAACAAGCATGCACAACTCATTGAACGATAGAATGATAATTCATTGCTTTAGCAGCAATTGAAAAAGAGGCCAAGTGGATTAGAAATTTACTGTTAGATATTAAATTATTGCCTAGTCCTATGCCTCCTTTTTGTTCATTGTGATAATCAGACTACTTTGGCAACAGCTTATAGTAGCGCGTACAATGAAAAGTCTAGACTTATTAGCCTAAGACATAAGTGTGTGAGACAATTGATTCAAGATGATACCATAACAATTGTCTATTTGAGGTCAAACAAAAATATGAACAATCTCTTTACAAAGGCTTTATCAAGAGATGTGGTAAAGGTGACTTTAAAAGAAATTGGGTTGAAACCCTTTAATTAAAATCACCAGTAATGGTAACTCGGCTTTATACTACCACATCACTAGCTATAAGGTTTAATAGGTAAAAACAAGTTGCCGATAATGATTGTTTGATGCTGACACTGGCCCGGACATGAGAAATCAGTATCGTCTATTACGTTTAGAGGTTGAGTTATACTCTTAATGAAGCATAATACGTTTTAGTAACGTGTTCATTAGTAACAGAAACACATGAAAATACTTCACTTATATGGGCTTAGAAGTGGTGCCGCTTCTTACGAAAGTCAGGGTTGCTTTCTAGAGAGCTCATGAAACAGGTACAAGCACAAGGCCATAATAGTACTGAGTAAATATGAACTTCTCATTGAAACAAGAGGTTAGTATATGTGCGGTATGTCCGATTCTATTACATATAGTAACAAGTTTAAAGCCAAGCTACTTGTAACTTTGATAGAGTTTTGAGATACTTGTACTAAATAAAGGTTTAACTCGAAAGAGACCTTTATATATGTATATTAATTTCATGGAAATGTTGGCTGTAATTTTTATAAGAATTTTTCTTTTGTAATTTTATTTTTACAAACAAAGTGGGGGATTGTTGGTAGTTTGTTTGTAAAAACAAACTAATAGGTTTCTTGTCCCACATCGAAAGGATGTGAGTGCGCACGTGGACTAAATTTGGCACAGATCAACAATTATCATTATCTTCTAATGAAACAGTGTGACTGTTCACGAAGGATTTTGACGACCTTTGAAAGATTGCGTCTATTCAATCAACGGTTATTTTCTAAGGCACTCTTACAACCTTTCGAATGTTTGTGTTTCTTCGAAAATAATTACTGATTGAATAAACTGTTTGGACACGAAAAGTTGCATGAGAATTAACTACTTTTCGGACTCGAAAAGGTGTGTTTGTTCTTATTATATATTCAAGTGTTCTGTTCATTTTTAGACTTCTTGTTCGACTTCATTCTTCCAATTTGCGTTCTTTCAAAACAAGAGAAATACATCCACTCTTCCAATTGTTTCCTAGAGAGACTTTGGAGAAATATCAGAATTGATATCCACTATTCTCACCGAGACTTTGTTATATCCTGGAGGAAATTTGCCGAAAATCATTAACAACGTTGTGGGCAAATAAATCCTTAAAGAGAGTGATTACACACCTCAAAGTCTGATTTCATTGTTCATCCCATTTTCGATGAAATTTCCCAACAAGGACTTTCATAGCTAGGCAGATTTAGCTACATCATCCGTTCTTAGTACCATCCTAAGTTGTGCCACCCAAGCTCAAATAAATATGCCTCTCTTTTGCAATCTTCAGGCTCCTCCGTTTGAGATATGCCGGCTACTCTTTGGCCCTAGAGGCTTGCGAGAATCCATGGAACTTGATTCACCATGGATTGCTCTCGCAAGATGACAGTTACAAGCGAGCTTTTCAAGTCGTCGAGGTCGAGCTCACCTTGCTTTTCGATTTTTTCTATACCTAGTATGGTTTCAAATTCCAGCCCGGTCGGTAGCCCCGCCTGTTGGATAACAAATTGCTGTAGTTTGCGGCAGTTGTTAGCGGCATCTGGGCTAGGACATCACTCTTGAAGCATTCCAAGAGAGCTTATATGAATATCCGACTATTTTGAATCAGTTTTTCACTATCTGACCGCTATATATAAGTATAGCCTAAGTACAAACGAGGTGGATCATTTTTAAGTCCGCGCGTATCACTGTTGGTAAGCAAATGTTACCAAGTTCGAGAACTTTGGGCAGGAGCTAAGGGATGGAACACAATGACAATCTTACCTGATTTGCCCTACGGTTTAAATTCCCAGAAGTCCTTTTCAAGGTGGATAAGAAATTCAGAACTGGAACCAGATCACATGTGTCTCTATCCGTAGCTCTTGTAAACATCCACAAGAGCATGGACCAGCCATGCTTCCCTCAAAGCCATTAAGAATCCAAATCTCATTCACAGCCCTCTTCAAGCATTAAGTCAAATCTGATTTATTAATAGTTGAACTAAAATTGCTTTACCTTGGGACGGATAAGAGTCCATTATTGTTGAACCAAAAAGAAATTAGTAATAAATAGCTGACTTCTAGAGGTACCGCCACTTACACAAGTGGGGTCTGTTGAAAATGTTGTTATCACACATCAGTTGTGATATTCATGTGGTCTGTCTCCATATATAAGTTTAAGCTTTTGAGTTATACTTTCGAACATGATATCAGAGCTGTTATTCCTTTCCGTGTGTGCCCATCCCCCATTTAATTAGTTTCCACGTGCCGCTCGTAATTTGGCTTGCGGCGTGCACGTGATAGGGGACCTCTTATAGCATAAGTGGAGTTAATCACGGAAGTAGTTATTACTCGTTGGTAGATGCTGGACCATGCTTTTGGTCTGCCAGATTCCCAAATTCATGATTAAGAAAGTTAATTAAGGCAAACAAGGGTTCGTAAATTAAGATTTGAACCAAGGATCTCTTACCCTCACACCATGTGGGATTTTGTAGAATCACCACCAACTGTTCTAAAAGCTACACTATTATATGAAAGATTGCTTGAATTTGGAGAAAACGTGTTAAAATTGTGTCTCGATTTTGAGCCCGAAGTGAAATTGTAAATATTCCGAATTGAATATTTTACGGATATCCGAAATTGAGCAAAATATCATACCTGCGTTTTTTGGAAATCTTTTGGTAAGATTGCATGAAGCTTGAAATCTATGGATATCTCACGTTGGAGTCTGGGCGTGAATTTATGAAGTCCATCTTGGACTCCGTTTTGGATAGCCATGTGATTGGAGTTGAAAAAAAAAGAAAAGAAAAGAAGAAGGACGAAACATGAAGCAAATCTTTGGATTGCTTTGCCGTCCTCTTGAGATTCTGTTTTGCATTAAAAAAATATTTTTTTTATTCAATTCCTGGTGGCTTACATGCATATATAAGCATGACGTTGTTAAATGAGAAAAGGGTAGAACAGAGTGGCTTCGACATATTATATCCGAGAAGAAGACATCGAAGCGTTGTTTTTTTCACGCGAGTGCTTGATATTGAGTCTTCGTTTTGTTCGCGGAATTACATCAAGAATTTAAGTGTCGAAGCCGGTTAAATCTTGAGGTTAGATTTGTGTTTTAATTCCTTTGCGAGATTAAGAGATTATTTCGCTAGGAATTGTGGGCTAAACACTGTGTGTGTTCTTGGATGTAATTGGGGTTGGGAAACACCAAGAGTGTTTGTGTAACTCGAGTGTGATCTGTAATCTCTGTGTATCGCTTATTCTATTATGGAATTCGTTGTCGCTCTCCCCGTGGATGTAGGTCTTTACGACTGAACCACGTATATCAGGTGTTCGATGTACTTTGCTCGTTCCGTCTATTATTCGATCGATCGCTTGTTCCGTGCAACAAAACGACTTGTTTACAAGATTTATATGCTCTTCACATGTATACAATGTTCCCCCACCTAAAAATTTGGATCTTTTTGTTAGGCTTTCTAAGAGACAGGCCTGCATAAACCTTGCACGCTTGCACCAACCTTGCATGTGACTTAATGATTCAAACACTGGAAAATGATAAAAATATTTTTCTAATATTTTTTTTTTCATTTTTGTGGAGCAAATAGAGCCTAAAAATGTAACAAATCCAACTTAGGGTACGTTTATTTCACAGAAAATCTCATGCCAAAGGAAAACACTTTCAATAAAAATCTTTTTCCACGAAAATGGGCAGTTTTCATTTATTTTATGATTTAGGGGACTTCCTATCGAAATGGGCAGTTATTCACCGTCAAAAAAGTAGAGGATCTCCTTATGATTTGATTTATTCATTATACTACTGTCTTTTTATTCCACTTGGCATGTTGTAAGGCTCAACAGAAAAGTTTAATCTAATCAGAGAGAGGGAGACTAAATTTGTACGAGGCACATTATAATCACGCTATTTAAGCAATGGATGAGAGATTACAATTGCTTATTTGCGAGCTGGAAACAGCTACTGTTTGTGCGAGCCTGTTGCAGTAAATCCATCGCGGTCAATAAGTTTAACAAGGAAGTCTCGGGATCTGAGCTCTCGACCTGTGTTCTGTAAGATCTTAGTATGTCCAATAAAAAATGCTTAAATAATTAGGTGGAAGGAGACGGAATTAAAATTGGCCACAAATTTGTATGAAAGCTCAACTCTTTGCTCAGGTGTGGGAGCGCAAAGGGTGGCTCTTGAGCTCACAAGGAGGAGAAGCCCCCAGCAAGCTCAAAAGACATGTGCCTCTCTTTTGCACCCTTCAAGCTCCTCCGTTTGAGACATGCTATTGCTGGCTGCTCGTTGCCCCAGGAGGCTCGCGACAAGACATGAAAGTTGATTTCGCCACGGATTGCTCTCGCAAGAAGAAGGCTACAAGCGAGCGTGCGTTCCGAGTTGTCAAGGTCAAGCTCATGTCCCTTTTCGATTTTTTTTCTAAACCGAGTGCGGCTTCACGTCGTCACGTGCATCTGGGCTACGGCGTCGCTCTTGAAGAATTACAGGAGTCCTAACAGTAACTGTTGACTGGATGCTATCCCGGGTGGGTTGAGCGTCGACGTACTCGTGACCATTGTGATGATAATCTCCTTCATCGTCGTAGAGGTCATGCGGTTCTTCCTCATAAGTTTCTCCGAATGGGCTAAAGTGACGTGGATCTTCTTCATCGTACGTGCAGAAGAAGTCATGGCAAGAGAGTGATAGGAATCGTGCCCCAATTTCAGAAATATAATCCAAGAAAACAATACACACTAACAGAATATAGCGATAAAAGAACAGAATTAGAAGAACACACCAGAGAATTTGTTATCGAAGCTCACCCAAACCTGGGCTACGTCTCCGCGCAGAGGCACTCTGCGAATCCACTAGTCTTCGAGAAAAGTAAGAATACAACTAACGATCTTCTCACAAGATCGAAGGAAAAAGAAAACGAGAACACTTAAGAATGCCGTCACGGCCTCTCTCTCTCTCTCTCTCTCTCTCTCTCTCTCTCTCTCTCTCTCTCTCTCTCTTTCTCTCTATTCGCTACTTTGCGTATTCTGTCTGCTCTTGCGCTTTCTGTCTGCTCTTCTATTGGCTACAACCTATATATCCCTAATATATAAGGTGTATCTTTTAACCTAGAAGAAAAGGAAAGGACAAAAGATACAAAAAAAATCTTAATAATATCTTTTAATATATTTTGGCTTCACGCCAATAATCTCCCACTTGAAGACAAATATATCTGATGCACCAAGCAACTTTGCATCCATCCTCTTCAAAAACTAGTAACTCGAACTTGTGCCTCTGCGATACTCCTCATCAATTAGCATAGAGTAATACCAATAATAGTAGTACAGAAAGTATGCTTCTCTCTGTCTACTACCTTGGTAAACATGTCAGCTGGATTCTTTGATCCATCAATCTTCTGTAACTTTAACTCGTTATCTTTTAATGCTGACCTGATGAAGTGATAACGCTTCTTGATATGTCTAGTCCTTGAGTGATAAGCTGTATTCTTTGCTAAGTGTACTGCACTTTGACTATCACTCCATAGTGTGCTCACTGGCTGCTTTCGATGTAGCTCTTCCAAATAATCTTGTAACCACATGATTTCCTTAGAGGCTTCCGTGATCGCCACGTACTCTGCTTCTGTCGTCGATAAAGCCACTATTTTCTATAGTTGAGATACCCAACTCACTGTTGTACCTGCAGCTGTAAAGACATATCCAGTGGTATTTTTACCACTATCTCGATCACCCGAGTGATCTGCATCCACATAACCCTGCAATTATAGAGATGTACCTCCATAACACAGAGAGTAATTTGATGTACCTGCTAGATATCTCAATATCCATTTTACTGCATTCCAATGCTCTTTGTCCGGGTTCTGCAAATATCGATTCACAACTCCCACTGCCTGTGCAATGTCAGGTCTCGTGCTCACCATAGCATATATCAAACTTCCAACTGCTGACGCATACGGCACTGCCGCCATCTCTTTTCTCAAAGCTTGAGTACTGGGACACATATCCTTGGAAAGTTTGAAGTGACCTGCTAGAGGAGTCACAACCGGTTTTGCCTTGTCCATGTTGAATTTTTTCAACACCTTGTTCACATAGTCTTCCTGCGACAACCATAATTTCTTATTTTTCCTGTCCCTGATGATTTTCATGCCTAAAATCTTATTGGCCTCTCCCAAGTCTTTCATAGCAAACTGCGCTGCTAACATCTTCTTTACTTCTGTGATTCTCTTCATATTAGAACTAGCCACTAGCATGTCATCAACATATAAAGAGAGATATACAATATTACCATTGCTATACTTTCGAAAATAAACACAATGATCAGCCTCACAGTGTGCAAATCCTTTTTCTTCCATAAAATCATCAAACTTTAAATACCATTGTCGCGGAGCTTGCTTTAAGCCATACCAGCTTTTCTTCAAGCGACATACCCTGTGTTCTTTACCTTTGACTTCAAAACCTCTAGGTTGCGTCATGTATAACTCTTCATCTAAATCACCATGCAAAAAAGCTATTTTTACATCTAACTGCTCAAGATGAAGATCCTCCACTGCAACTATACTCAACAACACTCTGATTGATGTCATCTTCACTACTGGTGAAAATATCTCGGAGTAGTTGATCCCTTCTTTTTGAGAAAAGCCCTTTACTACAAGTCTCGCCTTGTATCTGATACTACCATCAACTTCATTTTTGATCCTATACACCCACTTGTTTAACAAAGCTTTTTTACTTGTGGGCAACTTGGTTAACTCCCAAGTTTTGTTCTGAATTAACGAGCTCATCTCGTTTTTCATAGCACGCTCCAACTGCATGTGAGATGTGTCTTTCTTTGCCTCATCATAAGTCTCCGGCTCTCCTAAATCTGTCTATAAGACATGGCTCAGAACAATATTAGCTGAAGTATAAAAAATTACCTTTGACTTTCTCCCACGTGTAGATCTCCTCAAAACAGGTACTTCAGGATCGGTAGTCTGTTTCGGATTATCGCATTCCTCTTGAACTGCCTGCTCATTAATAATGTGTTCATCTTGAACAACCTCCCCTTCAGATGCACTCTGATCTGCTGGAACCATATTCACAGGAATTATGTCCAACTCAATATATTCTGGTTCTACTGCCGTCTCATGCTCTGTCTGACGATATTTGTACATCTTTTCTTCCTGGAACACCATATTTCGACTGCGAATGACTTTGTTATTCTCATAATCCCAAAGCCTATATCCATATTCATCGCCGCCATATCCAATAAAGATGCACTTTTGAGACTTAGCGTCAAGCTTTTTCCTATCCTCTCTGTCAATCAAAGCATATGCAATACAACCAACAACTTTTAGATATGAATAATTGAACTTTTTACCTAACCACTGCTCTTGCGGTACTCCTCCATCCAGCGCACTAGATGGACTCCTGTTAATCAAATATACAGGTGCATCAACTGTAGCAGCCCATAAGTATAACGGCAGACCCGCATGTAGTCTCATGCATCTTGCACGTTCCAAAATGGTCCTGTTCATTCTCTCAGCCACACCATTCTCTTGAGGAGTTCTAGGAACAATCTTTAACCCATGTATGCCTTCTTGGCTCAAATATTCTGTAAATTCATTGCTCATGTATTCACCACCATTATCAGATTTTAGAGCTTTAATCTGATAACATGTTTCTTTTTCTACCATGGTTTTCCACATTTTGAAAACACCGAATACTTCTGATTTTTCTCTAAGAGCATATACCCAAGTCTTTCTTATTGCATCATCAATAAAAGTGACAAAATATCTCTTACCACCATAAGAGAGTTCTTGAGCCGGTCCCCATACATCAATATGAACCAACTCTAACTTTTGCTTTTTATTTGGTCGCCCATTCAATTGAAAACTAACTGCTTTTTATTTTCCATAAATGCAACTTTCACAGAAATCTAACTCAACTTTCTTCAAACCTGGAAGCAACTTTCTTGAATGTAACTGCTTGACACCTTTTTCACCAAGATGCCCCAAACGATAATGCCAAAGAGTAGATAAATTATCTGTAACCACTGTAGTTGCAACCATATCACTGATATTGTCTCCTTGGAGAAGGTAAAGTGTACTTGTACGCTTTCCCTTTGCTACTACTCTTGCTCCTGAGGTTATCTTCCACTCTCCGCCTCCAAAAGTTGTTACCATGCCTTCTTGGTCAAGTTTGCTAGTTGAAATCAAATTTTTCTTCAACTCGGGAATATGTCTGGTTTCACGCAAATTAGTCGTCCGCCACCTGAGATATTCAAAACCACAGTTCCTTTTCCTACAATTGGACACATGTGGCCGTTTCCCATAACCACTTGCCCAAAATCTCCACTGGCATAATCAATAAATATATTTATAAATATATTTCTTTGCGAGGTACAATGAAAAGAGGCACCAGAGTCAAGAAACCACTTATCTGTAGCCAAGTCAAGCCCTGCAGATAAACATAAGTTTTCTAACAAAGGCTCATCGCTTACCACATTAGCTCCTTGATTCTCATCTCGCAGCTTCTTTTTGTAGGCTTCACATTGAAATCTACGATGCCCCGTCTGGTGACAAAACCAGCACTCATCTTTTGTAACCTCTCTCTTTCCCCTGGATTGTGACCTACCACGCCCGCTGAATTTTCCTCTGCTTTTGCTTCTTCCACGGTTCTCCACTGCTAGTGCCGTTGAAGATGCAGATGCCGAAAATTTATCTCCACCTGAGACTTTTCGTCTCATCTCTTCATCCATGATACTGCTCACAGCATCATCCAGAGTCAAATCATCCTTCATGGTGCTCGAAATTCCTTGCACCGCGGTGTTGTAGCTTTCCGGAAGAGAACATAGAAATTATAAGGCTTGTAACTTCATATTCAGATTTATGCCTGCGGATTCTAATTGACCTGTAACTTGCGTGAAACTGTTAATATGCTCTGCAACAAAACCTCTGTCAGATAATTTCATATTAACCAATTTCTTTAACAAAAATATCTGATTCGATGTAGATGGCTTCTCATAAATATTCGTTAGAACATCCATAGCTTCTTTTGCAGTCTTAGCTTTCGCGATGTGGTATCCTGTCTTTTTCGTCAAACCTAGACGAATCGTACCTAACGCCTTTCGATCAAGAATTTTCTATCCTGATTCTGCCGTCGGATCAACTTCCGCGATTTCAGGTTTCCAACCCTTAAGTGGTGCATAGAGATCTTTCTGATAAAGATAGTCCTTTATTTGGAGTTTCCACCACCCGAAATCCTGCCCATCGAACTTATCGATTCTAATTTTATCTTCTGCCATACCATTTGCTTTTAATCGAACGTCACCGAAAAACCCTCGATGTTCTCGATTAGCCAACCTAGGCTCTGATACCAGTTGATAGGAATCGTGCCCCAATTCTAAAAATATAATCCAAGCAAACACTCCACACTAGCAGAAGATAGCGATAAAAGAACAGAATTAGAAGAACACACCAGAGAATTTGTTATCGAAGTTCACCCAAACCTGGGCTACGTCTCCGCGCAGAGGCACTCTGCGAATCCACTAGTTTTCAAGAAAAGTAAGAATACAACTGACGATATTCTCACAAGATCGAAGGAAAAAGAAAACGAGAACACTCAAGAATGTCATCACGGCCTCTCTCTCTCTCTCTCTCTTTTTCTCTCTATTCGCTACTTTGCGTATTCTGTCTGCTCTTGCACTTTTTGTCTGCTCTTCTATCTTCTCTCTCTTCTATTGGCTACAACCTATATATCCATAATATATAAGGTGTATCTTTTAACCTAGAAGAAAAGGAAAGGACAAAAGATACAAAAGAAATCTTAATAATATCTTTTAATATATTTTGGCTTCACACCAACAGAGAGGGCGTGCGCTGAGAGGCTGATTGGAGCAATATGTGGCGTCCGGTTACTAAAGCCATGGGAGCGAAAGCTTCGTCAGTACTCATTCCTCGAGTCATGCATCTACAAACCTCCCATATTATTGAACAACGCGTTTATGGCGGCCTACACTGATCAAACTAGGGATGGCCAAAAAAAAAATTTGTTGTTGTATAAATTCCATCTTTTTCGTTTCAAAATCGAAATTGAAAATATAGGCTGTGTTTGGAAGATCGGGTGTAAGATCAATGTACATGTTGATGCAGCTTCAAGTATATTCATTGTATGTTTGTCGCAACTCTATCAGGACACGGCAGAATCGCCCTATTCTCAGTAAGAGCTTCCCCCTCTTCCTCAAGAGTTTTGCCGTGATAGTCTACCGGGATAAGTACATCTGGAGTGCCACAACTTTTGTACAGCGAACTCTTGAGTACCGTAACTTTTTTTTTCGCTCACTTGAATGCCACAATTTTGAAAAATCGATCACTTAAGTGCCATTGGCAGCATTGCTTGCCGGAAGCCCTATATGGATGCCGGAAAATCTGACATGGCATCGTTGGCGCATTTTTTTAAATATTTTCTAGACTATCTTTATTTTTAATTTTTTGAAAATTTTTTATTTTCCCGTGTATGTTTTTTCTAGGTTTTGATATTGGCCGGCGAGGGTCACCGTCGACCCTCGTCGACCACAAATCCGTTAGCCGAGGGCGAGGCAGTCCCCACCCCTCGGCAGTAGATTCGTGGCCAGCAAGAGTCACCGGTGACCCTCACCGGCCATTGTCAAAAACTCAGAAATTTAAAAAACAAAAGAAAAATGAAAAATGAAAAATAATATAAAATAATGATTAAAAATTCCTACATGTGACAAAAAAATCAATAAAAATATAACAAAAAATCCACATAGGACGATTTGTCGAAAGTGGTACTCGAATGATCGATTTTGCATTGATTTGGTACACAAGTGAGCGAAAAAAAAATAGTACTCAAGTGATCGCCATACAAAAGTTGCGACACTCCAGGTATACTTACCCTAGTCTACCCTTAAACCCTATCTCTCTTCCACAAATGGAGTCATATCCCTGTCTGCAACCCCATTCCTGTCACCTGCGGATCTCTTCATTTATCAGAGACATTCCCTCGTATAATTTCCCGTCTTTACCATCAATTCCAGCATAGCCATCATCCCAGCACCTCGTTTTCTTCCTGTTCTTCATTATTACATATAATGAATGATTGAAAATCAATAAATAATTATAGGTCGCCTCTTACAGATAATGAATATTTGAAAATCAATCTGATAATTATTATTAATAAAAAAGAACAAGACATTAAAAAAAACACAGTATAAATGCAAAAAAATAATGAATGCTTACCCTTAAGATTCGATACAAAAATCAGAGATCGCTCCTATTGTTTTGCAATTTAGACACTTTTGAAAGAATTTGATAATAAACATATACACAATATAAAAATACCTTTCACAAATAAAAAATGTTAGACGACCATTTGAACAACTATATGTAACATGATAATCCATATTTGACGTATAGATGAAGTTAGAGAATAATTAAACAAACTACATGCTAAGTAGAGTTGACACCAACACGGGACACGACACGCCAACACATCATTTCTAAAAAATAGAAAATTTCGACACATTGAGACACGTTGTATTTTAAATATATATTTTTATATATACTTGGCAAAATTATCATTTTTATTATTATTTCAATCAAATCAATTTAATTCAAATTCAAAAATAAACAAATAATTATAAGAAGCCTAGAATTGATTCTACATCGGTGGTGAGGGAGAGAGGAAAAAGCAAAATGACTTGGAAAAATGAGAACTAAAACATGATTCTAAAGATTTATGAAGACTATTTTGTTCTTTCTCTTTTGCACCCTTCTTACTCTCTTTCTGAAAATTGTGAAATTGCAGGTTGAATGGGAAGATGATCGTGAGGATAATGCAATTGAAATCAACAAAAAGCATGGCATTGTCCAGACCGTGGGATTTGTACCTGGACTTAAAGTTGATTTCAGCTCACTTGTGCGGCTCGCGGAGCTAAAAAGAATGAGACTTGAAACATAACTCCATGATTTGTCTGGTTTATGGGAATTATCACGCAATTTGATCAAGTCCCATATCGATGGTGAGAGAGAAAAAAAAAAAGAAGAAGCATGAAGCCCCTTTAAGAAGTCAAGAGTAATATTTGAAGGCTTACAAGTTGAAGGAAGGAGTCCCACCTTGACTATTTAGTGAGGATAACAAGTAAGAAAGCTCTTCAAAATACCAAGATGAGATATGAAAATTTACTTCTCTCAGCTTGTTGGTTAAGGATTAAGTGAAAAGTTCAAATTTTTTTATTGAAAGGCAACATAGTCGACATGCGTGTTGACCGCGTGTCTGCAGGTGTCGAACGCGTGTCGATGTCGAACACATCGACACACACCCTTTTATGGCATGTCGGTGCTTCTTAGACTACCTGTAGTTTTCACAAATAAAAGAGTACCTAAAAATAAAAAATAAAAAAATTATTTAATATTAAAAACTATAATTACATAATTTTTACAAAATAAAAACATATCTATAATAATATTATTTGTCAAGTTCATAAATAAATATGACCGATGAATCATTAGTGGTGATTCTTATGCTTTAGTGTAACTATATACATATGTTACTATTTATATTTGAAAATTACACATCACCAAGCACGCAAAACAAAATTAAGTCCCCATTACTTTGAATATCTAAGTTTTGGGGTGTGCTTATGCCTCATTTACAGTAAAGCATAGGGGTCCTGCTCCCTAGTGACCGAGCGAGGTGTTGGGCCTTTTTAATGGGTCCAGCCCATTAGGTTGTTAAAAACCTAAGGCAGCAGCAGCAACTAAAAAGCAGCAAAAACAGAACACGCACGATAGTGAGAACAGCAGCCATCGAGAGGAAATCGCCAGAAAACAGAGAGAAAAACGCAGCAGTTTTTCTGTGTGTTAGGCGGTGATCAAATCGACGATCGGAGGTCTTCCCGTGGTCCGATTGGGCTGAAATTTTGACAGCATTTTCAAGACTCGTTGTTCTTGATTCTGAACGGTTGGATCGTGATTTGGAGGTATTTATTGTAGCTGTTCGTGGGTATTTCGGGACTGCATATTTTGGGGGTGATTTTCATCCGGTTCTCTCGTTTACGGTGTTGTTGTTGCTTGATCTTCACTTATAGCTTTGGGATTTTATTGTCGTTGTATTCAGCGAGTTGTGTACCCAAACGATTAATATATAGTGAAGATTCGGGTGGACTTCGTGAGCGGTCTCGTGGTTTTTATCCTTCGCATTGAAGGAGTTTTCCACGTAAAAAATTCTGGTGTTGTTTTTCTTTCAATTCGCATATTTCATTGGTTGTGCTCGAATCGGTTTCTCACAGGTTTAGTCAAAGGGGGAAAATTATATATGCTGCCTGTTTTTTTCTAACATAGTAGTATCAGAGCATTGTTTTTGACTGAACGATGGAACCGAACGTGAGAAGAATGGTTAGTTTGAATGGAAAGAATTATCATGTATTGAGAGGAAAGATGGAAGATCTACTATATGTGAAACGGTGGCATTTACCAGTGTTTGCTGATACTAAACCTGATAATATGAGCGATGCTGATTGGAATCTTGAGCACAAAATTGTGTGTGGATTTATTCGACAATTTGTCGATGATAATGTTTTGAATCACATCAGCAAAGAATCGCATGCTAGGACATTGTGGAATAAGCTGGAGTCATTATATGCACGGAAGACTGGCAACAACAAAATATGTTTGATTAAATAATTTATGGAGTTGCATTATAGAGATGACCAAACTATATCAGATCACTTGAATGAGTTTCAGGGAGTGATAGATCAACTTTCTGCCATGAATATTAAATTTGATGATGAAGTGCATGGACTTTGGTTGCTATGTACCTTGCCGGAATCTTGGGAGACTTTTCGTATGTCTTTAATTAATGCTGCACCTGATGGTATTGTTACCATGAATTTTACAAAAAGTGGTGTTCTGAATGAAGAGATGAGAAGAAAAACACATGGTTCTTCCTCTCATTCAGAAGCTCTAGTTGTTGAAAACAGGGGCAGAAGTCAGAGTAGAGGTCCGAAAGATAATTACAAGAGCCGAAGCAAGTCAAGATCATGGAAGAAGACTATTGAGTGTCATCACTGTGGTAAGATGGGTCATATGAAGAAAAATTGCTTCCAGCTGAAAAATGAGATTAGGAATGAGAAGAAAAATGGCAATGAAAATAACAAGAGAAGAAATAATGGTAGTGATGATCGGGTGGCAAATGCTACTGATGAACTTGTTATTGTTTGCTATGATGATAATGTTAATTTTGCATCTGATAATTCAAATTGGGTTATTGATAGTGGAGCTTCTCTTCATATTACCTCTAGGAAAGAGTTCTTTACATCCTACAGGTCAGGAAATTTTGGTACCTTAAGGATGGGTAATGACGGTTTGGCTGCTGTTGTTAGCATAGGAGATATGTGCTTGGAGACTAGTACCGGAGCAAAACTAATTTTGAAAGATGTTAGACATGTTCCTGATATTCGTCTGAATCTGATTTCAACTGGAAAGCTTGATGATGCAGGATTCTGCAGTACTTTTGACAATGGTCAGTGGAAACTCACCAGAGGCTCATTAATTGTGGCTAGAGGTATGAAACAATCTTCGTTATATTTATTTCAGGCTAAGATTTCCAAAGACATGTGTAATGTTGTGGAAGATGAGAATGCAACTGTATTATGGCACAAGAGGCTTAGTCATATTAGTGAGAAAGGAATTGGCTTATTAGCTAAAAAGGGTTTACTCTCTGGAGTAAAGAGTGCAAGACTTGAGAAGTGTGCACATTGTTTAGCAGGGAAACAACGAAGAGTTTCTTTCAAGAGTCATCTGCCTTCGAGAAAATCGGAGTTGCTAGAACTAGTGTATTCAGATGTTTGTGGTCCAATTAAACCACTAACACTTGGTGGCGCAACATACTTTGTGACCTTCATTGATGACCATTCAAGAAAATTATGGGTTTATTTCTTGAAGACGAAGGATCAAGTGTTAGATACATTCAAGCAGTTTCAAGTTTCAGTTGAAAGACAGACTGGTAAGAAGTTGAAATGCATTCGTTCAGATAACGGTGGTGAGTACATTGGACCATTTGATGAATATTGCATGCAATAGGGAATTCGACATCAGAAGACATCTCCTAAAACGCCTGAGTTAAATGGCGTAGCGGAAAGAATGAACAGAACACTGATTGAGAGAGTCAGATGTTTGGTTTCAAATGCAAAATTGCCAACATCTTTTTGGGGAGAGGCTTTGAGTACGGTGGTACATGTTCTTAATATTTCTCCCATTGTTGCTTTAGATGGTGATGTTTCAGACAGAGTTTGGTTTGGAAAGGAAATTTCATATGATCATCTAAAGGTGTTTGGCTGTAAAGTTTATGTTCATGTTCCCAAAGATGAGAGGTCCAAGTTAGATGTCAAGACAAAAGAGTGTATCTTTCTTGGTTATGGTTCTGATGAATTTGGCTACATGCTTTATGATCCAGTTGCGAAGAAAATTGTCAGAAGCAGAGATGTAGTATTTGTTGAGAATGAGATCATTTGTGATATTGAGAAGTTGAAGAAGACAGATTCTCGTGATTCTGATATGTTAGTTGATACTAGCTCAATCTCACCTTTTGAGTTGCAGGAACAGTTGCATGATCAAGTTGAAGACGATGGTCAGACTACAGATCAGCAGGTTCAGGGTCAGACTCATAATGATCAGTCGATTGAAAATCAGGCTCAGGGTGATCAGCATCATTCAGATGACATTGATGTTCAAGAGATTGCACCATTAGCTCCACCAACTACTTCTTTGAGGAGGTCTACCAGAGACCGCACCTCATCTACTAGATATTCCTCTAATGAGTATGTTCTGTTGACAGATGCAGGTGAACCTGAAACTTTTGAAGAAGCAGTAGAAGATAAAAACAAGAAGGAGTGATTTGATGCAATGCATGATGAGATGAAGTCATTGCATGACAATCATACTTTTGAGTTGGTGGCATTACCTAAGGGTAAAAGAGTTTTGAAGAACCGATGGGTTTACAGATTGAAGCAAGATGAGACGACTTCACGTCCTCGATATAAAGCCAGATTGGTTGTTAAAGGCTTCAATCAGAAAAAGGGAATTGACTATGATGAGATCTTCTCACCAGTTGTAAAAATGTCTTCAATTCGAGTTGTTTTGAGTTTAGCAGCTAGCCTTGATCTCCAGGTTGAGCAGATGGATGTGAAGACCGCTTTCCTTCACGGTGATTTGGAGGAAGACATATACATGGAGCAGCCTGAAGGCTTTTAGGTAAAAGGTAAAGAGAATTATGTTTGCAAACTGAAGAAAAGCTTGTATGGCTTAAAGTAGGCGCCGAGGCAATGGTATAGAAAATTTGAGTCTTTTATGGGGGAGCAATCCTATAAGAAGACTATTTCTGATCATTATGTATTTGTGCAGAAATTCTCTGAAGGCGATTTTATTATCTTATTGCTCTATGTTGATGACATGTTGATTGTTGGTGAGAATGTTTCCAGGATTGACAAGTTAAAGCAAGATTTGAGCAAGTCTTTTTCAATGAAAGACTTGGGGCCGGCTAAGCAGATTCTTCGTATGAGAATCACTCGCGATAGACAGGCGAAGAGATTATGGTTATCTCAAGAGAAGTACATAGAGAAAGTACTTCAAAGGTTCAAAATGGACAAAGCTAAAGTTGTAAGTACACCTCTTGCTACACACTTTAAGCTTAGTCATAAACAATGTCCGTCAACTGAGAAAGATCTGAAAGAGATGGAAAAAGTTCCTTATGCTTCTGCAGTGGGTAGTTTGATGTATGCAATGGTTTGCACAAGACCAGATATAGCTCATGTAGTTGGAGTAGTTAGCCGTTTTATGTCAAATCCAGGTAGAGAGCACTGGAATGCATTGAAGTGGATACTGAGATATCTCCGATGCACTTCTAGTTTGAGACTTTCATTTGGGAGTGATAAGCCGATTCTTGTTGGATATACTGATTCTGACATGGTAGGAGATATTGACACAAGAAAATCTACTTCAGGTTATCTGATTACTTTCTCAGGGAGAGCTGTGGCTTGGCAATCAAGATTGCAGAAATGTGTTGCCTTGTCGACGACAGAGGCAGAGTTCATCGCAGCAACCGAAGCATGTAAGGAATTACTTTGGATGAAAGAGTTCACGCAGGAACTTGGTTTCACTCAAGAGAGGTATGTTTTATTTTGTGATAATCAAAGTGCTATACATCTTGCAAAGAATTCCACTTTTCATGCCAGGTCAAAGCATATTGATGTGAGGTATCACTGGATACGAGAAACTCTGGAATCCAAAAGGTTAGAACTTGAGAAAATACACACAGAAGATAATGCTTCAGATATGATGACGAAAACTCTCACTAGAGAGAAGTATGAGTTTTGTCGGCGTCAGGCCGGCATGAATTTTTTATGAATTCTTTTGTGTCGAGATCTCCCTTAATGGGCTGGAGGGGGAGATTTGTTGGGCCTTTTTAATGAGTCCAGCCCATTAGGTTGTTAAAAACCTAAGGCAGCAGCAGTAACTAAAAAAGCAGCAAAAACAGAACACGCACGATAGTGAGAACAGTAGCCACCGAGAGGAAATCGCCAGAAAACAGAGAGAAAAACGCAGCAATTTTTCTGTGTGTTAGGCGGTGATCAAATCGACGATCGGAGGTCTTCCTGTGGTCCGATTGGGCTGAAATTTTGACAGCATATTCAAGACTCGTTGTTCTTGATTCTGTACGGTTGGATCGTGATTTGGCGGTATTTACTGTAGCTGTTCGTGGGTATTTCGGGACTGCATAGTTTGGGGGTGATTTTCTTCCGGTTCTCTCGTTTACGGTGTTGTTGTTGCTTGATCTTCACTTATAGCTTTGGGATTTTATTGTCGTTGTATTCAGCGAGTTGTGTACCAAAACGATTAATATATAGTGAAGATTCGGGTGGACTCCGTGAGCGGTTTCGTGGTTTTTATCCTTAGCATTGAAGGGGTTTTCCACGTAAAAAATTCTGGTGTTGTTTTTCTTTCAATTCGCATATTTCATTGGTTGTGCTCGAATCGATTTCTTACAGGTTTAGTCAAAGGGGGAAAATTATATCCGCTGCCTGTTTTTTCCTAACACGGTGGCCTAACTAGGTTGCACTAACACTCCTCCTAGGTGTGAGTGTCGTGTCGGACACCGCGTCCGACATCGACACCCGTCCGACACCTCCTGACACTCGTGTCGGTCGCGTTGACCGCGTGTCGGCATTTTGACACTCGGTCAATGCGGCCGACACTCGTACCTGTGTCCGACGTGTCGGACACGTGAAACTCCTTAAAAAAGAGGAAAAACTTAATATTGGCAGTTTGGACTTTGGAACCCTATATATCATAGAATTGCAACCCCGTCGACGCTTTTCCCTTTCCTTCTCTCTGAGTTATGGGACTGACTCATCTTCTATAAATTTAGCCTTAACTACTCGGCAATGCTAACTTTCAGATCTTTTATGAAAGATAAAATCTTCTAACCTCGTTTGATATCCTTTGATGGTACCATGCTTTTAACTTACCGTTGAGTTTTTCAGAAAATAATATCTTTCTGTTTTTTTACAATTCTTGAGTTTGTCAAATTGTTGACATAAGTGAAAGCTCGCCATCTACTATTCGAATTAGTGCATATAATGCCCATTTCGGCTTTAT
Organism: Rhodomyrtus psidioides; assembly: GCA_021437785.1. NCBI lineage: Eukaryota > Viridiplantae > Streptophyta > Magnoliopsida > Myrtales > Myrtaceae > Rhodomyrtus > Rhodomyrtus psidioides. Next base: position 107,964 of record JAILYB010000265.1, on the reverse strand, counting down.
TTTTTTTTATATTGAAAAAATATATTTAATATAGCGTGTCCCCGACGTGTCGGATTTTTCTATTTTTGAGAAATTGTGTATTGACGTGTCGTGTCATGTCGGTGTCGGTATCGGTATCGGTGGAACCTAGGGACCTAGGCGAGCCAGATGGCTTTTACAATTTGACCTTTTTTTTCCCTTGTGAATAGAAATTATTTATATATAATTTTTTTCTCTTACAATTGAAAGTGGTAATAGAGAGATGTGAGCTGCTAATTATAGTAAAAATCCTCTGCTAGATGTAATCCTAGTTTAAGGATAAATCGGAACAAATCTTGTGTGTCACGATTTCTCTTTCTCGCTTTTACTCTTTACTTTCGTATGACTTGTGCGCCAAATCCTAACAAGTTATTCATATATGATTGTCGCGACCTAAAACTGAAAATTCTAGGTTAACGGATTATCAGGTTAATTAAATTAACTAACCTAATTCGGACTCTCCCAAATCCTACAGAATCGCGACTTAGGTTCATTTAAAAAAAAAGTATCAAATTGGAGTCACCACTAATCGTTCTTGGTAGGTCGATTAGAAACCTAAATAAAATAGCGGGATGACTATTTTATTTCTAAGAACTAGAGATTAAGTGTTCGGGAATTTGGTTACATTAAATTTTCAATTAATGCCCTTTCGGTACCAATTTTCATGAAAAAAATCATGATTTGATGATTTAAGATTTTCTCTTGTTTGGTGTAATGCTAATGCAAAATGACATGAATATATGCATGAATGACGTGCAAGACATGGCAAGTATGATTCTAAACTATATGCTATGCATGATATTTTGGTATTTTTATGGATTTTCGGATTTATGAAAAATGATGGCAAAAACAATGCTAAAATGAAAACATCATCAATTATAACTTAAGAAATCGACTTCTCAAAATCTCAATTTATATTAAATGTTATTTTCATGTAAAAGATGATAAAAAAAATGTAATTTACCTTAAGAAAAAGGCGTCATATTTTTGGTATTTTTTAGGAATTTAATTAAAAAGGAAAAACACAAGAATTTGAACAAAAATAAACAATCTTGCCCATAATTCACCTTAAATTCTGAAATCTCCGATTTAATACGCAACGTACCCTTGGATCAGGGCCAGAGAACGGATTATATAAAGAACTACCATCAGCCCTATATACATAGGGCAAATCATGAAATTCTTTGGAGTTATCAATCCGCCCCTCAAAATAGAGGGTTTGATGTATAGAATTCGTGTATATTCGAACACGATCATACTTCAAAATCGAAGTCAAATTGCGTGCATTGATATACATATCCGAAGGGACAAGGCGCGAGGGAGCATGAATTATGGGCATGATCGTTTATTTAAGTGCAAATTTTAACAAACAAGCAATCACATGAGTTAATGGATATGCAATGGTAACGAATAATTCAAAATAGGCAAAAAAATATCCTAAATATTCTAGCGTAAACATCATTACCAAATCGTGAATGACGTTACCAAGTTTGAACCGAAATAGAATCAATTCGATTCTTGCTCGAGGATCACAGATCGGTGAGGAATTCCGCACACCTCAAGGACTTCGACATGATGGCTTCACCATGGTTCATGGATGGTGTAGTTCTTGGTCACGACGTAGCTTGCTCATCATTACAAGGACGTCAAAGCGAAGATAATTCATAATCGGTGGACTGACGGCGTTAGTGCCACCAAAACAGAATATTCTCGTCCATAATGACCTGTGGGACTCAAAAATAAAATTCAACCATAAGAAACCAAATCAAAAGAAACAAAATAAATTAAGAGAAGACAAAAGTAAGTCCCCATTGAATCGAGAGAATTTTATCCGCTCTCCCATCTATAATGTATGACTCTGCTCCATACTACAAGTCTGCGTTGGGCAATGAGAAGTGCAGTAAATCGGCAAGGATTAATGGCAAGACCAATTCGAGGTTTTGTGGCTATTCGTGGTGGACATCGGACCGAGTAACGATAGTAAAAGCTTCACAGATCCTGCAAAATAGAGATCATGATGGAACAGATCAACGACGCAACTTGTGCAGTAGGCGTCAGGGTTCAAAAAAGTTCTACCCAATGTCAGATGAACAACTTCCCTTAACGATTTTCAGTATTGACAATCACTCGTAGATCCATCAGTCAGGATTTGCTTCGGCGCGCGAGGATCAACAAAGCTATGGGGACGATGTTGGTTGACTGATAACCAAGCTGCCTCCTATACCTATTGCCTTTCTTTGTAGATTGGATGGATTGATGGCATGAGAGTATGTTCGGAGAGTCCACTTTGCATGAATGACCATTTACATGAATCCTGCAAAAGAGAATAAATCAATGAAATATAAAGAGAGATTTCCACAAAGAATTACTCTTCCTAAGCATCAACATATGTCAGCGCATCCCCGTCCCTTGTGAAGCTCATGTCTTCAGATGTGTCGGTTCTTTTGACCACCGACTCATTCCTCATCTGTGATGGATGACCATCTCCTTGAACATTGAACACTGACGGTAGGGTCTTCTCAGCTGGACTTGCGATGAGGAATCAAAGGCTGATCGAAGAAGAAGAGCTCAGCTGCCACGGAAGGTCACGGTCAGGTGAACTTGGCAAGTCACAGTTAGACTTCGTGGGCGAGCTCACAGATTTTGGAGGATTCTCGCTTCAGTGGTCGAAAAGTGGTGCGGCTCGTCTAGCTGGGTATAATTGCGTTGGCAATGGTTCCATAGGATTGTCGTCGCCGAAATTAGGAACGTAGGTGGCTGCGTCAGTGATGTTCTTTCGGTGATGGAAGTCAAGACGCCTCTTCTCAACTTTTAGCGGCGTATTTTCTCGAAGGAAGGGGATATGGTCTGTTCTCTCTAATGGCCGTGTTTTCAATGAATGGCCCCCCTTCCTTTTGTGCCCGTGATCGTTCTTTTATAGGGGAGGACGAATTTGGGTCCAAGCAAGAAACAAGATTTTCCTTCCTTTGTGTCTATCCCCACTACAGCTCGTGCATATATTTTGTGAAAATCAATTTTCCTAAAAATCCGGTTTTCCAGCCTTGTGAGAATTCCTATCCTTACTTCCGCTGCAAGGTGAATATACGAAACCTTGAAAGATGATCTCCTCCACCGCTAATCTGATTTGTTTATTCATATATTTGACCCTCAGTCAAATATTCTTGCCGGATAACACTGATTCTCACCTTCCAATGTGGCATCTTAAGATATCTTCTATCTCATCCTTTTCCTTTTTTTTTTTTTTACGAATTTGCTTTCCCCAACTTGCAAGATGCTTACATGGATGTTGCAAATTCCTGTGGACCGAATTTTATTTTCCTCACTTTTAAGATGAAATTTTCGGCCATGAGAAATTGTGATATGGGCCATCCAAAAATTATGCCCTTGCATGACTCATTCGTTCGAGTTCGGGTCTAGATAACAATCAAATTGAGTCCAAATCGGCATATAAAAATTGGCAACCCTCTTGAGGCCTTGATCGAAAATTCATAATGGATACTAGTCCAGCCGTTTGCCAAATAAAGCTCTTTTGACTCATCTTGACCCCAAATGCAAATGACATGACTTTGACTGAAAGTAAATATGCAATGCATGAAAAATTATTATTTTTTTGCGAGAATTATGATTAATTCTCATTTTATGCTTAAATGGACGAATTTCTAAAAAATCAAAATTTAGGTGTCAACAACGATTAAATGAATTACAAAAAAAAAATTATATCACTTCATAGTTAATGAAGATAATTCTTTTCACTCTGTACTTGATGAGAATAAGCCTCGATTTAAGGGTTGTAATATGTTTTTGAATGACCTTTCGAAGGACTTTTTTGCATTATATGGATTTCGATAGGTCATCACCAAATTTTCGCTGTAAAGTACACTTTAGTAAACACATGCTGTACATGAAGTGAATGTTGTGAAAATGGAAAAAAAGAAGAAGAAACGAATACAAGATGAACACCAGAATAACCTGTGATTGCAAAATATTATAAAGAAAACATCACGTGCCTAGATATTTGTCACGCCCCCAAACCCTCGGGTACGCGGCATCCGGGTCAAATCGTCCCAAGGGTCATAAAGGATAGCATCCCAGGTTCGCCATCGACCCCAAATTTTACTACACATGCGGAAACGTTTACTACTCCCAGACAATAAAAGAAACATGGATAGTAAAGCAAGGTGCATACCAAATCGAAACATCAATTTATTTACAGACATGTTTTAATTCAATCAGGGTAATACAATAATCAGCCTCATACTTCGAGGCGACGTCAATGTACTCCAAGAGAACCAACGGCTCCAAGCCTACGAACTTCATCACTTCGAACCTGAAAAAATGTTCCCACGAAGGGGTGAGATATACATCTCAGCGAGTCAACGCCTAAGCCTTGGTTAGGGTGTTGATTTGCCCAGAATCGTAATAACAGAATATGTATATCAACCACATGCAACTTACCCATTGATGTCGTGCATAATGCAGAGTGCATATAATATATAATCGTGTCAATACAAATCAACTGTCTAGACACTCAAATCATCCCAATGCATCCAGGCATCACAACACCCAATGCAACGATAATTCGAACATAAACAAATATGAGCTTCCGTCTTCCTACTCAGTTTGTCCCATACCAAACCTCGTACTAAGGAAATACCCACATTTTCCCATGAACGAGTCACGCTGCCCACCATTCATTTGTTAAACGATGATCCATGATATTTTATAAAGTCTACTCTACCACATGCCTATGGCACTCCAGGTAATGTCTTCTGTAAAAGAGGCATCGTCCCATATCCTATCAGCGACGGCTTCTACAAGTCGTGACCCCATGCCCATGGTACTCCAAGCACAATAACCCCATACTATGGCACTCCAGGCATATTAACCCCATGCTCATGGCACTCCAGGCATATTAACCCCATGCTCATGGCACTCCAGGCACGACATGCAGGTTTCCCAAAAGGGGTCCGATCCGTCACAAGCTGCGATCAGCTTCCGACAGTCTCTCCATGCTCCATGCCAGCTTCGCACCACACCAAGACTGTCGAGCGTCTAACAAGTCGTGTGATTATAGTCCCCAGTGCCATTGGCACCTCCAAGCACATCGAACTTGTTAGGAGTCACATCATCGTTTCATCAAAAGCCCATACAGTTCATTCGCAATCATTTCGTTCTTATCTTTGCTTATAGCCAGATGATCAAGCATTCGTGCTTTAAGACTTGGCCTTCATCCATTTTCGTTTCCAATGTGTCGCATGAGGCATGCGGCATGATATGCATACACCACACTAGCTACTATTCATCTCAAGTAGCCACAAGCCAATAATCACAAATCGACCATTCAATTGATTTCCAACTCAATTCAATCTCACGATCACATAATTATGGCAATCAGACAATTATCATGAATAGACATTTCGATAGCATGCCATAAAACTACAGGGCAACCACTCCATTCAAAGGCATTTCAGAACCAAACAGTCAAGTATTGATCAATCGAAATAGGCTAATCTTTCCAATTGAGGCCATTTAGCCTATTCCAAAATACTAACATAAACCGACCTCAATCAGTCTACCTAAACGCCTAGAGTTCTAAGCGATTAATTCTAAATGCAATCAATGACCTAAACAAGGATTAGAAGTCAACTCACAGTTAATTAGACGTGGCGATCCTTGAAAACCTTCCCACGGGCCAACTTCTTGGACATGGCCCCAAGTCCTCGGCCACGGCCCGAACACGCGGGCACACGGCCCGGAGATGGCCCAGGACATCGGCCATCATGGCCGACCACGTCCCGGCTTTAGGCCACGGCCATAGGCCAACTTGGCCGGACATGGACCAGGCACGGCCCGGCCATGCGGCCAGAACTTTCGGCCATGGCCCATGCGTGACCGGCCACGGCCCGGCCATTATGGGCCACGGCATAAGCGAGTGTGAGAGAGATGAGAGGTACATATATATAGGAAGAGATGAGGGGTGTGGTTCCACTCCTATTCTATGTGGGACATTAGGTTGATGACGTCATCGATGATGTCATGATGAAGGATGATGTCATATAGAGAATGATGTCATTGATGATGTCAAGGTGGGGTGAAGTCATGATGACATGTGATGTGTAGCAAATGCTAGGGGCATTTTGGTGATTTCTTTAAATGTCAAGGGCATTTTGGTAAATTATCCACTGAAAGGCAATTTGGTCAATTATAAATCTATTGAGGGCATTTTCGTCAAATATCGTCCTAGGGGTATTTTGGTCCCTCGCCAATCTTTTGAGGACAATCTCGTCCAATTCCAAACCAATGGTATTAGAATAAAGTCTAAGTTTAGGAATCTCGACCGTAAAATGATACGATCGATCGATTGAACCCTAAACTAATTCGATCGTCGATTCAAGAGATTTTCCACTTCCATTATATAAACCATCAAGACTTAAGCCTCAGACCTCAAATTAGAACTCTTAGGCAATTCATGGACTAAATTCTATTATCGGGAGAGTGTCGAAATCCTAGGCGTCACAATATTGCTTCTAAGAAAAATGGGACTCATAATTATCAGATTGGCATCTAACAATTCTAACTATATTTAGTAATGATAATAACTAAGAATTCGTGTTAATTTTCATCACGGGTGCTACGTCTTTCGAAAATTTCAAATAAATGTGCATGTGTTTGGACTCACTAAAGAAAAAATAAGGCAATTATGGACGACTTTACAGAGTGATCGAGACAATCTATCAACATTCAGTGTATCCAACAGAGCTCCTCCATTAAAAGACATTTTCATTCATTTATTGGCATTGTTTAACCCATTTGGCTATTCTAAAACATTTTTTTATAACAGAAATAATTTGTTTTTTGTCAGAATGACAGAAATAAGTTCAAAATATCATTTGATTCATATTAATTTACGTGCTCATATTATTTCATATGCATATCATGATCCAATAGATATTACAATCTTACATCTCATTTATTCTTTTAATCGTATGATACATACGATAGAATAATTAAATATTAAATCACGTATTCATCTAACAGTTTAAGCTTTTTGATCCGTTAGGTATGGTCTCATAAAATTTCGTGTGGTATCAGAATAAGAGTTCTCAAGTTCGAATCTTTTGAAGCTCCTATTTACCTCTCCAATTACATATTTCCATGCGTAGTAGATAAAAAAAAAAAATTAGAGTAGCTGTGAGGGAGAGTGAAAAAATAATTAAATATTAATTTACACATCTAATAATTTTAACTTTCAAACAGTTGACAATGGTCCCATAAAAATCTGCATGGCAAGGTTTGAAATCACTTCAAATATAAGTTCATGTAATCTTTAGCGCAGATTTGATTGATGTGAACAGCACTTGTACTTTATTACTCTTACAAAACTCACATGATGCCTATTATTTAGAATAATGTAGCAAACATAATCATAGCGTTGCTAGTCTAGTTAGCAAAGGGAGAAGATAAGGAAGTATGGAGGTTTTTGCTTTCTTTCTTTGTAAGCGGCCTTGTTTTTGTGTGTGTATGTGTGTGTGTGTGTGTGTTTTTTTTTTTTTTGTTGTTGTTAATCTCTAGGGAGACGAAGTGAACAAATTGAAAGGAAAATTCTTTTCTTGGCAAAGAAAAAAGGTTTCTGTACTCACACAGTTTCTGTTAAGACGTGATTCATACTTCCCATCGACATGAAAGTATGAGGTTCTGCTCTATTTCGTCTTCTGTACTTTACTTCTTGTTCTAAAACTTGCATTGATATCTATTATTTAGAACGATATAGGAATAGAAAAGCAAATTAAAGCAAAAAAGCCACAAATATTCTGTTCCGACAAAGGAGAAAGAAAAGAAAGTGCGGAGGTTTTTGCTTTCTTCCTGTGTAAGCGGGTTTGTGCGCGCGCGTTTGTTTTTGTTAATCTCTAAGGGAGACAAAGTGAGCAAATTGAAAGGAGAATTCTTTCCTTGACAGAGAAAAAGGGTTCTCTGTCAGAGAGTTATTCATACTCCCCATCGACAGAAAAACACGAGGTTCCGCTCTATTTCGTTCTGCAGGAGTGTGATTTCGCTTGTAGTTGAGCAACGTAACAAAGAACTAGGGGGTGTTAATTATAATGGCAACATTTGTTGGATGTGGCAATAGTTTAAGAGTGAACAAGGATAAATCTTACGTCTCGATTTTCTCTTTCTCGCTGTTACTCCCTATTTTCGCTGTGATTTTGCGTCGAATCCTAACACTTTCAACCGTGCCCTGCAACGTGTTATCCATGTTTCTCATCAACGTGCATAACGTAGAAGCAGAGCAAGCATCTTCCTCGTCTTTTAAGGTAATCACGTGGCGATCGTGAGCCTTTTATTGGCTAAAATGGTAATGTGTACTGTCACGTGATTTTCGCGAGTCAGCAAATCTTCTTCCGGCGGAAGGACCACATTGAGTGAATTTTTTTAATTAAAAAAAAAGTAAGAGATCACGTTGAACATCGAAGAAGGTACAGGAATTAGAATTACCCACATTGTCATCCTTTTGTTTTTGTGAAACCATAATCCTCATTGACTGGCTAATTGTGATGTTCTGGCCTCAGCGAGATTGAATCCAAGAGCTAAGTCACTCAATAAAACATTATAGAGAACTGTGCGATTCGCATTGCGTTTTCAGTGTGTGTGTGTTCTTTTTTTTTTTTGTCCTAAAGGGGAGTAATTCGTTTCGTCCCAGCACAATATACATTAAAGTCACAGCATCTTCCAATGAGTCCTAAAACTCGACACAAATTCATAGGGTTGTGGAAATTACTCGACACAAGTGTACTGAAAATCTCAAAACTTATAGCGAAAGTACAATTGAGCCGTAAAACGTTTACAAAGCACACTGAAAGTCCTAAAACTCGTCACGAAAGTACATCTGAGTCCTAAAACTTGTCAAATTAGTAAAATCAAGTCATAAAACTTGTCAAGCTGGTGCAATCAATTCCAAAACTTGCTAGCCGTTTCGGTTTGTCGAGTCGGACGGAGTAAATGGAAAAACTTGATTGCACTTTTGAAAATTTTAGGACTCAGCTGCATTTTCATGATAGGTTTTTAAACTTTCAGTGCACTTGTAAAATATATACACACACATTCTCATTGTACTGAGATCAGTAGTCATAGCATCCCTGTTCTATAAGTACAAAGATTTAGTCCCCAAACCATCCGTGAGTCTCGCTCGCAGAAATTCTATCATTTTCTTTCTCGGATTAGAAGAAGCTGAGCTAAGGCAAACATGTGGAATTTGACAATCAAAAGCTGCAATGTCTCGTTGGTCCATAGGAAGTCCCTGGAAGCTCCCGCGGTGATGCTCGTGCGGATCGAGGCCCTAATCATATTCACTGCCTTGTTGCTCCTCTTCCTGATCGTCTTCGGCTCATGTCGACGTCGCTGCAACAACGACCCGTTGCGGCTCGTCATTTTCGCGGCCTCCACTTTCTCAACCTACATCCTCACCTACACTATAGGCCTCATGCAAGACGCTCCATTCCGCAACGAGCTATTCCCCATCTGGGCAATGTTCCTGATGCTCGTCCTCGGGAGCTCCGATTCCATCTCCGCGTGCAGTCTCGAGGACCACGAGCAGTGGAGGATATACAAATGGCAGATCCGGCTCAAAATGGTTTGGGTGATGGTGCTGATAGCATTGTACTTCCGCCACAGCAGGCCCAGCACGATCACTGCAGTGGCGTGCCTCGCGTTGATCTTGCTCCATAAGTCCAACGAGAAGGCTGGGGCCTTGATGGCCGCGAGCCGGCAATCTTTGGAGAGGAGCACAAAAGCGTTTGCTGACTATATGATGTCGAAGCACCAAAGTCGGGCCAACTCAAGTGGTGAAGTTGATGTTGAGATCGTTGATCAGGTTCCCATGACAGAGTGTAAGTACATAGTGTTGGGTGAAGAGGAGCATTTGCTGACTTCCGCGTTTGAATATGCTGCTGCGATGCTGAGTGGGTTACGTTGCTTACTGAGGCGTCCACGGATGGAGATGGCACTGCCGGCACCGGACTACCGGATGAAATTGAACGAAGGCCAATTGGTCACCATTGAAAAGGTACACCTACAAGACAACTGTCTGATTTTTTCTTTTCTTTTCTTTTTAAGAAAAAAAAAATCATCTCGATCGGTCGTGGAAAATTACAATAGAAATGATGACACCATGCATTATCAATGACGCTCAGGTGTGGAAGTGTGAAGGGAGGCTCTTAGGAAGCTCGGCAGGAGGAGACCCCGACAACAAGCTCAAAGACAAATGCCTCTCTTTTGCACTCTTCAAGCTCCTCCGTTTGAGATATGCTGGCTACTCATTGCCCCAAGAGGCTCACCAGAAGGCATGGAACTTGATTCACCATGGATTGCTCTCGCAAGACGACGGTTACTTGCGAGCATTTAGAGTTGTCGAGGTCGAGCTCAACTTCCTTTTCGATTTCTTCTACACCAAGTACGGTTTCATATTCCGGCGCGGCCTGTTGGATAACAGAATGTTGGGGTTTGTGGTTTTTGTTATCGGCATCTGGGCTACGACATTGTTCTTGCAGCGTTACGAGAGACCTACCAGTGACTGTCGACTCGCCACTCTGCCAAATGGGTTGAGTGTCGACGTGCTCGTGACCAGCGCGATGATAATCTTGTTCATCATCATGGAGCTCATCCAGTTCTTGTTCCTAGCTTTCTCAGAATGGGCCAAAGTGATATGGATCTGCGAGTACGTGCAGAGGGAGTCATGGCAAAAGCAGAGGTGGATTGAGAAGATAATCAGCTTCATATGTCGGTTCGAGTTGATGAAACCTTGGGTGGGAATGCTTCATCAGTACTCGTTGCTCGAGTCCTACTCGCATAAATGTTCCAGGTTCTACAACGAGGTTGTGGCGGCAGACACTGATCAAAGTAGGGATGGCCAGAAACAGAGCACGTCGATCAAATTGCCCGAACAAGTGAAGCAAGCGGTGTTTGATGCTCTCAAGTCTGTGCCTCAATGCGTCTGGCCGATCAAATTGGAGAATGGAAAGGCCTCACTGAGACAGAAAGATGAGTTCGGGAAGCTGTTGTGGTGGGCATGTCAGTCTGAGACAGCGACTCAGGTCATAATGGTGTGGCACATCGCCACTAGCATCTGTGAGCACCAACCGCCGCTAGTAAGATCAGCCTCGCCTGCAACGGGAAGGAATTTCCTAGTGGCAACTAGCTTGTCCAAGTATCTGGCTTACTTGGTTGCTTTCGCTCCACGGCTATTGCCGGATCCCGCTAACAATGCGGCGCACGTGTTTGATCAGGTGATCATCGAAGCCAGAATCTTCTTCGGGGAATGCAAGAAACTGGAGGACCGGATTAGGGCGCTAAATAGCGGTAGCAGAGGTCCATGTCTGAGTGAAGAAAGCGTTCTCAAGCGGGGTGCTCGGCTCGGGAATCAGCTAGTGAATGAAATAGCAGAAAAAGAGACGATTTGGAAGATTCTCGCCGAGTTTTGGGTGGAAATGATGTTGTATGTGGCGCCTTCAAACGATGCGAGAGCTCATGCGGAGCATTTGGCTAGAGGAGGCGAGTTCGTAACTCACTTGTGGGCTTTGCTCACTCACGCAGGGATCGAGAGAGCTCCTCCCACTCCCAGTGACTGATAGCATCAGTTACAAGCCACCGGTGATCGACCATAATAAATTTGTTGCTTATGTACGATTCATATGGATCTCGCGTCAGTTAATCGTGTTATGTTATTTGGTTGCATCACTTGCGACTCTTACTATGCAATAAATGTGTTGGTGTTTGCAGAAGCGTGTGTTTATTTTTGGTGAGTGTGTGTACTGTTTTGGCTATTTACGGCGAGAGGAATGACTATCAGTGTACAAGGAAACACTTTTTTTATTGAGTGAGAAATAGTTACAAGTTTACACAAGCACTGTCAAGCCTATTTATAGGCAAATTTCACCGACATTTTTCTGTACAAATATTATCACGCCCCGATCCTCGAACACGCGACATCCCTACCTTAACACCCTTAGGTCACGAAGGATAGCGCCCCAAGCTCGCTATCGACCTATGATCGTAATACGCATGCGGAACGTGCCAAACTCCTAAACAACAAAATCAGCATGGGATATGACAATAAGAACATTCATTCAGTCAATTCTTCAAAAGACAACTTCAACCCTCAAATCAAAAGCAGATACTAATTAACCCTATAGAGCTAACAACACACAACCCCATTCTTCGGGGCGGCTCTCTAGGACCTCAAAAGAGACAATGGTCGGTAGAGTTAACTCCATATCTACTCTAAAGAGCTACTCCAAAAAGTCACGCCTAAGCAACCTCGAGGCTCCGTCACTTGCGACCTGAAAATGTTATCCCACGATAGGGGTGAGAAATAAATCTCAGTGAAGTCAACGCCTAAGCTCGGTTAGGACATTGATTCGCCTAGGATATCCTAACAAACAGACATGGCATATCAACCGGCACAGATATCCAACCACATGCAACTTACCCGCCAAGAAGCCACACATAATGCGATGCAGACACGACATGACAGTCAGACAACACAATCAAGGCAAGCATCACATCAATTGAGATATATGACGTCACACGTAGTCCATTTATTATTAGAATAGAGCAGTGACAGCCCGCACATAGAGCAGGGACAGCCCAATTATATGGCAGTGACAGCCATGGAATATCACGTGATAGCCATGGAATAGGGCAGTGACAGCCCAAGAATAGGGCAATGACAGCCCGCCACAATTGATGGTTGGTACTTAGTACACTAAACAGTTGGTACTCTCCTGACAGTACCAGGCATTGCCCCATCATATGACCATGCATTTCATCTGATAATTAATCAATTTTAACATCTTTGATATTAGATCGGATGCTCACACAGATGTACTCCAGACTCGGCCCAATGTCGTACTCATGCTAAATCATGCAGTTTGAGCTCACACAGGTCATATGAATGCATAATCTCATAACTAGGCTTGCGCCCGACACGGACGATGAAACACTCAGAAACTCAATCACCTCACATCACAATCAACCAACTGCAATCAGTCAAGCAGTCAAGGCACGGTCGATTAACCAGGTCAATTAATCAAACGGCTTTGATTAATCCCAATTTCATTAAATTATCGATCGTTCGCTCGGTTCTGATCTATCGCTCGCTCGCGATCAAACAACGGCAATCGATGCCCAATCAGTCAATCAATCGATTCTAACAATCAACTAGCCACAGACGACCTAACTAAATTGACTAACTTAATCAATCGCGGTCATTTACCCTAATCCCGATTTCTATCTAAATCGACCACGATTATTCTAAATAAATACCCTAATTGACGAATTAACTAACCAAGGATTAGGGGTTAACTCACAATCAAATCAAGCTCGGGCAACCAAGGCGACAACGAGTCGAGCAGCGACGGCGACGGTTCTCGATTTTCCTTGAGTAACTCGGGTTTCTCGGCTAACTAGACGGCGACCCCACCCCACAGCAGCTAGGACATGCCGTGGAGGTCCGGCCAAAACCGAACCGGCCAGCAGCTGAAACAGGGCAAAACAGATTATTTCGGTGAGGAATCTTGGCTTCAAGACTGAGACTAGGCCGGCGAAGGTTACGAGACTCACCAACAGGTCGGGGGCAAGCTTCGGAAAAGGCGGACGGTGGCGGTGACGACGACCACGAACAGAATCGGGTGCCGCTCGAGTCCAAAACAGGGGACTCGAATCTAGGGTTGTCACGGGCTCTACCGGCCCCACAGCTCCCGAAAGCTTCAAGTGACGTCAAAGGGGTCAAAGGGGGTCGGTCGGGGTAGGTGGTGAGCGGCGGTACCTTGGAGGAAGCGGCGGAGGAGGCCCGAAGCAGACCGGCCCCAAAACAGGGCACCCGACGGGCTTCGAGCTTCTACAGCGGTTCACGGCTTCGAGGTGGCTAGAAAACGGCGAGAGGGAGTTGAAGGGACTATGGGGGAGGCGGAGGACGGTGGGACGGTGGCCGGAAGCGACGCAAGAGTCAGCGGAGCACAAAAAGCCCATCGAACCCGAAAATAGGGCAGGGCGCGACAGGGCTTCCGGGGCTGTTCCGAGCGGTGAACGGTGGCCGAACTAAGGCAGGGAAGCGGCGGGGGAAGTCTAGAGGTGGAGGTGGTGGTGGTGGTCGAGCGACGACGTCCCATGAGGAGAGGAGGAGGAAGCTTCGGCCGGGGGGTTGTCGCGCTAAGAACAAGGAAGAAGAGAGAGTCTGCCGAGAGAGAGAGAAAAGAACGGTGGTTGGGGGAGTTGACTGGTTGGTGGGGGCTGGTTGGTGAGACTTTAACCAAAGGTGGGGCCCATATTGATTTGAATTCTTCTGTCTTTTATGCATGAATTATTGAGGGGTAAAATGGACATTTGGCATTTTAGGACCGAACGAAATTTCATGCACTGGACGAAAGGCATTTTGGTCAATTTCTATTGGCTAGGCTCGGGCGCGGGGATTTGATCCTAATCCGCGGTAACTAAGAATTATGAAGCCTAATCTAATTGACAGATAATTTCGAGGATCGTCCAAAATTCGTCTCTTAATTTCTTACGGTCCAAAATTCGTATCGACTGAAATTCAATTTCAATCCTTTTATCAAATTCAGACGATTTACAAATGGTAAATTTTCAAGGCTTCACAACTCTCCCCACCTTAGGAAATTTCGTCCCCGAAATTATAGTACAGTCAAAACTACTCAAAAAGATAAGGATAACTACTCTTCATGACTTCTTCGTTCTCCCAAGTAACACCTTCGGTTCCATGGTGTTGCCAAACTACCTTAACCAATGGGACTGTCTTGTTCCGGAGCACATGCTCTTTTCTGTCCACAATCCTAACTGGACGTTCCACGTACGATGCTCGCTCATCCAATTCAATCTCCTCATAACTTAGCACATGGGTGGGGTCCGACTCGTACTTTCTCAACATCGACACGTGGAAGACGTTATGCACTTGAGCAAGTCATGGTGGCAACGCAAGACGATACGCTAGATTTCCAATTCGCTCTAGAATTTCAAACGGCCCGACATACCTTGGGCTCAGCTTTCCTTTATTGCCAAAACGAAATGTCCCTCTCATAGGCGACACCTTCAAAAATACATGATTGCCCACCTGAAACTCCAAAGGTCTGCGCCTCCTATCGACGTAACTTTTCTGGCGACTCTGAGCTGTCCTCAGTCTATCTCTGATTACTTTAACTACCTCCATTGATTATTCTACTAACTCAGGTCCAGTAATCTTCCTTTCGCCAACTTCATCCCAACAGACTGGCGTCCTACAGGCTCTGCCATACAATGCCTCTAAAAGCGCCATCTTAATGCTCTGCTGATAACTGTTATTGTAGGCAAATTCCACAAAATGCAATTGTTCCTCCCAACTGCCTTTAAAGTCCAAGACACATGCCCTCAACATGTCCTCTAAGGTCTGAATCGTCCTTTCAGACTGGCCATCTGTTTGCGGGTGATAGGCCCTACTGAATTTCAGTTTTGTCCCCAAAGCAGTCTGCAAACTTTTCCAAAATGTGGCAGTGAACTTGGGATCACGATCTGAAGTGATCGTCCTGGCACTCCATGCAATCTCACGATGTGCCTCACGTACAAATCCGCATATCTATCTAAGGCGAAGTCCTTTCTCATTGGAATGAAATGCGCTGACTTTGTCAATCTGTCAACCACAACCCAGATAGAGTCATGCCCTCTTTGACTCCTTGGCAATCCCATCACAAAGTCCATCGTGATATGCTCCCATTTTCACTCTGGGATCTCCAAAGGCTGCAGTAATTCTCCAGGCTTACAGTGCTGCGCTTTGACCTGCTGACAGGTCAAACATTTCGCCACATGCTTGGCTATATCCACTTTCATGCCATTCCACCAATAGTGTTGCTTCAGATTCTGATACATCTTTGTACTTCTGGGATTGATACTATAACTACTACGATGTGCTTCCGATAAAATCTCATGCCTTAAACCTTTATCGGCAGGCACAACCAAACGTCCTCTAAACTTCAGTATCCCATCCTCGGCCACTTGGAGGTCGACCTTTCGCTTAGCTGAGTCCTCTTGAATTAACTTTTGAATGGCAGGTCTGTCAATTGCAGGGTCTTAATCCTCGCCTGCACTTCCGGCTCAATCCTTAGTGTGGCCACAAGACTCGACAGACGACTTACCTCCAACTTAAAGTCCGAGTTTCTCACTTGCTCCATGTTGACACCTGATTTTTGATCAGTCTTTCATAGTTTATTTTTAAAAAATTCATAAAAAATCTATAAAAAGTTAAAAAAATAAAAAAATCATCTTTGGTAGCCTTGACCAAGCTAAAGGAACCATTTTTGATAAAAAAAAATAATTTTTCATATTTTTAAATATTTTTTAATATTTTCCAAAAATAGAAAAATACATGAAAAATGAAGAAAAATAGCGTTCGATGTCGTAAAAATATAGAAAAATAGTCAATATTTTTATTTTAATTTCTTTTACATTTTGAACTCATAAATAGTCAAAATTCAAGTTCAATTGCATGTGTTTCTTCACGACGCATAGAGTTGAATTTGGCAAAAAAATGTCATTCGAGTATTTTAATTTGTAAATTTCTACATCTTTTTTAGTCTTGACGTCCAATTAGATTGACCACCATCTACAATAAATGCCCCTTGCTGAATATTTTCGTTTTTGTTTCACATGATTTCATGGTGTAAAACGCCGAGTGGATCCCCAAATATAATCGGGTCGGCATGAGCTCGATAGCTCGTCCAAGACCAAACCAGGGCACGGCGAACCCCATGTGAGTACTCTCGAACTCCTTCGATGCTTCCTAATGCTTTTATTAGGTTAGATCGTGTGTAGAATGGCTAGGACAGCTAAATCATTCTTGAACTGTGATTGATAAATAGGACCTTATTAGAAATGCCATGTGATTTATTTGCATATCTAGATTCCTTGAGTTGGGCATTTTATTACTGATTGTGATTGCTAGGATAATCACTCTTATCTACATGAATTTCTAGATTTAGGGTTCATATCTTATTCATCCGCATGAATCTCAGGCTAGAAAATTCAGTCAACTTAGGTACCGAAAGGGCGTCAACTCTGACAGTTGGTGTAACTAAGTCCCCGAAACCATTTCTCTGGTTCTCGCAGAATTGAATAGAAACTCCCAACTATTCGATTGGGTGGTCCAATCATACCCTAAAAAAATGATTGGTGGCGACTCCATTGCATGCACACTTAGCACATGTCACTAGATCACACTGAAAGTCGATCACGCATACCTCCGTTGTGATTTGGGTAATGGGCCTTGGGAGAGGCCCGCGTCCGACCAGACAGGACGGCCCATTAGCCCTCGAGAGCCCGACAACCTCAAGAGGGTCGCGACAGACTGGCGACTCCACTGGGGACTGGTTCTTAACCATTTAGTGGACTTGAGCCGATTAAAAAGTTGATTGATTCTTCTAACCTAATTTTATGCAGATGCTCTCGAAAGTGAGGTGTATATGCTAACGAATGTGTTAGATGTTTTTGTAGACGGGAGAAATAAGGGGTGAAGTGCTTGTTAACTTTGTTTTATGCAGGCAGGAGTTTTGGATGTATGATTGTGTGGATGTTTATATTGAAGCGGTGATTGTTAAATAAAATGCATGTCTTTTACTTTAGCACGACACAATGAATACACACAATTGCGCCTAAAACCCCAGGCGCCCTCTTTAGGAACACAATAGAAGGAATTGAAAATGGAATCTCCGTGAGGAAAAACATGGGGTAATCCACTTTTCAATTCCGCTCACTTCGAACTATGGATTGAGTCCCAATGCAACGATAGTTGTGCAATGGAATCGGCTCTTCCCAGAATTCGAGGTGAGAACCTTGGCTTTAGGTACCAAGCCCTATCTTTTGATTTTTAGGAGTTTTCCCTCACTTGTCTCATGCGTTTGTCTATGGAAGGTTAGTATACCTAACAATGCTAAAAATACAGAAAAGCTTGATTTTCTCTTAAGTTTGGTTGGTAAGACTTTTCTATCCCTCGAACTTGTTACAGCTCTTAATCATTATATTCATTGCATAATTCCGGTGATTGGATTAAATGCCATTTTGAGGATAGATAGGTGTGTTTTCCTCCCAATGTTCTTGATGGAAGATGAAGATGGTGTCATCCCATTACGAGCGCCAAGTGGACAAGAAGAGCCTGCTATGGACATCATTGAGGTATCATCTAATGAAGATGACGATTTGGAATAGGTGATCCTGAAGTCACGTCTCAAAGATCGAAACTGGGGCATCTCTAAGTATTAAGATCACATTCCTTTGTTTTAATTTTCATTTCTAGCCTTCTTGTATAGGATTTATTTTGCTGAGATCCTCTCGATCTGACCCCTTAGATTGATTGTATTAGGGATCTATTTGTGTTTATATACATTCAGATTGAAATTTGTTGTATTTCTATTGACTTGTCATTGGAATGTGATAGTGGCATTTCTTCTAATCACTCGAATACTCCAAAATCAATTTTATAATTCCTTTGGATGAAATTGAAATTGGAAGTCTTATACAACCTTTTGGCCGTATAGGGCAATACAATCCCAATTTCGCCAGAAGGAACTATAAACTTGAATTGGTTCATGCATATTTTGCATCATTGGTAATCCACAATAATTGATCAAGAGTATTCGTGTTTTTCAAATTTAATGAAAAGATAGATATCCAAATTACTCTCGTTCTTAGCAAACGGCTTTAATTTGGATACCGTATCTTCAATTGAATTTAAAACATATCGTAATTGTGTACTTTTGAACATTCCATTGATTTTCTTGGAATTGATCAAAGGCGATTATCGTGAATTACATTCCTTTCAATGATATGCTTTCCTTTGAGGAATATTGATAAAAGCTTTTGCACAAGGTCAAAACCCTTGTAAAAGCTCTTATCCCTATTAATCACAAGTAAGCATAAAATTGAAAGGATTTATGCTTTATTTTTCAAATTCTTTCTTCTGATTCTGCCTTTTCATTTGAAACAGGTTAAAAACAAGTAGAGAAGAGAAGTCTTTTTGTGGATAATCGTGGTGGGAGGTTCCTTTATCCGATCATAAGCAAGATTAAAAAATCAAGATGTACACGCTCGAATCATAAATGTCAAAGCGCAGCTTGCCTAGGTTGAGAGTGGTCAGGTGTTCGAGAAAGTCAGCCATACAGAAGTTGAGACACACACATTAGAGCTTTCATTCATTTCGCTCAATCGAGGGACCTTAAAAGCAGATCATACAAATCATCGGGGTGGAAACATAAAACCGCAATGAGCCCTAATTAGCATCACAAAGGAACCAAGTTGGCCCTCCATATTATTGATGCTTTGATTATACTCACCACCTCGAGACTCGAGATCTGCAAGCTTAAGAAGAAGGCGTTTACATTCCCCTTTAAGCTCGGCAACCTTGGTCCCGTGATCTTCGGCGGCTATTTCCAGGTCCCGAACTAGTCCTCTCCCATGGGCTATATCCGCGGTAATGCTGTCAAGCCTTTCTTCCTGCCACTCACATTGAAACTTCAACACGACATTACGACGGTCGTGCTCATAGGTGGTCAGGGATAAGGCCAAGCGCTCCACCAAATTTCCCTTCTCGCGAAGCAACATCGAGACTCGCTTGTTGGCGAACTCAACAGCCTTTCTGTGACTATCGGCCACAATGTTGGCCAACACCAAGCAGTTGGACCGATCCTCATAGCGAGCTCGCAAAACGTGAGCCACGGTAGCTTTTCGATGAGCGACACGGTAAGTCTCTAAAAAGTTTATAAAGAGGGTTGGGAAGATTCTATATTCCCTCTCTAAATTAGTGCCCTCGATGGAGGTGGTGTCTATTTCCACGAGCAAAATGCAGATTTCATCTTCAGTTTCTGGGTGATCGGCTATATGAGCATAGCCTCGACCGAGGAGGTTATAGAGTTTTTCCCACTGGGCCAAATTTTCGGCCGAGAAAGCGCGAATAGGAGAGGAGGTCATTTTCGTTGGAGTGGGGGAGAAGAAGATGAGTGTGGTAGAGTGATTAAAATAAGAAAAGGCAATTATGTAAGAGTGTTAATCTTCTCTGCATTAACTCCTCCTTTTATAGCAACTCGAGAATGAAGAAAGGCATAGCAATAATGCTCGTGGAGCCAAGTTAATTGGGTAAAGCAGTGGTGGCTCTTTCGGTGAACCATCAGATCTGTCCCAGTCCGCGATTTCAGGCTTGATAAACCTAAAAAAGTTGTAAAAAGATATGTCGGTGTCACCATATTAAAATTGAGCGGGAGTTAAGCGCAACTATCGAAAAAAGTTGCGAAAGGATTTGGCGGTCCCATCATATTAAAAAACTGAGCAGGAGGCGAGCGTAGTTCCACCTTTTTGAAAATAAGTGGGAGACAGACATGGATATCGAGAAAAGGAAATCGATTTGGTGTCCCTCCACGTTGAAAAGAAGAAAGAAGACGACAAAGCGGGAAATACGAAATCTTGGGAGCAACGCTTGCCTGATGATCTTCATCCATGTTTAAAGAACGTTTCATGGGCATACAGAACCACTCAAAAGAAAATTTAGAGAGAGTGAGCATACATGAGAGAGTAGAGAACCCTGAGTGAGCAAAAATTGATCGAACATTTCTCGATCCAACATGTTTGAGGGTTACCATCAGTTGCTAGAGGCGACTGATCCAAAAATCTCAGAAAATGAACTACTGAGAGATCTCGAAGATTCCAGGATGGCGTCTGGTACCAGAACCACAGAACCCAACCCTTTCGGCAACGAAGTTCAGGAGCTCAGCAGCGATGACAACAGCAGCAGCGATGGTCAATCTCGGAAAAGGAAACGTCGCCAGTGCCACACTCAGAATGAAATCCAAGAGCTTGAAGCTTTCTTTAGTGAATGCCCTCTCCCGAACATGAAACAAAGAAATGAATTGGGCCAGAAGCTAGGGATGAAACCTTTGAGGGTCAAGTTTTGGTTTCAAAATAAGCGAGCCAAATTGAGGGCTCAACACAGACGTCAAGAACTTGCGATTCTAAAGGAGGAAAACGAAAAGCTTCGAGCGGAGAACATGAGGTATAAGAAAGCTCCCAGCACTATCGCTTGCCTTAATTGCGGTGGCCCTATCACTCTCGGCGAAATGTTCCTTGATAAGCCTTATATGAGGATTGAAAATGCTCATTCACCACCCCACTCCCTCGAACCATCTTCGATACAATCGGATTTTGTTGGAGATATGCATGAACAAATCAATTCTACGAAGTCAATATCGATGCCTTCTAAAGGATGTGATATGCGTCACCATGATTGGAGTTTCCTTAACGATGAGCTTACTATCACGACCGACCAATCCAAAGCTGATGAATTCCCTCCACAACAATTTCTGGCTCGATCAAATTCTACTGGAAATAGGCCAGAGAGCAATAGCCAAGTTGTCAACACTGTTCCGGGTCGCAAGAAGACGAGGGTCAATTGGTCCCCCGAGCTTCATCTCAAGTTCCTTAGTGCGGTTCAGCAACTAGGGATCAACTCAGCATATCCAACGCGCATACTTGAGATCATGAACATACCAGGACTCACTAAAGATGGAGTCGCGAGTCACCTCAAGAGCTACAGAAGGGCGCTAAGACAGCGCCACACAGCACTGAACCTGAAAGAACTCAACTTGTGCCTAAACACTAGGCATGGCTATAACTACAATGCCCCTGAAGTAAGAAATACCCTGCCGAATTTAGGCACCGACCAAGCTGGTAGCAGCACCATCGACTACTTGGGCGCTAATCAGAATATTCCCCCGAATCATCTCAGCACCCCTCAAGAGTATATGCCACAAGTGCAGCAGGTACGAACTCCTTGGTTTGAGCAGCAACTTTTCGCTAGTGCTCTTCCTATCCCCGATCAACATATTGCGCCTAGTGTTCAAAGATCTGCCCGGCTTGGGCATATGATTTCGGAAGATCAAGCGGGCGGATGCTTTGAGGATTTTTGTTTCTCCCATTCCCAAATGGAAGGTGCTTTTGATAGTGAACCGATCAATCATCCTCTTATAATCTCGAGCAACGACGAAGGTTCTAGCTCGAAGAATCAGATCGCTCACAACAGAAACAGGAATCCTTCAACGCCAAGCGATGATGGTCAACCCGAATATCAGTTGCTCGAAGAATCAAAAGATTTCCTTGATGAGGAGCTCCATATCTGGATCGATCAGTTTAAAACTGATGGACTTATGAAGTTATGATCCAAAATGACGATTATATGTCTGATTCATGGTGTAGCTGGCTGATCACCGAGAATCCTCAAGGGAACTAGGCACATGTGAATGGATGTATCATTAATCTTTCTGTCATAAAGTCTTCCATGCAAGATAATCTTCCTTAATGCCTAGAGTTAATCTGGGGCAGCGATCAGTACTACCTGCGAGCATCATCATGCTTGAGTACAACAATCCCTTGTTAGATTAGAGTCGAGGCGAATCAATTGAACGCCACGAAGAAAAACATTTAAAGGCTTCACATAGGAAAATGCGAGCAAAAGCCCGAGCGAGCTCAAAGACGGTTAGCTCTGTATCGTTCTAAGGGACCTTTAGTCGTTATGAACTCTAAATTGAGCTTGTTTCATTCTCGATGGGGGTCGCTAACTGCTTCAAGAATTTTATAACAAAAAACGAACCAGTTAGGGACGCCAATAGTGCTTTGTCCTGGTAGTCAGTGAACTGGAAGTGGTACGAAACGTCAGGAGTTCGATCTCAGGATTGAAAAATCATTTTATCAGTTTGTCTATCACCCGATGAAGTTCAAAGAGATTCGACGCAGATGACTATAGAACTTGGGGCAATTCGAAAATCATCGATTCATTTTCATCAAGCGGCGAAGTTGGTATTGTAAAATGTGAAGCACGCAAATGACAAATCCGAAGCAGAAGGAGATGAATCATGATTCGCTTATCCAAGGTCGGGATTTCAACCTTCGACTAAAGCAAAATCTAGGATGAGTTTTTGATCTTGCCCACTCGACAAAACCCATCTCCACTGAAAATGGGGGCAAACCATTCCTACATCTGGAAAGCATGTCGAAGCCGAAGACATCAAATTCATCGTTTGATCCGTGGGGCAAGTCCCCGAAGCGATAGTTATCATCCGCAGAGCGTAATGGAATCCATCCTTTCAATGTAAAACACATTTGGCCGCGGAGCCACCCATTTGGTAAAAAGAACGTATCGTTCCTAAATGATTTTCAATCAGATGCGGGGATAATGTTCTCTCATTTTCCTCTCAGGTGATGAACAGAGATGAGGCACCCAAGAAGCCATGCATTCAAATAACAAAACAGTGCATGAAACACGCCCAAAAAGATGAATGAATCTCCTCCGACGTAAATCCTCGAGGTGGATTCGTTGCCCAACCAGACGAAGAAATCATGGCCACAAGCTTGAGGGCCGGCTTCTACAATCCGCACATTGGCATGCAGAAGGAATTCAAATCAAGAGTAAAGTAGTATCGTCCCAATTTGTTTTGAATTTGGAAACCCAAAATAATGCTTAATATTTATCCTTGGCAGGAGCTCGCCATCAAGGCAGACATGTAAGTTTCATTTTTCTCCAAAAACCAAGAAGTCGAAAGAACTTTAGAACACCCAACAATCTTGTGTTACTATGTGAAGTGCAGATTTTCACAACCCTTGTACACTCGTTGGAGCATATGACCAAGGGTAAGATGTATCGTTCCAATTTTTGTAAAGTTTTAGAATATACAATGACATATCCCTTTTATATCTCCAGGATCTCCAGCCTCGATGGGCAGGTAAGTATCCATTTTCCCAATTCATTGGAGATTAAAAACTTTCAGAATTAATTTGATTCTCACATCTAAAAAGACATAGAATTCTTACTTCATTGACATTCATGTTTTAAAACATGAGATTGTCTGAACATGAATTACACATGTATGGTGCATCATAAAATCCCTTTGAAGGATAAATCTTGATGAAATGAAATGAATTTTTCCAATAAGAGTCGTTTGAACTGTTCAAAAGGGTATTTTCTCATAAGAGAAGCGAGCCTAATCCAAACACGTCCCATACACACTTGAGAGATGAGGAGATTGGAAATGATAGAGAAACCTTAACCTATGGATATAAGGGTCATTCGCAACGATTACATGGATCGAGATGACAGAGGCATTTATTTCTTCATTCCAAACACTACAGATGCCCATTGAGAACCCCATTGAACGGCGATTTTCATTCTCAACCCTGTCAAGAACCACCCCACATTGGGGCAAATGAAGGTTAGTCCAACAGTATCAGAAAGTAAACGGTTAGAAATTTTCTTGCTCGGACTAACATAAATCTTTGTGTGTTGTTTATATGATAATCCAAGTGTCATAGGATGACGAGAATGATTCATTTCTCTATCCTACACACTGTTATCCTTTGCACAACCAAGTTGAGCCAGCAAATTCATTTCATCAACCTATTGGTGATCATTGCATATTCCAAAGCAAAGGCAACATCACTCTAGGAATGGAAGCGTGCCAAAGTTTAAGTTGCATATCTAGCATGATTGCCGAAAATCCTAGCTCCAAAAGAAAAGAAAAACACGGGATTAAAAAAAGGGGGAAAAGAAAAATCCCTAGACATCAAGAAAAAGCAAAGTGCCTGGTAAAAAGCAAGGCTGATGTCTATTCAAAATATCCCCAGTAAAGTCTAGAGAGACGATGAAAAGACCCTGCAAAGGAGTTAGATCAAGATGACTACTCTCCAAATGTTGTCGTGCTCAAATTGCAAACACACAAACAGACGGTCTCTTAATGTAACAAGAGACGCTTTTAAACATCCTTGTGCGCTCTAAAAGAGGAGTGTACACTTCAAGAAATGGAGATGTTCTTCGAAGGACATGTGGCAAATTTGCAATGATCACCAATGTCAAACCCTTCACAATTTCTGGGCAAAAAATAAGCCTTTTTCGGTCCCCAATCCTTCCAATGTTACAACCCTGAAGTAGTCTTATCTGACTAAGACACTTGGGTTAATGTATAACTTAGCTCAAAGAAGTACGAGCAAGACTATTTCTTTCTCATTTTGCAGGGTTCTTGACTTGTAAACCCGGAGCAGATAGTGAAAAATTTCGTTCAACGGCCTTGACTCAAAAGTGAGCCCCCCTTGGAAACCGATATCCAAGCCTAACACTACGGTCCCGTGAAAGACCTCCTGATCGGTCGAAATGTATGCGTTGCGAATGATCCTGAAACCCAGGCACAGGTCGGTAGGAAATTGAGCACTTTCCCTATTAAAGATCATTATCACAGAGCAGTGAGGAGCCTTCTTGGGTGAGAAATACTCCAATGGATGTTTTGAGCAAACTCTTTTTGAAATTTTCAAATTGTTTGATCTAGAGTTTCCGTGCAAGGAATTTATGATCACATCTGTATATGGCAGGAATGTTTTGGATAACCTCCAACAATCAAAATGCACATTTCATGACTAAAACTTAAGTCGTAGAATTTTGTCAGTTAGACAATTATTGTCTTCCCAAAGATTACTAATATCTTCTTGGCGAGGAAAATTTTTTCAGGTCTAAGCTTTCTACAGGACTTTTGGCCACCCCAAAGACTGGGTGCGTCATCCTTAGGTGAAGCCTTTTAGTAGGCACATCTTTTCTAAGACCGATCCACAGAATGATCGAGTCTCCGACTAGCCCCGAAGAGCGGGTACGTCATCCTTTGATTCATATCAATTTGGAATCTCATAAATGGTAGAAACCGCCTGAAGGGTCAACTCAATGGTAGAAACCGCCTGAAGGGTCAATCAATGGTAGAAACCGCCTGAAGGGTCAACACAATGGTAGAAACCGCCTGAAGGGTCAATGTATGGTAGAAACCGCCTGAAGGGTCAACCAATGGTAGAAACCGCCTGAAGGGTCAACTCAATGGTAGAAACCGCATGAAGGGTCAATGAATGGTAGAAACCGCATGAAGGGTCAAAGGACTGGTAGAGACCGCCTGAAGGATCAACCCAATGGTCCGATCCACCATACGGATCAAAACCTTGATGAATCCCGAACGCGGGAGGAGTCGTTTTCCCTAATAAGCCTTACATTAGGCAAGCCATTTCTAGTTTAGTCCACCACACGGATCAAAACCCTTGGCAAATTCCCAAATGTGGGATGCGTCTTCCTTAGGTTCCTATCAGTTAGGAATCCCATTATGGTTTGACCTACCATACAGGTCAGAGCTTAACATCCCCAGGACACTCCGATGACAAGTCCTTAGGAATCTACTTGAACCCATCGACACAGCAAATGCCGCAAGCATTCGGCAGGTAAGGGGCAGGGAAGTCTATCTACTCCTTAACTTTCTTACATCATATCATGGAATTGAATGAGCACATCTCTTTTTAAGGAAAAGCACACATTGATGGGCATGAAAATTGGATGTCATGATTTCTTTTCTTTTCCTAGTCGAGTTGATCGGAACACAGGTGTCACCTTGTCTTTGAGAGAAATCTCTGACGAAATTCCTCTCAAAGAGGGGCAGCTGTTGACACCTGATTTTTGATCAGTCTTTCATAGTTTATTTTTAAAAAATTCATAAAAAATCTATAAAAAGTTAAAAAAATAAAAAAATCATCTTTGGTAGCCTTGACCAAGCTAAAGGAACCATTTTTGATAAAAAAAATAATTTTTCATATTTTTAAATATTTTTTAATATTTTCCAAAAATAGAAAAATACATGAAAAATGAAGAAAAATAGCGTTCGATGTCGTAAAAATATAGAAAAATAGTCAATATTTTTATTTTAATTTCTTTTACATTTTGAACTCATAAATAGTCAAAATTCAAGTTCAATTGCATGTGTTTCTTCACGACGCATAGAGTTGAATTTGGCAAAAAAATGTCATTCGAGTATTTTAATTTGTAAATTTCTACATCTTTTTTAGTCTTGACGTCCAATTAGATTGACCACCATCTACAATAAATGCCCCTTGCTGAATATTTTCGTTTTTGTTTCACATGATTTCATGGTGTAAAACGCCGAGTGGATCCCCAAATATAATCGGGTCGGCATGAGCTCGATAGCTCGTCCAAGACCAAACCAGGGCACGGCGAACCCCATGTGAGTACTCTCGAACTCCTTCGATGCTTCCTAATGCTTTTATTAGGTTAGATCGTGTGTAGAATGGCTAGGACAGCTAAATCATTCTTGAACTGTGATTGATAAATAGGACCTTATTAGAAATGCCATGTGATTTATTTGCATATCTAGATTCCTTGAGTTGGGCATTTTATTACTGATTGTGATTGCTAGGATAATCACTCTTATCTACATGAATTTCTAGATTTAGGGTTCATATCTTATTCATCCGCATGAATCTCAGGCTAGAAAATTCAGTCAACTTAGGTACCGAAAGGGCGTCAACTCTGACAGTTGGTGTAACTAAGTCCCCGAAACCATTTCTCTGGTTCTCGCAGAATTGAATAGAAACTCCCAACTATTCGATTGGGTGGTCCAATCATACCCTAAAAAAATGATTGGTGGCGACTCCATTGCATGCACACTTAGCACATGTCACTAGATCACACTGAAAGTCGATCACGCATACCTCCGTTGTGATTTGGGTAATGGGCCTTGGGAGAGGCCCGCGTCCGACCAGACAGGACGGCCCATTAGCCCTCGAGAGCCCGACAACCTCAAGAGGGTCGCGACACTCCAGCAAACTCCATTCGTGCATTTGTAATTGAGCAATCACTGATTTTCTACTCAGGGCATCTACGACCTTATTCGCTTTACACGGATGATACAGAATCTCGCAGTCGTAATCCTTAAGCAACTCCATCCATCGACGTTGCCTCATGTTCAACTTCTTCTGAGAGAACAGATACTTCAGACTCTGGTGGTTGGTATACACCTGAAAACTTTCCCCGATCAGATAGTGCCTCCAGATTTTCAAAGCAAACACGACAGCAGCCAATTCCAAATCGTGTGTCGGATAGTTCAACTCATGTGGCCTCTGCTGACAAGAAGCATATGCTACTACCCTACCATTCTGCATCAAGACACAACCTATGCCTCGAAGCGAAGCATCGCTATAGATTTCGAATCCACCAGGACCAGACGGAATCGTCAGAATAGGAGCAGTAGTCAGTATATGCTTAAGCTTCCGAAAACTACGCTCGCACTTGTCTGTCCATTCAAACTTCATATCCTTCTTCAGCAGTTTAGTCAAAGGCGAGGCTATAGCCGAGAACTTTTCCACGAAACGCCTATAATAGCCTGCCAATCCTTAGAAGCTTCTGATCTCAGTTACGGTCGTCGGTCTTGGCCAATCGATGACGACCTCAATCTTAGATGAATCCACAGCTATACTTCACTAGAAATCACATGTCCTAGAAACGCCACACAAGCTAGCCAAAACTCGCACTTGCTGAACTTGGCATACAGCCGATGCACTCTAAGAGTTTCTAAAACAATCCTCAAGTGTTGTTCATGATCCTCTAGACTCTTCGAGTACACCAAGATGTCGTCTATAAACGTAATAACAAAGCGATCCAAGAACTCCTTGAATACTCTATTCATTAGGTCCATGAAGCAGCATGAGCATTTGTCAGACCGAATGGCATCACAGTGAACTCATAATGTCCACAACGCGTCCTGAATGCCGTTTTCGGTATATCTTCCTTCATGATCCTCAACTGATGACAACCCGTCCGTAGATCGATCTTGGAAAATACCGATGCTCCCTGCAACTGATCGAAAAGATCGTCAATCCTCGGAAGTGGGTACTTATTCTTAATCGTCACTTGATTCAGCTGTCTATAGTTAATGCACAACCGCAACGATCCATCCTTTTTTCCTCACAAACAACACAGGCGCTCCCCAAGGCGATGCACTAGGGCGAAAAAACCCTTTATCCAACAACTCCTGCATCTGAACCTTGAGCTCCTTTAGTTCCGACAACGCCATTCTATACAGCGCCTTAGAGATCGGCTCCGTCCCAGGAGCTAACTCAATCACAAACTCAATTTCCCTTTCTGGTGGCAAGCCAGGTAACTCTTGAGGAAAAACATTTGGAAACTCACGTACAACCGCAATATCCTCTAACTTAAGTTCCCCAATAGACGTATCAACCACAGTAGCTAAATAACCTTGGCATGCTTTCTCCAACAGACAGGTCGCCTCTAGCGACGAGATCACTACAGTCGAGGTTCCTCCTCGATTTCCCACAAACTCATAACTAACCTTATTCAATGGGTTAAACCGTATTGCCTTACGAAAGCAATCCATTGTGGCCCTTTGCTTTGTCAGCCAATCCATACCCACAATCAGGTCAAAATCATCCATCTCCAGCACAATCAGATCTATCTTACTTTCATGACCATCTACAACAAGTCTACACTCAGGACAGCCTACTGCAGCTACCACACTATCCTTTAAAGGTGTAGACACCTTGAAAATAACATCTAATGGCACCAAATTCACTCCAGACAGATTAACAAATTGATCGGCAACAAAAGAATGTGTGGCACCCGGATCAAACAACGCATAAGATACTTGATTATGCAAGAAGACCGTACCTGTAACGGTCGGCGAATCCTTCGCCTCCTCTCGAGTGACCGCAAACACAGGACAGCCTACTGCAGCTACCACACTATCCTTTAAAGGTGTAGACACCTTGAAAATAACATCTAATGGCACCAAATTCACTCCAGACAGATTAACAAATTGATCGGCAACAAAAGAATGCGTGGCACCCGGATCAAACAACGCATAAGATACTTGATTATGCAAGAAGACCGTACCTGTAACGATCGGCGAATCCTTCGCCTCCTCTCGAGTGACCGCAAACACACGTCCTTGCGCCGGCGGTCGGTGCTGAAAGTGTTGTGGCACGTTTCCTCCTGCTTGGCCTCTCTGCGGCCTAAACTGTTGCCTCCGTGGGCAATCCTTCACTTGGTGACCCTTCTGGCCACAACCAAAACAAGCTCCACCACGGTATGGGCACGAAGCAGATCTATGCCCCTGGTGGCACAGGCGGCACGTATCGTCCTAACGATGCACAGGCTTAATGATTGCTCCCTTTCGATTTGGAGGAATAGGGTGCTTACCGCCCGACATCGGCTTCTTCCCTTTCCATGTGTCCTTATTCCAGGGCGTGAACCGCGATCCACTTGCAGCAGCATTCTCCTTCAGATTCCGCTCGATCAGCTGAGCCCTCTCATAAATGTCATCATAGTCCTTTAAGTTGAAAGGTATCATGATGTCCTTTATCTCCGGCTTCAACCCATCCCAGAATCTTTTAGCTTTATCCAAAGGATCCTCAATCATCCTTGGGGCATACCACGACAGTTCAGCAAATCTCGCCTCATACTGATCCACGGTCATTTGATCCTGATGCAGGCGCATGAACTCATTCACCTTCTGTTCTCTAGCACAGTCCGAAAAGTACTTGCCATTAAAGGCTTCCACGAACACTGTCCAACTCCGAACGGTTCCTTCGGGAAAAATCCTTCCCTTAGATGCATCCCACCAAGTTCGTACATTTCCTTTCAGTTGAAAAACGACTAGGCTGACCTTATCTTCTTCGGTACACTTCAGTAGCTTGAACACTTTCTCCAATTCTTTGACCCACAAGGCAGCTACTTCAGGATCTCCATCTCCAACAAACTTTGGTGGCATTAGCTTGAGAAACTGTTCCACCAACTTATGCATCGGTCGTTCTCTATTCCCATTTCCAGCCACTGGATTTCCTTGGGGTGCCTGAACAGCAGCGGCAACAACAGGAGCACCCTGGCTCCTTTCCTGTCGATCCAACCTATCTCCCAACGCTCCCAGCGCTTGAAGAATATCAGCCATAGTCGGCTCTTGCCTAGCAGGCTCAACAGCACGAGACATTCCTTCACCAGCTACGATCTCTTTGATTGGCCTAACAGGCCTCTTCCGGGGTGCTCGGGGAGCTCTTCTACCGCGTCCGCTCATTTCACAAGTGAGTTACGGAGTCCTGCTCACCCCATAGCAAAACGCGATCAGAAGGCAACCCAATTACTTAGGACAAAAGTAGCAATCACATGCACAACGCTCGAAATCCTATCCACTATCCCATTTCCCATCGCCCCTTATTACTAAAGGCTAATGACCAAATGGTTCAAGCTGACCTTGCTCTGATACCACCTTGAGCGGGGATGTCATGCCCTGATCCTCGAACACGCGACATCCCTACCTTAACACTCTTAGGTCGCGAAGGATAGCGTCCTACGCTCGCTATCGACCTATGATCGTAATACGACTCCCAAACAACAAAATCAGCATGGGATAAGACAATGGGAACATTCATTCAGTCAATTCATCAAAAGATAACTTCAACCATCAAATCAAAAGCAGATATAAATTAACCCTATAGAGCTAACAACACACAACCACATTCTTCGGGGCGGCTCCCTAGGACCTCAAAAGAGACAATGGTCGGTAGGGTTAACTCCATATCTACTCCAAAGGGCTACTCCAAAAAGTCACGCCTCAGCAACCTCGAGGCTCCGTCACTTGCAACCTGAAAATGCTATCCCACGACGGGGTGAGAAATAAATCTCAGTGAAGCCAACACCTAAGCTCAGTTAGGACGTTGATTCGCCTAGGATATCCTAACAAACAGACATGACATATCAACCGGCATAGATATCCAACCACATGCAACTTACCCGTCAAGAAGCCACACATAATGCGATGCAGACACAACATGACAGTCAGACAACCCAATCAAGGCAAGCATCACATCAATTGACATATAAGACGTCACACGTAGTTCATTTATTATTAGAATATAGCAGTGACAGCCTGCACATAGGGCAGTGACAGCCCAATTATATGGCAGTGACAGCCATGGAATATGGCGGTGACAGCCATGAAATAGGGCAGTGACAGCCCAAGAATAGGGCAATGACAGCCCGCCACAATTGATGGTTGGTACTTAGTACACTAAACAGTTGGTACTCTCCTGACAGTACCAGGCATCGCCCCATCATATGACCATGCATTTCATCCGACAATTAATCAATTTTAACATCTTTGATATTAGATCGGATGCTCACACAGATGTACTCCAAAATCGGTCCAATGCCGTACTCATGCTAAATCATGTAGTTTGAGCTCACACAGGTCATATGAATGCATAATCTCATAACTAGGCTTGCGCCCAACACGGACGACGAAACACTCAGAAACTCAATCAACTCACATCACAATCAACCAACTGCAATCAATCAAGCAGTCAAGGCACGGTTGATTAACCACGTCAATTAATCAAACGGCTTTGATTAATCCCAATTTCATTAAATTATCGATCGTTCGCTCGTTCTGATATATCGCTCGCTCGCGATCAAACAACAGCAATCGGTGCTCAATCAGTCAATCAATCGATTCTAACAATCAACTAGCCACAGACGACCAAACTAAATTGACTAACTTAATCAATCGCGGTCATTTACCCTAAACCCAGTTTCTATCTAAACCGACCACAATTATTCTAAATAAATACCCTAATTAACTAATTAACTAACCCTAGGCGCAATTAGCGCCCTAACTAAGGATTAGGAGTTAACTCACAATCAAATCAAGCTCGGGCAACCAAGGCGACTACGAGTCGAGCGGCGACGACGACACGGGCGGCGACGGCAACGGCAACGATTCTCGATTTCCTTGAGTAACTTGGGTTTCTCGGCTAATTAGACAGCGACACCACCCCACAGCAGCTAGGACACGCCGTGGAGGCCCGACAAGAGGTCGGCGGGGGCGGCGGAGCTCCGGCAAGCGGCTGTCCGGCCAAAATCGAACCTGCTAGCAGTTGAAACAGGGCGAAACAGGGCAAAACAGATTGTTTCGGTGAGGAATCTTGGCTTCAAGACTGAGACTAGGCCGGCGAAGGTTACGGGACTCACCAACAGGTTGGGGGCAAGCTTCGGGACAGGCGGACGGTGGCGGCTGGTGGCCGGAGGCGGCGACGACAACCACGAACAGAATCGGGAGCCGCTCAGGTTCGAAATAGGGGACTCGAATCTGGGGCTGTCCTGGCTCTACCGGCGGCCACAGCTCCCGAAAGCTTCAGGGGACTTCGGAGGGGTCAAAGGGGGTCGGTCGGGGTAGGTAATGAGAGGCAGTGCCGCGGCGGAAGCGGCGGAGGAGGCCCGAAGCAGACCGGCCCCAAAACAGGGCACCCGACGGTCTTCGAGCTTCTGCGGCGGTTCACGGCTTCGAGGTGGCTGGCGAACGGCGAGAGGGAGTCGAAGGGACTGTGGGGGAGGCGGAGGACTGTGGGACGGCGGCTGAAAGCAACGCAAGAGCCGGCGGAGCACAAAAAGCCCACCGAACTCGAAAACAGGGCAGGGCGCGACGGGGCTTCCGGGGCTGTTCTGAGTGGTGAACGGCAGTCGAACTGAGGCGGGGAAGCGGCGGGGTAAGTATAGAGGTGGTGGTGGTGGTGGTCGAGCGACAACGTCCCACGAGGAGAGGAGGAGGAAGCTTTGGCCGGGGGGTTGTCGCACGAAGAACAAGGAAGAAGAGAGAGTCTGCCGAGAGAGAGAGAGAAAAGAACGGTGGTTGGGGGAATTGACTGGTTGGTGGGGGCTAGTGGGTGAGACTTTGACCAAAGGTGGGGCTTTGACCAAAGGTGGGGCCCACATTGATTTGAATTATTTTGTCTTTTATGCTTGAATTATTGAGGGGTAAAATGGACATTTGGCATTTAGGACTGAACGAAATTTCGTGCACTGGACGAAAGGCATTTTGGTCAATTTCTATTGGCTAGGCTCGGGCGCGGGGATTTGATCCTAATTCGCGGTAACTAAGAATTACGGAGCCTAATCTAATTGACAGATAATTTCGAGGATCGTCCAAAATTCGTCTCTTAATTTCTTACGGTCCAAAAGTCGTATCGACTGAAATTCAATTTCAATCCTTTTATCGAATTCAGACGATTTACAAATGGCAAATTTCTAGGGCGTCACAAATATGGTGAATACTGATGGGAGATCAATGAATCCGAACAATATCGGATCAGCGCAACGGAATAAAATCTCCCCTCTTGTGCAAACCTAATAGGAAACGATATAATAGAGCGATATATCTGATAGAATATATAAACACCAAGCACCCACGAGCACGAGAATTTTAACGTGGAAAATCTCCCCGATGTGAGGAGATAAAAAACCACGGGACCGTAGTCCACCCAAAAACTTCACTATCAACGAATTGGGTAGACAATGTTCTTCTCTAGTTAATACTAGAGGTACATAGCAGCAAATACATCAAGAACACCATTCTTGGCAATACACGTGAAATCGCAAGAGATCAAGGATAAATCTCACCAAAACGTGGGTTTAGTTCTACCCACGAAAAATCCAATGAAAGAAGATCCAGATGAAGATCAAACCAATCAGATCCGAGAACAATGCGTCGCGAGCAATTGGACCACGAATCGACCTCTGATGTAAGCTTGAAGAAATCCGGACGGCACCCTCTTTCAGATTTTCTTCACTCTTTCTCTCTTGCTACTACGTCCGAAAAAGAACGTCTTTTTGGTGGCTACTGCATAACCGATAGTGAGAAACCCTATTTCTCCATATGTATCAACATACGGGCTCAAGCCATGGGCTTGCACTTCATTGGGCTTCCTCCATATAGGAGTGACCCAGCCAACAAATCTCCCCCTCACGACGATGTGGAGGGATTCACCATCCCCGCTATCGATCGGCAATATTCAAGCTTGTTCCTTGGTAGAGTCTTCGTCATCATATCGGAACCATTATGGTCCGTATGGATTTTTTCAAGTTCCAACAACTTCTCATCTAGAACATCTCTTATCCAGTGATATCTAACATCAATATGTTTCGATCTAGAATGAAAAGTTGAGTTCTTACCAAGATGAATCGCACTTTGGTTATCACAAAATAACACATACCTTTTTTGCTTGAACCCAAGTTCTTCTAAGAATTTCTTCAGCCACAGCAACTCTTTACTAGCTTCGGTCGCTGCAATAAATTCTGCTTCGGTTGTAGAAAGTGCAACACACTTTTGTAACCTTGACTTCCATGACACAGCCCCACCGGTAAAAGAAATCAAATAACCAGAAGTA
The DNA here is from genome assembly GCA_021437785.1 of Rhodomyrtus psidioides. Taxonomy (NCBI): domain Eukaryota; kingdom Viridiplantae; phylum Streptophyta; class Magnoliopsida; order Myrtales; family Myrtaceae; genus Rhodomyrtus; species Rhodomyrtus psidioides. The sequence continues at coordinate 72,837 of JAILYB010000265.1, read as the reverse complement.
GACTTACGTGTATTAATATCTCCGGCCAAATCAGAATCTGTGTATCCAACTAACTCTAGTTTTTCGGTCCCGAAACTGAGTTTCAAACTTGAAGTTCCCCGAAGATACCTCATGATCCACTTTACCGCATTCCAATGTTCTCTACCCGGATTTGACAAATAGCGACTAACAACGCCAACTGCATGCGCCAAGTCTGGTCGTGTACATACCATTGCATCATTAAGCTTCCTACAGCTGATGCATATGGAACAATTTCCATGTCTTTCTTCTCTTTATCACTCGTAGGACTTTGCTTTGTACTCAACTTAAAGTGGGAAGCAAGAGGAGCACTAACCACTTTAGCCTTGTCCATGTGAAATTTATGAAGAACTTTCTCGATATACTTCTCTTGCGACAAGAATAACTTCTTAGAATTTCTGTCCCGAGTAATTCTAATACCAAGAATCTGCTTCGCCGGGCCCAAGTCTTTCATGGCAAAAGACTTGCTCAACTGTTTCTTCAACAACTCAATTCGTGAAGCATTCCTGCCAATAATCAACATATCATCAACGTAAAGCAAGAGAATAATAAAGTCATCATCAGAAAATTTTTGGACAAACACACAGTTATCTGAGGAGGTCTTCTTATAGCCTTGCTCAATCATAATTGACGTAAACCTTTTGTACCATTGTCTCGGAGCTTGCTTAAGGCCGTAGAGACTCCTTTTTAGCTTACACACATAGTCTTCTTTTCCTTTCACTTTGAAACCTTCTGGCTGTTCCATGTATATCTCTTCCTCCAAGTTACCATGAAGGAAGGCTGTTTTGACATCCATTTGTTCAATTTCCAAGTCTAGGCTAGCTGCCAAGCCTAAAACCACACGGATAGAAAACATTTTTACCACCGGAGAAAATATATCATCAAAATCAATACCCTTTCTCTGACCGAATCCCTTAACAACCAATCTAGCTTTGTACCGTGGTTGTAAAGTATGTTCATCTTATTTCAACCTGTATACCCACTTGTTCTTCAAAGCTCTTTTGCCTTTAGGCAACTTCACCAGCTCATAAGTATGATTATCGTAAAGTGACTGCATTTCATCCTTCATGGCATCGAGCCATTTGCTTTTGCACTCATCTTCTATTGCTTCTGCATAACACTCTGGTTCACCTGCATCAGTCAATAATATATATTCATCTGCAGAATATCTGGTGGAAGGTCGTCGGTCTCTGATAGATCTCTGGACTGGAACATCTGATGGAGCATCTAATGGAGCTGCTCCTTCTAATGGAGCTTCTAGTTCAGGAACAACATCATCTGTCTCAACATGTTCCGGGACATGTGCATTATCTGGAACATTTATTTCTAGCTGGTCCTCCTCAACCTGTGTAGGAACATATATGTGAGAAGTTGGATCCAAGTCAATCAAATCATCACTAACCTGTGGCGTTGAAATAATCTCTGATTTCTCAATATCCTCTATAGTCTGATCTTCCATAAACACAACATCTCTGCTTCTTATAACTTTCTTCTCAACTGGATCATAGAACTTGTAGCCAAACATATCCTGTCCATAGCCAATGAATATGCATTGTCGTGTTTTCACATCAAGTTTAGATCTCTCATCTTTAGGAATATGCTCAAATGCCTTGCACCCAAAGACACGCAAATAGTCATAAGAAACATCTTTTCCTGTCCAAACTCTATCAGGAACATCAAACTCTAAAGGGACACATGGAGTAAGATTTAATACATGTGCAATTGTACTTAAAGCTTCACCCCAAAAGGATCTCGGTAGCTTTGACTGTGAAAGCAAACATCTTACCCGTTCAATCAGTGTCCTATTCATTCTCTCAGCTAAACCATTTAACTGAGGTGTCTTGGGAGGTGTCCTTTGGTGTCGTATACCCTGTTGTTTGCAATATTCATCAAAAGGACCAATATACTCTCCCCCATTATCAGTTCTGATGCATTTCAATTTCTTTCCAGTCTGTCTCTCAACTGAAGCCTGAAACTGCTTAAAAGCATCTAACACTTGGTCTTTAGATTTCAAAGTATAAACCCAAAGCTTTCTTGAATAATCATCTATGAAAGTAACAAAATAAAGAGAGCCACCAAGAGATTTTGTCTTCATAGGACCACAAACATCAGAATGCACTAAATCAAGTATACCTGACTTTCTTGAAGGAGGGGAGCTTTTGAATGCAACTCTATTCTGTTTTCCTGCTAAACAGTGATCACATTTCTTCAGCACTGAATTTTTCATTCCTGAAAGGAGCTTCTTCTTAGATAATATTGACAAGCCCTTCTCATTGATGTGACTGAGCCTCTTGTGCCATAACTCAATTGTCTCTTCGTTGTCTACTGCATTAATTTTTTCTGTGGATAATTTTGCCTGCATAATGTACAACGAAGAAAATTTGTTTCCTCTAGCCACAACCATAGAACCTTTAGTGAGCTTCCATCGACCATCACTCAATATGTTGCAATACCCCTCATCATCCAGCTTACCTGTGGAAATCAAATTCAATCGAATATCAGGTATATGCTTAACATTATTCAATACTAACCTCGTGCCATTGCTGGTTTCTAGGCACACATCACCAATGCCTACAACTTCTGCCAGCCCATTATTTCCCATCTTCACAGATCCAAAGTCACCTGCCCTGTAAGATGTAAAAAAATCCCTACGAGATGTAGCATGAATAGATGCACCACTATCAATTACCCAACTTGTCTCATGACATACAAGATTCACTGCATCACCATCAAAAACAATGAGAAAGTCTTCAGAAAGTGCAGCAACGCGATTGTCATCGCTATTATTATCACTTTTCGTCTCTTTACTTTTCTCTTTCTGTTTCTCTTTTTTTAACTGACGACAATACCTCTGGATATGTCCCTTCTGATGGCAATAATGACACTCAATATTTGCAAATTTATTAGATTTGCCTCTACTTTTACCTCGACTCTTATCTCTGTTCCATGAACCTCGAGTCTCACTTCTTCCCCTTTTTTCAACAACCAAGGCATCGAAGTGTGAAGAGGATCCCTGCGTCTTCCTTCGCATCTCTTCATTCAAAACACTACTCTTGGCTAAATTCATGGTAATCTTACCATCCGGGGCTGAATTAGACAAAGAAGTTCGAAACGTTTCCCATGAGTCTGGTAAAGTACCAAGCAACCATAATGCTTGTATCTCATCATCAAACGTGATTCCCATCGCAGCCAACTGATTTATAATTCCTTGAAAAGAATTTAAATGGTCAGTCAAAGGAGTACCATCATGATATCTCAAAGCCATCATCTGTTTAATCAGAAATAACTTGTTATTTCCAGTCTTTCGAGCATATAATTGTTCGAGCCTATTCCACAAACTGCGTGCATGTGTTTCTTCAATGATATGGTTCAAAATATTATCATCCACCCACTGTCTAATATAACCACACACTTGACGATGGCATATAGACCATTCAGCATCAGATTTGTTCTTTGGTTTCTCATCAGCAAACACGGGCAAATAATAATCCTTCACATATAAAAGGTCTTCCATTTTTCCTTTCCAGATATGATAATTTGAACCATTCAATGTAACCATTCTACTCGTATTCGTTTCCATCGTTTAACAGAAGGCACACAAAAAAAAAATCCAGCAAGAAGCGAGGCTCTGATACCACTTTGATGGGAGATCAATGAATCCGAACAATATCGGATTAGCGCAACGGAATAAAATCTCCCCTCTTGTGCAAACCTAATAGGAAACGATATAATAGAGCGATATATCTGATAGAATATATAAACACCAAGCACCCACGAACACGAGAATTTTAACGTGGAAAATCTCCCCGATGTGAGGAGATAAAAAACCACGGGACCGTAGTCCACCCAAAAACTTCACTATCAACGAATTGGGTAGACAATGTTCTTCTCTAGTTAATACTAGAGGTACATAGCAGCAAATACATCAAGAACACCATTCTTGGCAATACACGTGAAATCTCAAGAGATCAAGGATAAATCTCACCAAAACGTGGGTTTAGTTATACCCACGAAAAATCCAATGAAAGAAGATCCAGATGAAGATCAAACCAATCAGATCCGAGAACAATGCGTTGCGAGCAATTGGACCACGAATCGACCTCTGATGTAAGCTTGAAGAAATCCGGACGGCACCCTCTTTCAGATTTTCTTCACTCTTTCTCTCTTGCTACTACGTCCGAAAAAGAACGTCTTTTTGGTGGCTACTGCATAACTGATAGTGAGAAACTCTATTTCTCCATATGTATCAACATACGGGCTCAAGCCATGGGCTTGCACTTCATTGGGCTTCCTCCATATAGGAGTGACCCAGCCAACAAATACACGCCCTACTGTGTCTTTATTTCTAACCATATACACTTTGACTTGTTATCCAAGATTTTTCTACGTATTCTAGAGAATTCTGTACCCTTCCTCTACCGTAGGAAGACTTGATGCTTTTAGAATTATTCTGGATTTTTCTGGTAAATGGATCACTTCTTAACAAAATGTAATTCCTAGTGCTATTGAACAGCTGCACCATATGTATTTCTCACAGTCATCCTGTTTCTGGTTTTGTAATAATAATCCCAGGGATGGATTCACCTGGAGTTTATTCCAAAGTGATTGCACTGTACACATGTTGGAATTCGTTGAAATTTAAGAAACTTCTTCCCTCCCCCAGTATGGTTCTTTGTAAATAAGACTATGGAACAAAGTTTCACGCTACTTATAGCATTTTGCTGGGAGTAAGATTTAGAATAACTATGTCAACGGTTATGCCTTCGATCTGGGTGGATCTCAGTTTAAACTGATTCCCGGGCCACTTGATATGGTATGGCTTGCCTTCGAGGATTAAATGGTCATGGACAAGTACGTAGAGTCGTCGAAGCACTGACCAGATCATTTGCGGAAGGAAAGAACGGAGGGTCCTTTATCGATCATTTCGATTCAAATTGGATAGATCATCGCAGAGTTGATATTGCATCTGAGTGAATCTTTACAACTGAAGCTTCTTTGGTTGGTGCAAGAATTTGGTAAAAACGATTCAGAAGCTGAGGAGAGCAAGTGAATGATCGACCGAAAACTTGTCAATCTGGGCACGTACTTAAGGAGGCAACATGGGGACAAACTAGGCAACCTGAATCCAAAATCGATTTGATTCCACCATATCGCAACACATATTAATGACTCAATCTGCAGAATGTGATTCGCCATGCATTTTTCATCACTGACAGAATTGAAATGAGATAAGAATATCACGCGCAAAGATTAAGTGAAGTTCATAACGATACTTATATAAAGAGGATAATAACGATGACAAAGACGGAAAAGGAAGCGAGTAGAATGGAACCTAGAAAACCTGATAATGCCGACATAAAAAAGAGGGGATTATATTTGTCACTAGACCTGACCTTTGACCTGCCTTCACACTAAGAACTTTATTGTTATTATGCCCTGGATCTTCCGGTGAAACCGCTAAATGGAGGCGAAAACCAGGTCTCATCGCGAAATCGTACCCCTGAAAACCTCGATAGTATCGCCCATCTCGACGCCGTGCCATTAGAATGACTTATCTTCATCCATTCCACTCCGGTTGTGTATGAAAAAGTATCCCTCAGAACGAAGATCGAACTTCAGGCTCTGCTGCAGCTTCCCAAGCTCTTTCCTCAGGACTTTTACTTTATCCAACTGTTTCACTTCCACCGCTGCTTTGACGTCGGCTTTCCACAGCAACACCATCGCCGCAAACTTCAGAGGCTTGATGCGCACGTCAACACTGGAATTATCTGGGAGCTTGTAATCGCATATCTGGCGATCATCTTCAAGTTCAGTTTTTGTTGAAGAATTTATCCAAAATGTGTTTTTATTATAGTAATTTTTAGTCATTAATGACTTGGACGTTCTTCCCCTAATAAACCCCAAACCTCAAATCCACCTCCAAAATCCATACCCTTATAGTTGTGAAGTTCTGTCAAACATACATTCTTTTCTACATCAGTTGACATATAGCCATATGTTTCTCATCTACTTCAAGATCGATCTAGGAACAAAAATGATAGGGCAAGTCCTAAAACTGTTAAATATGTCTTGAATTTTATGCACTCGGTCCGGTTCATTACCCGACCCGACATATTTTTTGTGCGGCCCAAAAGTTGATAGAAAATTGAGATTTGGTTCGCGACGCGGAGAGTTGGGCGGCTCAAACATACGTTCTTTATTATGTTGCGGCTAGGGTTTATTTGGTTGTACGGAGGTTTTTCGTCATCTGAGAGTTTAGTGAGCCGTGTACTTTTGTTCAGTCGTTGAGAACGACTTTTGTAACATGTTCTCTCTTTTGATTATATTGGAATCTCGTTTTGCCTCGCCCGTGAACGTAGATCACCTTGATCGAACCACGTAAATCCTTGTGTTCTGTGTTTGTTTTCCGCATTTATTACAACAAAAACTTATTCTAAAAATGTACTCAAGTTTTAAATCTCCTTCCTCTTCTTCTTTTTCCGTGCATTTCAATTCTAAAACTTGTAGCTTGATGCACTCGAGTCCTTCTATTAATTCGATCACTTTTAAATGGATGGAAAATGTCGTATGACTATTTACAAACAAGTCACGTGGCTTTTATCGTCCACTGAAACTAGACCGAGCTGACAAAAGCACTAATACGGGAAATTGAGACAAGTTTTAAAATTTAAAATGCAGAAACGAAAGTTATAGAACTCAAGTAATAATATCTCTCTCTCCCCTCCTATGTTCCTGCACTTCGTTCATGAATAGTTTTTAATATTTGCTATCCATTGACTTTTGTTTCAACAAAATGCAGCAAGCTCGAAAACTGATGCAAGAGACCCGCTCACATAATAATGGCGTCAACGATAAACTAAGTTCGACAACTTCTCTCACCCCACGCCCGCCAAGCTTAACATGTGAAGCCCCTACAAAGTTGCCACTCGAGGACAAAGAATGACTTCGTCGTGGACCTAAAGTGTCAACACAATGTCTTGGCTCCTAATTCAATTAATGACAATTTTTGTCAAGCATCATACATCTGAGTAAGTATGCTGTCTTCATTGCACATGGCTTGTCGACTAATACAATAATCATAGGTAGAGTTGAATGCATTCTGTATAAAAGTTGATGTTGAACATTGATCGAGTCCTTATTGGGCGCGAGGTTTTTGTATTCAGATACCTCTTTGTATTTAGCGCTTTGAAAAGTTCAATATATACTTACCTTACCCACAAAAAAAAAAAAACATTGATCGAGTCCAGTTAACGAGTGCCTCTCGGATCCTTGTTAAGCGTACTAAACGGGCAATAATCTAGCTTTTTAAGCATTGATCAGGCTTTACACAAGAGAATCAGTGCAGAGTTTACTTAATTAGTTGCTTAACGAAACCCATATTGCTATAGTTAAAAAGATGCTGCCCATGATTAAACTCGATTTCCAGAGTCGATATATTAAGCATTAAGGTAGGCAAAAAACGCGACTTTAAGCATACTCGTAAATTCGATCAGATGTTACTAAAATAAGGGCCGTGTTAACTTCCTTTAATTAGTCTTTTGACTAATGGTTTACAAATATAGATAAGGGAGCTGCTAACCTAATAGTCTAACAGTATTGTCAGTTATGTTTAATCACAGATTTCCTAATCAATGAGTGCTTTATGTAAAAAACGCAGCGATGGTGTATGGATCTATAATTGAGATTGTATCATTCCTAATATTTGATGCCGAAGCGCGATAGAAAGCAAGGCTAAATGGAAGAATTGAATTCGATAAACGAGGAACAATCAATGTTCACTCAAAACGATATCAAATCGTAATATTCTCAATATTCAATAATCTGTCATAAACTTCAAAACCTCGAAACCCTAAACACCCTTATATAAGGTGATAACCCTAATTGACCTAGGAAACACAAAATTACGAAAATATCATTAAATTATAAAATTGCCTAAAAATAGAAAAATACCCGGAAATCCATCTAAACGACCCTAAATTTCCAAAATCCAACGCCAACGGCGCCGAGTATTGATCAGACGGCCGTTTCGTTTCAACCAATCGAATTTGAGCCCAATCTGATGTCGTTGACTGATTCTATCTGCCGGTCCTAGGTGCATCATTCTCCCCTGCTAGAAAAAGATTCGTCCTCGAATCTGGTTCTTCTTGACAACAATCTCCTCTGGTACTTCCAGTTCCTCTGACAACTAGCCTTTCTTTGCTTTGATTGGAAAACAGAGAAGACTCCGTAGATAACATGGCAGCAATAGTCAAAGTAGGGGATACACAACTACGCCATCGACTTGCAGTGTGAAAGGTGAATAAAAGAGCACAATACAGGTGGCCTAGATGAGCTATTCCTTGAGATGATTGCTTTCTTCACAGGGTGTTGATCTTTGCCATTCAAATATGAGACTTTATGAAGATGCCCCAAGTCAAGACATTGCAGCTCCTTTAACTTCCATAACGTCACCTGAATGTGCCTAAGAGGAGAAAATTCATCAAGACAATGGATTGCCCAAAATGTAATTCTCAACTCCACACTAATGCCTACTACCCATTCACATCGGCCATTCTTTTCATTCTCAGAAAACTCTGTAGAAAAAAGCTGGCTACCTTCTTGGCCAATTTTAAGTAACCCCCTCTTTTCTTCTGCCCAAGTAACAAAAAATTTCTCACCTAGAGTAGCACCAAGAACATTGTTTGTCTTGATTACGGCAACAATACAAAATGAATGTGGCATGAACTTGGAATTCTTGAAGTCCTCCATTTTCCCTGGTCGTCCATAATCCCTCTCACTCCATGACCTTACGGCTCCATCCAAGCAGCATGTTAAAAGAACATGTCTTTCTTTCAGATTCCTCTTTAGCCTTCGTCCTTCCAATGGCCTCCATTCAATCGTGAGGATAGGTTAAGGATGAAGTAGCTTAACCATCATATATTCAGATTTCCAATTACTTTGACATACTAAAACATGTCTGTACTCATCATTGACCGATGATCCACCAAGATGCTGCTTATTCAAGTAAGAAGCTGCTGCTGATGGTCCGTCAATGGACCAAGTTGCAGAAACTAGAGTTTGCGGCTGTTTAGCTTTAAACCAAGCAATCTCCCATGAAATGTTATTGTTCTTCCACAGAACCCTCCACAGAAGCTTAGAGAATTCACTAAGAACCACAACCGACCCATCCACAACAATAAAGCGAACGCCCTCAAAATCATCACTTTTAGGCATAAGATTACTCAATGTTCTAGCCGCTTTAGTACCGACTTTCGGCCTTTTACATTCGAAGATCTCATATTCGTCTACATTACCGTCTAACAATCCAGCCTTAGCGGTACTCTCTTTCATCCAATTATAAATTGTCGCGACCTAAAAATCGATTTTAGGCTAATCGGATTATCAGGCAAGTTATCGAGAACTAACCTAATGCGGATCCTCCCAAACCCTACCGAATCGTAACACGGGAAAAATTAGAACAAATGAGGAGTCGCCACTAATCGTTCGAGGTAGGTCGATTAGAAACCTAGGTGAACTAGTGGGAGAATTAATTCACCGCTGCGAACCAGAGATTTTGGATCCAGGTATTTGGTTACGCTAATCGACTTTGACTAACGCCCTTTCGGTACCTAGATTCCTTTTTATTTTGGATTTTTCTTGAAAAGATTGATGATTTGGAAATCATCTCAAGGCTTTTTCTTTTTTGTTTGTTTTTTTTGTTTTTGTTTTCGAATAAAAGAAAAGTAAATGAATTACTAATGCAATGCTTGACCTAAAACTATATGACATACGACGAATTATTAAAAGATACAAAACCTCAAATAATTGAAAATTACAAATAAAGAATCGACTGACTCAAAAAGCAAAATTCAAGATTACACTTCAATAATGCCAAAAAAACTAAATGGAATTTCCTCCGACATTCTCGTCATCTTGGTCTTGTTGGGCTTGGGCCGCCGTCTGATCCCGGACATCTTCCTACTTGCAAGGCCCACACCTTGGAGCGGTTCTGATAGCCCACCACCTCTTCTTGATCCTATGACCTGACTCTATTAGGCCCATAACACTGGGCTTTTCCTAATCTATCTAACCCTAATTAACTGAAAATTACATTACAAATAAAATGACTTGGGAAAAATATGGAATGACATGCGAGATGATATGGCAATATGCAAGATGAAATAATCATTCATTTTTTTTTGGGAAATTCGAAATTTGCCAACCAAAGACCGAACTCATCATTTTTTTTTATTTCTTTCGAAAATTTTTATTATTTTTTTTATTTTCTGAAAATTATATCTATTTCCCATTAAATCCGAAAATCGATCTAGGATTTGCCGCCAATTACTCTAAAAAATATTAACGCGCCTTCCATGTTTGGAAATCGGGATCGCCATCAATTAATCGCGCCTTCCTTTTAAAAATGGGATCGGATTCAAAACTTCCTAATTCGCATTTTTTCTTACCGAACAAAATCGATTTGGAACGGGAAACTAACCTTGATAAGGCAACGATAGAATTTCAATCAATCAATCAAATTCTATCAATTAGGCAAACAATTACACCGACATGGCAGGAATCCGGAAATCAGCACGAATCAAATTTTTATTTCTAAAATTTCAGATCTGCAAATTTAGCAATTTTTTTTTGTCAAGCCTGGTAAATCGCACCCGCTGGGTAACGGGTGGAACCGACCATAACTCGATTTTTTGTTTAGCGAAAAAGGGCTTTTGATTTTATAGGTTCGCGAAACATACAAAGATCACTAAATTCAACTAAACTAAAATCAACCAAGAATGGCAAATCAAACCAAATATCAACCAAAATAAGGATTAAAAAAAATTGTACCTAAGCCGAGCTTCCTTTCCGTCTTCGAGTTAAGCGCCGACAATGACCGATTCGATATCCTGCGAAAATAAGAAACGGTAACAGAAAAATCGCCAAGGCCGAAACTAATGTTGATCCGGCGGTGGGCAAAGATTCATGGTGGGGGCACGACTTGATCTTGATCTGCAAAAGTGACGACTAGGGCCGGCTTGGTGAGGGAGCCTTGTTTGACAACAAATCGATGGCGGCACGGCGAGAATAGCGACGAGCACGGCGTATGAAACGGCGGCGGCAATACGGACACCGAACGACCTTCGAATAGAATGTTGATCTTGAGAGGGTAAGTCGCCGAGCCCAAATTCGTGAGCCCCCCTGCGGAAATTTTTGTGCGCCCAAATCAATGTGGCGAAGGAAAAACTGAGAGAGAGAGAGCTGGAATTAGTGGAGTCCTGGTCAGAGGCCGAATGAGAGGATTGGCCAGTGAGAGTCTTCGTGGTCAGAATGTGGGGGCGTGGTGATGATAGTGATGAAATGACCAGAGAAAAAAAATGTCGGGGATTCTCAGTGAGCGAGAGAGATAGTTGGCCACCGGAAAAAAAAAAATTTGTCCTCCCCTTCAGTGTACCAGACGATGCTGGATATATCCCCAGCTAGCCACCAATCAAGATTTAGAGACGTTATAGGTTCTATCATCGCCAAGAAGTGTTCCCCCTATCTTTTCTGCCCTCACCAATGTTTTCTAATTTTAGTGGCCATGTATTCAATGTGTGGTCTTCCCCTGATGCTCTTTCCTTTTCATATAAAAAAAATTCCAAGATGAGAGAGGTCGTCTCTCTATTTGCGGGGATTTCATTGCCTCTTTCTCTCCACGACTCTATCTGATGGTGTTATCGATTGGATATCCTCTGCACAAATCCTGATTTTATTGATTTTCCGGCCAAAATTGCTATTGAATCGAATCACTTCTCCATTTTTTTTTTTAAGAATCAAGGTTAATTCTCATTTTTTTAATGCATTATCCTAAAATTAAAATTTAGGTGCTAACAGCTTGCCCCTCTTTGAGTGGAAGCTCGGAGAGGTTTCGCTCAAAGACCGAAAGTGGCACCTAAATTTTCATTTTATTTTTTTTTTGAAAATGATGCAATGCAAGACTGAAGATAACATGCGTCTAACTTCTCTTTTCAAAGAACTCGCGCATGGATCGCGTAAGGGGTATCTGTTTCTGCAAATACCTTATACGCTGAGGATTCCCTTAATCACCAGCGCTCAGAGGATCTTAAGGTACTGGGCCCACTCGTCCTCAGGAATTTCTTTTTTCCTGACTCGGGGCGACGCAAGATGTCTGTAAGCCGAATTTGCGAGGTCTGGATCACAAATCAGTAATGCTTATGCACCACGATCATTCGCTCATCACGTGAAACATTAGCTGTGAGTAAAACTTTCGAACCACGATCATCCGCTCATCACGTGGAACGTCAGTTAAGAATAAAGCTTTCAAACCACAATCATCCGCTCATCCTGTGGAATGTCAGCTGAGAAATACCTCTGCATCACGATCATCCGCTCATCACGTGAAGCATTGGCTAAGGATAAAGTTTTCGAACCACGATCATCCGCTCATCACGTGGGACGTCAACTAAGAATTGTCTGAGAATAAAGCTTTTCGAACCACGATCATCCGCTCATCACGTGGAACGTCAGCTGAGAAATACTTCTGCATCACGATCATCCGCTCATCACGTGAAGCATTGGATAAGGATAAAGTTTTCGAACCACGATCATCCGCTCATCACATGGGACGTCAACTAAGAATTGTCTGAGAATAAAGCTTTTCGAACCATGATCATCCGCTCATCACGTGGAACGTCAGCTGAGAAATACCTCTGCATCACGATCATCCGCTCATCACGTGAAGCATTGGCTGAGAATAAGGCTTTCGAAACACGATCATCCGCTCATCACGTGAAGCATTGGCTGAGAATGAGGCTTTCGAACCACGATCATCCGCTCATCACGTGGAACGTCGGCTAAGAATAAAGCTTCTGCATCACGATCATCCGCTCATCACGTGAAGCATTAGCTGCGAGTAAAGCTTTCGAACCACGATCATCCGCTCATCACGTGGAACGTCGGCTAAGAATTGGCTTTTGCATCACGATCATCAGCTCATCACGTGAAGCATTAGCTCTAGGCCGAATTTGCGAAATGCTGGTATCGCAATCAGGTAAAAACTGAATCACATTCATCCTTTATGTAAAACAGTGGACAGAATTACGAAATGCTGGTATCGCAATCTGAGAAAATCTGAATCATGTTCATCCTTTACATGAAACAGCGAACAGAATTGCGAAATGCTGGTATCGCAATCTGGGAAAATCCGAATCACATTCATCCTTTATGTGAAACAGTGGACAGAATTGCGAAATGCTAGTATCGCAATCTGAGAAAATCTGAATCATGTTCATCCTTTACATGAAACAGCGGACAGAATTGCGAAATGCTGGTATCGTAATCTGAGAAAATCTGGATATGGTGCTCGAGTTATGGATCGAGCGGGCCTGATTGTCTTCGGGGATCTTCTGTCTAGATCACCATGCTTAACTTGATACCTGCAACATTGAAGATGCGGTCATCCAAGTCTGAAAAAGAATCAGAAAACTTACCTGAGTTGACTGAAACCCGGCTTTTAGGATTTACTGAATTGGCATGCTCAACCAGTTCAGTTCATAAGAAAATGATGTTTTGCATGAATCTTAATGCAAATGCAACAACTTGTGAGCTTCTACCTGCATTGTAAAGCTCCACTGGGGATTTTATCAATAAGGAGAATTGTCTGATCATTTCGACAAAATTTGACCAAATAGAATGAGGAACCTTCAGTCAGAAAGGACTTTCTCTCACTCTCTTTGAAAAGGCTATTTGACCCGACCATTGATGCGGGCATGAGAATCACTCAGAGCTGTCCTCATCACACTTGATAAGGGTCCGGGTAATCTTGCATTTTAGTATGACCAGACCAATCCATGAGGTCTTTTCAAGGACTGTAATTCAGGCTTGGTCAGAGGCTATTCAAATGGGACTCACATGAGTCATTAGGTCATGAAATGAAATCTTGATCAGCTGCATTGGGTTTACAAGTCAGGAACCCTGTCAGATGAGATAAAAATGATCTTGCTCGCACTTCTTTGAGCAACATTTATAAGCATTTGAAACCTTATATTAACCCAAGTGCTCTAGTCTGAAGAGACTTTTGGAAGGGGTTGTAATGTAGGTTCAGGGTACGCTTAGAAATGAAAGGCCAATTTTCAACAAGGGTTCATGAAGATGAGAAAGTTGGTGATCATCCGTCTTTGACACCTTTGCACTTCAGGAATGGTCTTTCTTCATGGAACACATTTTGAACAAATTTAGGCAAGACCTCTCTTCCTTCCGATTTTTTTTTTAAGAGAGCTCTTTCCCTTTTTTTTTCTCTTCCTTTTCGATGAGAATAGGCGTTTTTGCCTCTTTTTTCTCTCTTTTTTTTTAAGGAAGTGTTTCATCTGACAAATTTTCAAATTCCAGTTTGCCCCAAGGCACTTTGCTCTTCCGTCTGATAATTCGAAACAATCTCTTTTTCAGGATGATCACCAATCGGGTTTGAAAGATATGAATCCACCGCTCAAATTGGGTTAAACAAAGGATGAGTGTATATGGGTATAGAGATGAAATGCTCTTCATCATATCTAAAGCACTTGAGCTAACATAGAATTCGCATGCAATAAACACACTTGAATATTGATGCAAGTGAAAGCAAGAAAATTCTATTCATGCTTTGAATTTTCTGAAATTTGCCCCAATGTGGGGTTGTTCCTGGCAGGGGCATGAAATGAAACCACCGTTCAAAGGAGTTTAGCAAAGGGAGACATGTAGTGTTTGGATAGAGGAAATGAATGCCTCACATCATTTTGGTCGTCATACTTTTCGCAAGATAACCCTTTCACCTTCTAAGTATGGAAATCTTCACACTTACTCACTTGAGATATTATATAGGACGTGCATGGAAATAGCTTGCCTTTCATCGTCCCGACGTTCCTCATTCAAAATGATCAAAATCAATTGACCAAACAAATCTCCAGATTGAAAATTTCAGTGAAGATTTATAATGCAATTAGAAAGCAGGCAAACTATGCATGAGTATTAAGATTTGCAAAAATATTATAACATCTCAGGTATAATATTTGTTGACTGAATCGGCATTGACAGGATTAGTGAAGACACGTCCATCCATCTCTGCCAAGATTAAGGCGTCGCCTGAAAGGGCTTTCTTTACTATGTAGGGTCTGCCATAATTCGGAGTGAACTTCCCTTCTGGCTGTGGGATGATGGGCAGAAGCTTCCGTAGCACAAGATCTCCCTCCTGAAAATGTCGAGGTCGCACCTTCTTGCTAAAAGTTCGGGCCACTCTCTGCTGATAACATTGGCCATGGCATAAGGCTCTGAGCCGCTTTTCGTCAATCAAGTTCAGTTGATCTATCCTCTGTTGGATCCAATCTGCTTCAGTCAGTTCTATCTGGGACAAAATGCGTAGAGAAGGAATCTCCACTTCGACCGGTAATACCGCCTCCATACCAAATACCAAGGAGTAGGGGGTTGCCCCGGTTGATGTCCGGATTGAAGTCCGGTATGCCATAAGTGCGAACGGTAACCTGTCGTGCCAATTTCGATAATTCTCAGCCGTCTTAGACAAGATCTTCTTGATGTTCTTGTTTGCTGCCTCAATTGCCCCATTCATCTGAGGGCGATACGGAGAAGAACTCAAATGTCTGATCTTAAATGCTTTGAGCAGTTCTTCCACCTGCTTGCTATTCAGATTCGCACCATTATCTGTGATTATAACCTTAGGGGCTCCATATCGAGCAATTAAATCACGTCCGATGAACTTTACGACATTTCGGGACATGACCGTTGAATACGATGTCGCCTCGATCCACTTGGAAAAATAATCAATTGCCACCAGAATGAAACGATGTCCATTGGAAGCTTTGGGGTTGATCGAGCCAATCACATCTATTCCCCACATAGAAAACGGCCAAGGCTCAGATAACTGATGCAACTCGTTTGGAGGGACATTAATCTTGTCACCATGAATCTGACATTTATGGCAACTTCTGACATGCTGTATACAATCATTTTCTAAGGTGAGCCAATAATAGCCCAGCCTCATGATCTTCCTTGCTAGCATATGGCCGTTCATGTGAGGGCCACAGACGCCTTCATGCATTTCTGTCATCAAACGAATCGCTTCAGTCGCTTCAACACATCTCAGTAAGACCGAATAGAAAGACCTCTTATAAAGATTTTCTCCACTCAGGAAGAACGTTGAAGCCATCTTCCTTATATATTTCTGGTCTGAAACCGTACTATTCTCAGGAAACTTCTGATCCTGGATATACATCTTGATATCCTGATACCAAGGTTTGCTGTCTGGCTCATCCTCCACAACCATGCAGTAGGCTGGCTGTCTTAAAACTTCGAACTTTAGTGGTTCGACTTCTAATCCCTCTGTGACATGCAACATTGATGCCAAAGTGGCCAAAGCGTCTGCAAATTGATTTTGAGTTCTAGACAAATATTCAAACGTAATATCTGTAAAACTTTCCATCAATTCGTCTAAATACTCATGATAGGGCAGCAGCTTTGAATCTCGCGTTTTCCATTTACCAACCGTCTGGAGAATAATTAAGGCTGAGTCTCCAAACACCTTGAGTTTAGATATTCCCATTTCTATCACTGCTTGTAGACCGAGAATACAAGCTTCATATTCGGCGATGTTATTAGTGCAAGGGAACACCAATTTTGCTGCTACTGGATAATGTTGACCTCCAGGAGATATCAGGACTGCCCCCGTGCCGGACCCTGACAAGTTTACAGCTCCATCAAAGTACATTGTCCAAACATAATCTTCGACCGCCATAATTCGATCTTCAGGTCGATAAAGATCATCGTCTTGCCTCGGATTTTCTGCTAGAACATCTGTTATGACTCTTCCTTTCACCGACTTCTGAGGCAAATAACGAATGTCAAACTCGGAAATGAGAATTTGCCACTTGGCTAGTTTGCCAACCAATGCAGGCTGATTCAGGAGATATTTAATGGGATCGCACTCCGTCACCAAAAGGATTTGGTAATGCAGAGTGTATTGTCGCAGCCTGTGTAACACCCATACCAATGCTGCACATGTCTTTTCAGCCTCTGAGTAATTTAATTCAGAGCCCGTGAATTTCTTGCTCAAGTAATAGATGGCCCGTTCTTTAGCATCTCCCTGGCTTTCTTGGGCTAGCATGGCTCCCAATGACTCACTGTTTATTGTGAGGTAGAGAATCAATGGTTGCCCCGGTGTGGGTGGCACAAGAACAGGTGGATTCATGAGATGCTGCTTCAATTTCTCGAACGCTTCCTCACATTCTTCATCCCATCTAATAAGTGCATTCTTTCTCAAGAACTTGAGAAAGGGTTTAGCGGTCTCTGTCAACTGAGAGATGAATCGGGAAATATAGTTCAATCTTCCCATGAGACTCCTAACTTCCTTCGCCGTGGTCGGTGGTTTCAATTCACAGATTGCCTTAGCCTTCGATGGATCGATCTCGATACCTCGGTTGCTGACAATGAAACCGAGCAATTTGCCACTGCTAGCCCCAAAAACACACTTTGCTGGGTTGAGGCGCAATTTGAACTTCCTAAGCCGCTCAAATAGCTTAATCAGAGTTTGGACATGATCTTCCCCTTTCCGAGTCTTGGCAATCATATCATCCACATATACCTCTAACTCATTATGAATCAGGTCATGAAATAAAGTCACTATGGCCCGTTGATATGTTGCCCCAGCATTCTTCAATCCAAAAGGCATCACCTTGTACTGAAATAATCCCCATGGGGTAGTGAAAGTGGTTTTCCTCTTATCATTTTCGTTCATCGGAATCTGGTTGTACCCTGAGAAGCCATCCATGAAAGAAAACAACTCGAATCCAGCTGTGCTGTCCACTAGAACATCGATATGTGGGAGGGGAAAATTATCCTTCGGGCTGGCCTTATTCAAATCCCGGTAGTCTACACAAACTCGAACTCGACCATCCTTCTTCATCACTGGAACGATGTTGGCAATCCAGTCTTGGTATTGAGAGGTCTCAATGAATCCTACGTCTAGGAGTTTCATAACTTCCTCTTTGATCTTATTTTCCAACTCCGGTCTAGCTCTTCGTTTCTTCTGCGCTACTGGATCACAAGATGGGTTTAGTGGAAGACAGTGTTCAACAATCGAACGATCGAGCCCTGGCATATCTGCGTAGGACCATGCAAAGATATCTTAGTAATCCTTCAGGAGTTGAATCAATCGTCTACCTGTGTCCTCAGGAAGGTTTGCCCCAATCTTGACTTCCTTAGGGTTTTCTTCATTTCCTAGATTGATAGACAGGGTCTCATCTCCGGTTAATGGCTTGACCGTTTCATGTTCTTCGAATTCCCGACGTATTTCTTCATATTCGGGGTCAAATTCATCGAGGTCATAAACTCCAGAATCTATTAGATCTCCCTCCACATCCCTGAAACATCAAGTAGAAAATTCAGAGAAACAAACAGGGTTTAAAGATGTATGCCCTATCATTTTTTTATGCGATTTTTTTTTTGGAAAAACGCTTCTTCTTGGCTTTTTCTGTTTTTCTTTCTGAAAAATTTATTTTACAAAAATTTTGAGACGAGAATCTTTGAAGAAGCCCAACCCTCGGTATCTTACCACTGTCGACAATTTGTTTGACCGTTGGTTATCGTCATCAGGTTGGTTTGAGGTACTTCGACAAGATTCCAAAATGATGGATAGAAATTTCTGTAATTTTATTGATCTTTGAAATCAATTCATTACATTTATTGCAAAGTAATAACTGAAATGACTGAAATTAAAGGAAAGCTGAAAATATCCAACGCATGGGGTAACATAGACTGGTTACTCTGAATCTAAACCCTCCAATGGATCATCTGCAGAGTGAATATTGTTCGAAGGCCTCGGCGATCCGCGTTCCAAGTAGGGATTTTCTTCAGGGGTCCCGTCTATCTGCATAAGGTCTTCAAGCACAGCTCCCACGGTCATGTCACCAAACCATTCAGCCAGGTTAGGTATCTCATCCTCCACATCCAGTTCCATGGGCTCTACTTCAGCAACCTGCTCTTTCACCGGAACATGGAATACAATCCCCAAATCGTCCTCATACTTGGACAACTCATCATATCCTCCAACCACCCCACCGGATCGGAAAGTGACATATAAGGGCTGTGGCTGAGAACTATCTTCTTGCTTGCCAAGTCCTTTCACCACCTGCTTGCCATGTCTCCGTCCTGGATAACCAAGGCCCGCCTTATGATTTTGACCTTTAAACTCGACAGGGGTGCGGACTCCTTGGCCATGTCTTCCCAGTCCCATGCCAGGTTGATAACCATTCCCTACCATTACTTTGGCCACCATAACAGAAGCGGCCGACAACTCGGGAGTTGGTAAGGGATTCTCAGGAGAGGCATGTATGGTGTGTATTAGCTCGAACACGTGATACGAGCTTTCTTCATTTCCAGTCGGTTCCACGTAGGGAATGGCTGTCTCGTTATAGATCTGATAGTCTTCTTCACCAAACACTGTTACCAGCTTCTTCTCAACCACAAATTTGATCTTCTGATGGAGGCTCGAAGGTACGGCGCCTGCGTTGTGGATCCAAGGTCGTCCAAGTAGAAGATTGAATGCAGAGGGAATATCCAGAACTTGAAATACAATGTCAAATGTCGATGGTCCGATGAGGATATCCAGATTTATCTGCCCCAGAACGTCTTTCTTCATCCCATCAAAGGCTCTGACATGGGTCTTCGGCGATTGCATTTTAGCCAAGTCCACTCCCAATCTGTTCAAGGTGGCCAATGGGCATATATTCAATGCTGAACCATTGTCAATGAGGACTCGAGACACAAAAGTTTGTTTGTGCTTCACGGTAATGTGCAGAGCTTTGTTATGGCCTCGACCTTCTATAGGAATCTCATCGTCCGCGAAAGCCACTTGATCCTTCAGCAAGACTGCCCCGACAAATCCTTCCAGCTTCTTTTGTTCGATGTCTTCAGGGACATGAACCTGCGCCAGAACCTTCTTTAATGCCTCTTGATGCTTAGGCAAAGTTTGCAACAATTCGAGTAGAGAGACTTGAGCCGACGCCTTCCTCAGCTGATCTACAATGTTGTACTCGCTAGTCTTAATGACCGCGAGAAACTCCTTAGCTTCCTTCTCTTCGACTGGTTTAGCCAGCTTATCTTCATTGTAGGTTCGTCCTGACCTAGTTATTGTCGCGACCTGTCCAAAAGCGGACGCGGCTAATGGATTACCGATCGCGGGCCTTGGATCGGCGCGAGCCCTCCCAGGCCCATACCAAATCGCGGCGGGAGTTTTCTTTTAATGGGCTTCGACAATAAGAGTCTATCGCTTTCGACCTTCAGTGTGGTCGTGGTGGCATGTGCAACTTGTGCATGCATTTGGAGTCGCCACCGGTCTTTCTTGGAGGGTAGACCGGAAACCTTACTAACCGATTGGGAGAGATCGATCAGTTCTGCGGAACCAGAGATTTTGGGTTCGGGGACTTGGTTACGTCGGTGTCATTACCAACGCCCTTTCGGTACCTAACGCGAGTGATTTTCCTAGCTAAGAGTTCATGCAAGCGCAAGTTTGGATGGGGTAGGTTTGATTCAGGGTTTCATGCAGATTGGACGACTATTCCTATCAATCACAATCAATTTAAATGAAAGCGCAATCAAATGCATAAATAAATCATATCAATGCCCATCAATTCAGATCAATGGCTTCCTAGTATAGCCATAAGGGCTTAGGTAAGGTGTATTTTCGGACCGGGGGTAAAATGAGAATATTTGAAGGCGATTTAGCCCGAAGGGCAAAATCGTCAATTTTTGGAAGATTTGGATACGGAATTACCCAAAATATTCCATGGCCAGTTGATTGTGGCCATTTCCCATTTTTGAGAATTTTTTGGAATTTCTTGATTTTTCATCAATTTTTGGAAGACAATTCGCCCAAAGGGCGAAATCGTCATTTTAAGAAGGGTCGGGGTTCAAAACACTCGGAATGAGCCTTGGCCAATTGATTGTGGCCATTTCCTATTTTTTGGGATTTTCTTGGAATTTTTTAGAATTTTTTTGGAAGACGGTTTGCCGGAAGGGCAAAACCGTCATTTTTGGAAAGATCGGGGGTCAAATGACCCGAAACAGGTCGTGGCCAGTTGAATGTGGCCATTTCCTATTTTCTGGAATTTTTTAGAATTTTTCTGAATTTTCCGAATTTTTTTTGAATTTTTTATGATTTTCTATTTTTTTATTGATTTTTGAATTTTTTTATTATTTTTAAAATAGTAATAACAATAATAATACTAATACTAATATATTCGGACCGGGTCGGATGACCCGACCCAGACCCACACGCCCACGGCCAAAACGACGCCGTTTAGATTTTATAAGGGTTTTTCTATTTTTTTATCAATTTTTTTATATTACCCGAAAATTCCGGATCGGATGGTCCAGGACGCGCCACGTGGCCTCCTCTGGCGCATCCGATCTTCGGTCAGATCGGACGCTCCTCAGAGCGCCACTTGGCGCGACATCAACCGTCGGATTAAAAAAATTTATTATTTTCGAAAATCATTTATTAATTCTGAAAAATCATTTTTATTTTTAGAAAATCCCAGATCGCGACACGTGGCTCAACCACGGCCGTCCGATCTGGGGTATGTTTTAAACGGTCGTGGACCCCCCCTACGCTGACGTGGCTGCTGACGTGGCATGCCACGTCAGCGTGGACTGGTCAACGGGCGACCAGGTTCGCCGGGGAAGATGACCGGCGCCGGCGATTCTCGCCGGAGCCACCAAACCGACGTAAAAACGTCGGTTTCGAGACGCGATTTTGAGCCTAATCCACTCCTCACCAACTCCAAATCAACATTCTACGAAAATATGGCACGAAGCACATCGGAGAGGGGCCGAACAGCCAACCACAGAAACGGCGCCGGCGACCGTGTACGCAGAAAATTTTTTATTAGAAAACTCAATTCCAAGCATTCAAACATCATCTACGGAAGGTTAGGAAGCTTACCCGAGGTCCCATGACGGTCGGCAGCCGTGGGAACGTCCTCCTCGAGCTCTCGGTCCGAGTTCGGCCGGCGAAGCTCGGGCTTGCGTCCTCGGCGATTTTTCAATGCAAAATAAAGACCACAATATACTTAGAGCCGATTCTGGATTAGATTAGAGGCTATATTTGCACAAAATAAGGCCCGGGAAGACGCGGCCGAGAGGTCAAAATTGAAAACTTCATTCGGGCATTTCATCGATCATATGGTGTGCCTGCATGAAATGGTGGTCGGAGGGGGAAAACCGACCTTTTCCGTGCCCGTCGACGAGGGCGAATGCTTCGGTGATGATCGGCAGACGTCGCCTAAGGTCTGGGGATGCTCCTTGACCCTTTTCTTCGCTCGAACGCCCTCGAACTCTCCTTCGGCTCTCTTCAAATCCGAGCCCTCCCCTCTCCTTTTTCATGGCCGACCGGCCTTTTCTTGGTGGCCACCGCCCCACTTCCGTCCATGGACCATGCTTTTGTCTCCCACGATACTCGACATCCCTCACTTTCCTCAAAAGCACGCCTCCACCTTCCCCTGCTTTCCTCTCTTTTTTTTTTAGTTTTCTGCTTGTCCTGCACGGGTCTGCAACTGAGTTGCAGACCCGGTTCGGACCAGGTCGGGTCGGGCCTGACCCGACCGGCCCGGTTCGACTCTCCCCGCCTAATTGAGCCCCAAATCGACCTCTTTTCATGAAATTGATGGCAAAATCGGACTCCTTGACATGTTTTCTAATAAATATGGGTATTTTCGTGAATCAATTGATTGAAATCTAGTGAAAACCCCAAATTGTCCCTAGGATCCGAAAATTAATTTTGCCAAATTGAGGGCCCAAACGATCGAATTAGTCCAAATTAATGCCACCGGTGGATTCATCATGATGAAAACTATAGGGTAGAGGTGTTTAATTTTGGTGGGTATGCCCGTATGAAATTTAATTTCAACAATTGAGAAACCGGGGACTAAATTGAAAGAAAATTATGCAATTAAGCCCTTTTGTTTAAAATTGATCAAATTGGAGGGCAAATTGACCCAATTGCACTTCAAGACTTTAGAATTCAATATCATGGCTTATGAAAAGTGAGAATTGAAATTAAAAGACTCGAAAAGGAATTTTTTTTGCTCGGTTCGGGTTTATGTTTGTGAAGTAACATAGTAACCCGAGCCGAATTTTCAAGATTTAAGGTGACACACTTGAAGAGGAAATTAAAACAAAATTATTGAATATTTTTGTGTATTTTTATGACCACGAATGGTATTTTTCTGATTTTTTGGGTATTTTTATAATTAAATAAATTCGAAAAATATTATAAAATACCAAAAAATATTTTTTGTTCAAAATCGGTCCCCGAGGCTAGGCCAAGGCTCCCAAAGTTGATTTTGTGATTTTATGACCCTTTTTTATATTTTTAATTAATTTTAAAGAATAAAAATCACAATAATACATGGTCAAAAATCAGGTGTCAACAGCTGCCCCTCTTTGAGAGGAATCTCGTTAGAGGTTTCTCTCAAAGACAAGGTGGCACCTGATTCCTAACCGACTCGACTGGGAAAATGAGAGAAGAAATGCTACGACATTGAATCTTTAAGGCTCATGATAAAAATTCAAATTAATCCCTGGATTGCTCTAACCATTTGAACATGGGCCGGAGTGAGAGAGGCTTACCTGAAGCTCACCTGTCGGATGCTGCCGGTTGCGGTAACTTTCAAGAAGATACCTAGGACTCGTTGAGAATATCCTAGGGAAATTAAGCTCTGACCTGTATGGTAGGTCATACCATTATTGGATTCCTAACTGGCAGGAACCTAAGGAAGACGCATCCCACTCTTGAGGATTCGCCAGAGATTTTAATCCGTATGGTGGATCGGACCTTTGTGTTGATCCTTAAGGCGGTATCTACCGCGGGTTGACCCTTATGGCGGTTTCTACCGTGAGTTGACCCTTCAGGCGGTATCTACCTTGGTTTGACCCTTCAGGCGGTATCTACCTTTGATTTGACCCTTCAGGCGGTTTCTACCATGTGTCGACCCTTCAAGCGGTATCTACCTTTGATTTGACCCTTCAGGCGGTTTCTACCATGAGTTGACCCTTCAGGCGGTTTATACCTTGAGTTGACCCTTCAGGCGGTATCTACCTTGAGTTGACCCTTCATGCGGTATCTACCTTGAGTTGACCCTTCAGGCGGTATCTACCTTGGTTTGACCCTTCAGGCGGTTTCTACCTTGAGTTGACCCTTCAGGCGGTATCTACCTTGGTTTGACCCTTCAGGCGGTATCTACCTTGGTTTGACCCTTCAGGCGGTTTCTACCTTTGTTTTGACCCTTCAGGCGGTTTCTACCTTTCTTTTGCTTTGAAAAGGAGTCTCATGACGAGGGTTCTCCACGTCCGATGAGACTGCCTAAATTTTGAAAAGGGGTCTCATGACGAGGGTTCTCCACGTCCGATGAGACTGCCTAAATTTTGAAAAGGGGTCACATCCTCGCCCCTTCTTTTGAAAGATCCCGAAATTTATCGGGAATTCAGTTTTGAAGCAGTGAAAGATTTTATTTTGACAAAGCCTCGCTTTAGTCTGTTGAGGCGACATTCTGGGAGCTGGGTTCTCCAGGTATCCTGCATAAAATTCAAACCTGTGTGCTCCACTCCATGGAGCAAATATTTTTCTAGGATTCGGGGTTTCCAAGAATCCTACAGAAGTTTGAGCTTGAAAGATTTTTCTTCACCAAGAAAACGTTAGTAATCTTTGGGAAGACCACGGCTGTCCATCTGACAAAACCGTATGATTTAAGTCTTAATCATGAAATGTGCATTTTGATGCTGGAGGTTATCCAAAGCATTCTTGCAACATGCAAATGTGATCACAAATCCCTTGCGCGGAAAATCTGGATCAACAATTTGAAATTTCCAAAAAGAGTTTGTTCAAAACATCTATTGGAGAATTTCTCATCAAGAGGGTTCCTCACCGCTCTGTGATAATGGTCTTTTGTAAGGAATGCGCTCAACTTCCTACTAACCTGTGCCTAGGTTTTAGGATCATTCGCAGCGCATACATTTCGATCGATCGGGAGGTCTTCCACGGGACCGAGATGTTGGGCTTGGATAATGGTTTTCAAGGGAGACCCGCTTTGGAGTCGAGGCCATTTAATGAATGTTCTCACCATCTGCTCCGGGTTTACAAGTCAAGAACCCTGCAAAATGAGAAAGAAACAATCTTGCTCGTACCTCTTCGAGCTAAGCTATATGTTAACCCAAGTGTCTTAGTCAGAGAAGACTGTTTCTGGGTCTTAACATCGGTAGGATTGGGGACCGAAAAATGCTTGTTTTTGGCCCAGAATTCATGAGGTGTTTGACATTGGTGATCATTGCAGATCTGCCACATGTCCTTGCCTTTCTGCATCTTCAGTCTTTGAGGTGTGCGCCCGCTTTTAAGGTGTGCACAAATCCTTTAGAGAACGTCTCCTGTTGCGTTCAGAGACCAACTCTCTCTATGTCTTTGTTCTGCGCTCGGCACCATTTGGGGAGCAGCCCTTTTGGATTTGGCTCCTTCAGGGATTTCCTCTTTTCCCATCCAGCTTCATTGCGGATCAATCAAATAACTTACACGAGCATCGGCCTTGCTTTTACCAGGCACTTTGCTTTTTCTCGATGCCGTGGATTTTTCTCATTCATTTTTAAAATCCCACTTTATCTCATCTTCATGGGATCGTATTAGACCTATGATCAAAGGTCTAACAAGGTAAACATCTCCTCCAACTGAGTTGAAGTCACCACTTCTCCTGTTTGATAATAACCCGCCCTGATTAGGGCGTCAAGAGCTTCAGCAGCCTTGACCTTAAAGAGACCTACTTTGCTAATTTCTTCTCCTAAAATAGCATTGATGGCCCCGGAATGTTCAGGTAGGGGATTCTTCTGCACATTGGGCTGCTTGTTGGGTAGCGAGATTGCCCCAGTCTCAATCAGATCCTGAATACGATTTTTCAGGACGAAGCAACTGTCTGTGTCGTGGCCTAATTCTCCACGATGATAATCACACTTCTTGCTCGGGTCATACCATTTTGCGTTTGACGTGTTTGCTCTCATTGGCTCTGTAGTTAAGAGCCCTTTCTTTTGCAGGATGGCCCAAATCTGCGTCAAGGTCCCAGGGAGTGGGCTGAACTGCCGGTTCCTCCATGTATCTCTCCTCTGGCTATTACTAGCCCTTCGTTCATCAGGGAATTGAATGACGGGAGTCTGAACCACTGGTTTCTGCGTGTATGCCAAGTTAACCTGCGTGGCTGCTGGTTCCTTCTTTGGTGCGAAACGCTTCAGACCGATTCCGCTATCTCCATACCAGCCTCTCTTCCAGTTGCGTTCCACCTCCTCAGCAAAGGAAATAAGGTCGGAGAAAGAAGCGACTGCCGATATGAACATATGCGCTCGTACATTCTGTGGCAGGGTAGAGACGAATAGTCTCATCAGTTCTCTTTCGGGAGGTACCCCGGTTTCAACTGTGAGGCGAGACTCCTCCATCTGGTGCCGTACTCCTTAATCGTCTCACCCTTCTTCATTTCGGCCCGCTCCAGATCTTGTGTTGTGATGGCCACATCGATATTGAAGCTGAAATGCTGCACAAAATCATTGGCCACCTCGTCCCAATCATCTTTGGTATAGACCTCATAAGCAATGTACCACCTCATGGCGGCTCCCTTCAAGCTGGCCTGAAATGTCTGGACCATGAGAGCGTCATTTGCAGCATACTTACCCATTCTAGCCTGGTAAGTCTGGACGTGTTGCACAGGATCTGACGTGCCGTCATACTTTTCAAAATCCGGGACTTTGAACTTGTCCGGATAGATTGTTCTTGAAAAGGCTGAACGGTCAATTTTAGGGACATGCCGTGTACCCTCAACCTCTTTGAGCCTCTGGTCTATTTTGGCCAGCATTTTCGCATTATCATCCTTTTGTGGGATAATAGCTTCAGGCACGGAATAGTTCATCAGCGGGACAGACGTAACTTGGGTCGTTGATTGGCCAATATGCCCTGAGGCTTTGGCAACCCCTTTAGCTTTTGTTTTGGCCACGGCAGCTGAGGCTATAACTCCAGGCATGTCCTCCTCATCTTCTTCTTCCTCCTCCTGTCGTAGGTCTACGTATAAACCCTTCGACTGAAACAAAGGGTTGGAACGCACAGGCGTAGCAGAAGGTAATTGTTGAGCCAGAGACAGCTGTGATATCATAGTCTTCAGCTCGGCCAGTTGGTCATTGAAGACTTTGGCTTGCTCCTCCCTTTCCCTTCTCATTTCCTGCCGTATTCTCTCCTCCATTTGGGCAACTAATTCAGCTGGATTGGTCATTTTCTTGGCCTTGGAGCGAGTGTTATATGGATGCTGAGGGAGATCTGTGATATGCTTCCTAAGACAAAGAAATACACATGATTAGTAACATGTTTCAAGCATACCGGGCTGATCCATGACACACTCTAACTTACGGACTTCCTAAGACTCCCAACTTTGTTTGCGTTTGATAGAGAAAAACCTTTGCCATTGTAAGCATTTTGATTCAATTAAGAAAATCATTCATGGCAATAAAGATTTGAAATTCTCCATTCAATCACAATTAAATAACTTCAAGAAATAAATTCTGACGAAGTCGAATTACAAGAAATAAATCCTTAAACAAATCTCTAGAAAAACTGAAAGCACTCAAAAAGACTAAACATCTCGAACTACAGATCCTGGGGGAATCTTCTGAGCCTTGAGCTTCTTGTATTTTTCCTCAAAGATGCGGGCCCTCTCCTTAGCTTTGGCATACTTCCTCTTGAGTAAACGGATTTTGAGACGCATGGTTTCCTGAACTGGAATGGTGGGAACCACTGGGAGCCACTCCTTTGGTATATTATGCTCCTTGATATACTTGAGAGATGCGCAGTACGTCTTGACCCTTGCCTTGAAGACTTCCTTTGGAAATACAAGCTTCACTGGCTGATAACGTTCCCATACAGAACGCGACAGAGCGGCATGTTCTTCAAACCTTTGATCGTTTCCCTCAAAGTAGATACAGATCTTGCCTTCCTTTGGCTTTGGTGGAATTTCCTGTAGGACACCATACTGACGGACTACCCTTGCAGGATGATAGTCTAACACGCCTGATAGTCACAAAAGAGGAATAGGCGCTCCGTCTGGACCCGTGATCCTCGCTTCCTTCACCTTAAACCACATAGCACTCCATAGGAAAGTCACTGGACTGGGGTTTGATAATAGGGCCAAAAGCTTGGTATAGTGAAAGTCAGGAAGCCGACCTTATTCATTTTTGAATTTCAAGAAAGGGTGCTCAAGTTCTGAAATCAATGGTATTTCGAGGTATTTTCCAAACTGAACATAGTGAGAAAGGAACCAAACTTGCAGAATTTCTGGAGAAAAACGGAGTGTCTTATCTTGTTTGGCCTTAAATCTATTAAGTGAAAGGAAAGTTTCTGCCAAAATTGCATTGACAAAATTCCTACCATCTAACACCTCGTTGACAAAAAATAACATCAAAGGATCGACATGATTTGGCTTATGTGGAAAAACAATTGACCCGAAGAATAACATCATGAAAATTCTAGCTCTGCCAAATCTAGAAGATTCAACCCTAAGACAACTATCTAGGAATGAAATGGGGCAGCTCCCCCTTTCTTGTTTCAAAATCTTAGCCACTTCATCCCTATTGACATTTAGAAATTCAGACAAGACTAAGACTGGATCTTTACCTAGTGGCGGAGCGACCAAAACCCGGCCCAGTGACTTTCCAACAAGAATACTATATTCTTCCAAGGTGGGAGTTAGCTCATGCTTACCAAAGATGAAAGTAGTAGTCTGTGGACTCCAAAACTGAACCAGAGCATGAACGAGACCAAATTGAATACGGATATGGATCAGAGGAAGCATCCGGCCGATGTAAAATCTGATTATCTCTCTGGTATCCTCGCCTAGGAAATTCCAACATTCCTTCAGTTTTTCCCTGGCTGGCTCAATACACCTGATATCTCCTTCCCCCATGATCTATAACCCAAGACTCTGACTCACCCTAGCTGTCATGGATCAACCCGAAAAACATAAATAGAGAGAAAGGTAAAGTTTAGAAAATACCGCCTTTAAAGAACTGAAACAAACAATCACATAGACATACATATGAGGTCGTGAGGTTCACTAACTAATAGGCTTCAAAGGTGGAGCCCCAAGGATACTCAGACCAAGCCAACTGGGGTTTGCGGCTGGATCGAGGTCCCCCGTAGACATCCGGCTCAGCCAAGTGAAGACCCGCATCACCAGGGTAAGTGACGAGGGTACTCGCTCTTGGCACCGATTTAAAAAGGTTCGGGACTTGAAAAGGACGACTCAGGCCACAGGGTAATGGCCGAAGTATCCCTAACCAAGCACCATCCTAAGCCTAGCCATTCAGGTCCAATGGCGGGTTGTGTGTGCAAAGTGTAGTGTCTATCCAACTAAGGCATGCACAGCAGGTTATCTCAAACAACGCTTCTATATAAACTCATATACATAAACCCCTTCCAACTGCAAAACAAGGGTTAGCAAACACTCGCCCCTTATAACTCCTTAGCCTGCACAAAAAGGATTAACAAACACTTTTCCTTATCACTCCAAATCTGCAACAACATTTAACACCTTAAGGTGAGATTCAATCAATCCACTCAAGACATCCAGGGAATCTAAACGGCCTAAATCCTCTACAACTCTTAAATTTTCCGAAAGGTTCAGATAACTGAGTTAAGCATTCATATTTCTCGGAAAATTAAAAAGTATCTCCCCAATGGAGTCGCCAAGCTGTCGCGACCTAAAAATCGATTTTAGGCTAATCGGATTATCAGGCAAGTTATCAAGAACTAACCTAATGCGGATCCTCCCAAACCCTACCGAATCGCAACACGGGAAAAATTAGAACAAATGAGGAGTCGCCACTAATCGTTCGAGGTAGGTCGATTAGAAACCTAGGTGAACTAGTGGGAGAATTAATTCACCGCTGCGAACCAGAGATTTTGGATCCGGGGATTTGGTTACGCTAATCGACTTTGACTAACGCCCTTTCGGTACCTAGATTCCTTTTTATTTTGGATTTTTCTTGGAAAGATTGATGATTTGGAAATCAGCTCAAGGCTTTTTTTTTTTTGTTTTTTTTTTCGAATAAAAGAAAAGTAAATGAATTACTAATGCAATGCTTGACCTAAAACTATATGACATACGACGAATTATTAAAAGATTCAAAACCTCAAATAATTGAAAATTACAAATAAAGAATCGACTGACTCAAAAAGCAAAATTCAAGATTACACTTCAATAATGCCAAAAAAACTAAATGGAATTTCCTCCGACATTCTCGTCATCTTGGTCTTGTTGGGCTTGGGCCGCCGTCTGATCCCTGACATCTTCCTACTTGCAAGGCCCACACCTTGGAACGGTTCTGATAGCCCACCACCTCTTCTTGATCCTATGACCTGACTCTATTAGGCCCATAACACTGGGCTTTTCCTAATCTATCTAACCCTAATTAACTGAAAATTACATTACAAATAAAATGACTTGGGAAAAATATGGAATGATATGCGAAATGACATGGCAATATGCAAGATCAAATAATCATTCATTTTTTTTTGGGAAATTCGAAATTTGCCAACCAAAGACCGAACTCATCATTTTTTTTTATTTCTTTCGAAAATTTTTATTATTTTTTTTATTTTCTGAAAATTATATCTATTTCCCATTAAATCCGAAAATCGATCTAGGATTTGCCGCCAATTACTCTAAAAAATATTAACGCGCCTTCCATGTTTGGAAATCGGGATCGCCATCAATTAATCGCGCCTTCCTTTTAAAAATGGGATCGGATTCAAAACTTCCTAATTCGCATTTTTTCTTACCGAACAAAATCGATTTGGAACGGGAAACTAACCTTGATAAGGCAACGACAGAATTTCAATCAATCAATCAAATTCTATCAATTAGGCAAACAATTACACCGACATGGCAGGAATCCAGAAATCAGCACGAATCAAATTTTTATTTCTAAAATTTCAGATCTGCAAATTTAGCAATTTTTTTTTGTCAAGCCTGGTAAATCGCACCTGCTGGGTAACGGGTGGAACCGACCATAACTCGATTTTTTGTTTAGCGAAAAAGGGCTTTTGATTTTATAGGTTCGCGAAACATACAAAGATCACTAAATTCAACTAAACTAAAATCAACCAAGCATGGCAAATCAAACCAAATATCAACCAAAATAAGGATTAAAAAAAAATTGTACCTAAGCCGAGCTTTCTTTCCGTCTTCGAGTTAAGCGCCAACAATGACCGATTCGATATCCTGCGAAAATAAGAAACGGTAACAGAAAAATCGCCAAGGCCGAAACTAATGTTGATCCGGCGGTGGGCAAAGATTCATGGTGGGGGCACGACTTGATCTTGATCTGCAAAAGTGACGACTAGGGCCGGCTTGGTGAGGGAGCCTTGTTTGACAACAAATCGATGGCGGCACGGCGAGAATAGCGACGAGCACGGCGTATGAAACGGCGGCGGCAATACGGACACCGAACGACCTTCGAATAGAATGTTGATCTTGAGAGGGTAAGTCGCCGAGCCCAAATTCGTGAGCCCCCCTGCGGAAATTTTTGTGCGCCCAAATCAATGTGGCGAAGGAAAAACTGAGAGAGAGAGAGCTGGAATTAGTGGAGTCCTGGTCAGAGGCCGAATGAGAGGATTGGCCAGTGAGAGTCTTCGTGGTCAGAATGTGGGGGCGTGGTGATGATAGTGATGAAATGACCAGAGAAAAAAAATGTCGGGGATTCTCAGTGAGCGAGAGAGATAGTTGGCCACCGGAAAAAAAAAAATTTGTCCTCCCCTTCAGTGTACCAGACGATGCTGGATATATCCCCAGCTAGCCACCAATCAAGATTTAGAGACGTTATAGGTTCTATCATCGCCAAGAAGTGTTCCCCCTATCTTTTCTGCCCTCACCAATGTTTTCTAATTTTAGTGGCCATGTATTCAATGTGTGGTCTTCCCCTGATGCTCTTTCCTTTTCATATAAAAAAAATTCCAAGATGAGAGAGGTCGTCTCTCTATTTGCGGGGATTTCATTGCCTCTTTCTCTCCACGACTCTATCTGATGGTGTTATTGATTGGATATCCTCTGCACAAATCCTGATTTTATTGATTTTCCGGCCAAAATTGCTATTGAATCGAATCACTTCTCCATTTTTTTTTTTTGAATCAAGGTTAATTCTCATTTTTTGTTTAATGCATTTTCCTAAAATTAAAATTTAGGTGCTAACATAAATAACAGAGTCATTGAACCGAGAAGGCAATACCTGGACTCTTCCTCTAGAGGCCCTCATAAGAGGCGGTCGTGAAATCTCATCCGCCCGGCTCGCTGCACTCCTCGAATCTTGAGCATGGGATTCCAATTTGACCACTTTCACGCCTCTATCTCCGTCGTCGGCATCTGGGTCGAAAATCGACACCTCGTCATCGAACGCAACGAATCGTTCATAGCTCAGCACACCTCTGAACACAATCTTAGCCATAGGCTCACCCACCGACGTGGCGAACGAGTAATTTTTATCAAGAATCAGATCTTCGTCAAATTCTGGATATTCGTCAAAGATTGGATTTTTATAACAAGTCGGATCCGCATCCACTTGTTCTCCATCAGATTCGTCATAGATTGGAAGTCCATCTTCATCATAGGCTGGATCATCATCAAAGATTGGATCTTCATCAAAGATTAGATCTTTATCAAAGATGGGATTTTCATCGACGATCGGATATTCATCGACGATCGGATTTTCATCAACGATCGGATTTTTTTTGGATGGAAAGTACAACCCCGCCAGCACAAGTCGTCGCTCCATATAGGTTCGCCTTTTCTGCGCCCGCGCAAGTGGTCGCTTCAAATCCTGAATTCGTCTCCGTAGCTCTTCGTTTTCTATGTCTCGCAAGTCCCTCAAACGCGGCTGTTCATCTGCAACAGGAATGACTCCACACTCCCGGCCTCCACGAGCACGCTGTCTTCGACCACCTCGATTCCGTTCAACCATTGATTTCAAGCAACCTGTGCTCTGATACCAAATGATGATGAAGCGCAATAGAAAGTAAGGCTAAACGGAAGAATTGAATTCGATAAACGAGGAACAATCATTGTTCACTCAAAACGATATCAAATCGTAATATTCTCAATATTCAATAATCTATCATAAACTTCAAAACCTTGAAACCCTAAACACCCTTAGATAAGGTGATAACCCTAATTGACCTAAGAAACACAAAATTACGAAAATACCATTAAATTATAAAATTACGTAAAAATAAAAAAACAATGCCCGGAAATCCATCTAAACGACCCCGAATTTCCAAAATCCAACGCCAACGGCGCCGAGTATTGATCAGACGACCGTTTCACTTCAACCGACCGAATTTGAGCCCAATCCGATGTCGTTGACTGATTCTATCTGCCGGTCCTAGGTGCATCAATATTACTGTCAGGAAAGCATATTCCTATAGATAAATAACCAGTTCAATTTTCTTCTTCTTTTTTCCTTTTTTTTATTTAATTTGAATTAACATTGTAATATCAAAAGTGTGGACGAGAGGTTGGATATGTTTTGACTATTGCAGCCGAATCACATATTTTGTTAGGTCGTATTTTTAGCCTCGATAGTTTTCGTGTAATGTTACTTGTCGCATTTTTTGTTGAAAATATGTCTCGAATTTGAGCCCGAAACGAAATTATGAATATTCCGAATGAAATATTTTATGGACAATTGAAATAGAGCAAAACATAATATGTGTGCATTTGATATCTTTTGGCAAGATCGGATGAAGTTTCTTTGAAGTCCAAAGATATCTACTGCACGTTGGAGAGGGAGTTTGATCATGAAAAGGAGAAGAAGAGATAAGGTCAGCAAATAAAGTCTGTCAAGATAACAAGAGGAAAAGTTTAAGATTAGCTTTCCTTTTTTGACTCAGTCAACAAGAATAAGAAGAAATAAAATATATGGGCATATCCTGCAAGTTGACAGAATCTTCAAAAGACGTTGGCTTTCCTCCTCTGATTTTTTGACCTAATGCCCATGAGTTAGCTATAAAAGTAGTGAAGCACAGGTTTTCTTCGAGGGGGCGATATCGTGGGTTTCGTCCGTGAAGGCCGCTTTACAAAGACACGCAGGTTGATCCGAAAAGAAGATCGAGAAGCGTCGTTTCATCTCGAGCGCTTGGAAGACGACTTCTTGAAGCGCCGTTTGTCACAACGAATTCTTGACATTGGGTCGTTGTTTTGTTCGTGGAATTACATCAAGAATTCAAGTGTCGAAGCCGATTAAATCTTGAGGTTAGATTTGTGTTTTAATTCCTTTACGAGATTGAAATATTATTTCGCTAGGAATTGGGGGCTAAACACTGTGTATGTTCTTGGATGTAATTGGGGCTGGGAAATACCAAGAGTGTGTTTGTGTAACTCGAGTGATCTGTAATATCCATGTATCGCTCGTTCTATAATGAAATTCGTTGCTAATCTCCCCGTGGACGTAGGTCTTTATGACCGAACCACGTACATCTGGTATTCGATTTACTTTACTCGTTCTGTCTATGTTATCGTTCGATCGCTTGTTCCGCGTAACAATTTGTATCAGAGTTAGGCTTGCTTGAGTTGAAGCGAATCGATGGCGACAGAAGAAGCTAAAGTGAAAATCGACATATTTGATGGGAACGACTTTGGTTTCTGGAAGATGCAAATAGAAGATTATTTATATCAGATGAAGCTGCACGAGCCCCTATCTGGGAAGAAACCAGAAACGATGAAGCAACCCGATTGGGAATTGTTGGATAGACGAGCGATGGGTATTATTCGGCTAACGTTGGCTCGTAATGTCGCATTTAATATTGTTAAAGAAAAAACCACTGCGGGTTTGATGAAAGCCCTGTCGGACATGTACGAGAAGCCCTCTGCGATCAACAAGGTCTATTTGATGCAACGTCTGTTTAATTTGAAGATGAGCGAGGATACATCAGTTGCTAATCATATCAATGAATTCAATGTGATCGTTAGTCAATTGAGTTCAGTTGAGATTGACTTTAAAGATGAGGTACGTGCTTTGATTCTATTATCCTCATTGCCTGATAGTTGGAATACTACTGTTACTGCTGTTAGAAATTCATCTGGGTCGACAAGTTTGACGTTTGATGGGATTCGAGATTTAATTCTGAGCGAGGATATCCGTAGAAGAGAATCCGGCGAATCTGTATCTACTGCTTTAGTAGGTGAAAGAGGAAGAGCTAGTGCTCATGTTAACAGAAGTAGTATGAACATGAATAGACGCAGTCAGTCTAGGACTGGCGGTGATGTCTGTTGGAACTGTGGCAAGAGAGGGCATCTTAGAAGAAATTATTTTAAACTGAAAAATGAAAGGGCTAAGGGAATTGGAGTTGAATCTGCAGATGATGTTGCAGCTGTAGCTGAAAATTCTGTTGGTGTCGATTGTGTCTTGTCTGTCACTGAGAATTTGTCGTTTGACAGATGGATTATGGATTCTAGTTGTTCTTTTCATGCTACACCAAACAGGAACTGGTTTACTTATTATCAATGCATGGACAGTAATAAAGTGCAATTGGGAAACAACGCTGAATGCGATGTTGTGGGTATTGGTGATGTTAAAATTAGAATGCATGATGGTATTGTGATGACATTGACTGGAGTACGGCACGTTCCAAAATTGAAAAAGAACTTAATTTCCTTGGGTGCTCTAGATTCAGCTGGATGCAGGTATTTTTCTCGAGGTGGAGTCTTGAAGATTGTTCGAGGTGTCCTGGTGAAAATGAAAGGAATCAAGCATGGTGACCTATATGAACTTCAAGGTGAGACATTGATAAGTTTCGCTCCTGAGACGTCGACATCTGTTCGAGAGTCTAATGGCTACTCGAGGAAGGCCTAGGTGGTTGTGCCGATGCACAAGATTGATGTTGTTGTCGGGAATACGCGGTCGAGAGCTTTGATCGGAACGGAGACTGGTAAATTGATCAAGCATGTGCGAACTGACAGTAGCATGGAGCCTTGCTCGAAGCTGGTAAATAAATTCTGCATGAAAAAGGGCATAGTTAAACACCGAACTAGTGCCAGTAAATAACAACAATTTACAGAATTGATTAGCAGAGCATTACTAGAGATGGCCCGGAAAAAGATCTCTAGTGCTGATATGGCTGGGAGAATTCCAGTGGATGCGCTTAGTATGACGATCTACCTGGTGAATAGATCACCATCGACTGCGATTGGATATCGAACTCCCGAAGAAGTGTGGTCAGGTAACGTTGCTGATTATTCTAATTTTAGAATGTTTAATTGCCCGTGTTATTATCGAGTAAGTAATGGTAAGCTCAATGTGGAGGCAAGATGCATATTCCATGGCTATGCTTGAGGTGAGTGTGGCTATCGGTTGTGGTGCCCGAGTATAAATTCACCTGTTTACAATAGAGAAGTTACCTTTTGACAAGTCTCCAGTACTTCTGGCGATGAGTGATTATGGCAGTGTTCATACGGATCTGGACAGTGTTCAGCTTAAGGTAGAGTTGCAACCAGAAACTCATGAGGTAGCAGATACTAGCGAGGTAATCGACACAAATGATGCTTGTAGCGAGGTGGAGCCTATAGAGTCAACGGTTGCTGTAACTGTTGATATTGACAAGATACGTATTCGATCTCCTGACAGATATGATGCAACAGAGGTTTTGCTTTATCTATGGTTGAGGAGCTTGTATCACAAAGTCATTGTGGAGTAGTTAAAGGTACATGTTTAGTTGGTGTTCTGATGAGATCCTCGGTTATGGCGAAGTTCAAGCGCGGCTTGGACAGCTGTGGCGGTTGAGCCCAACAGGGCTGTTGAGAAAGTAGCAGATGATGTTCGGATTATCAACGAAGCGATTGTGACTTGACTCAAACGTCGAGCCAAGGTGGAGATTGTTGAAAATATGTCTTGAATTTGAGCCCAAAAAGAAATTATGAATATTCCGAATGGAATATTTTATGGACAATTGAAATAGAGCAAAACATAATATGTGTGCGTTTGATATCTTTCGGCAAGATTGGATGAAGTTTCTTTGAAGTCAAAAGATATCTACTGCACGTTGGAGTGGGAGTTTGATCGTGAAAAGAAGAAGAAGAGATAAAGTCAGCAAATAAAGTCTGTCAAGATAACAAGAGGAAAAGTTTAAGAAGAGCTTTCCTTTTTGACTCGGTCAACAAGAATAAGAAGAAATAAAATATATGGGCATATCTCGCAAGTTGATAGAATCTTCAAAAGACGTTGGCTTTCCTCCTCTGATTTTTTGACCTAATGCCTATGAGTTAGCTATAAAAGTAGTGAAGCACAGGTTTTCTTCGAGGGGGAAAATATCGTGGGTTTCGTCCGTGAAGGCCGCTTTACAAAGACACGCAGGTTGATCCAAGAAGAAGATCGAGAAGCGCCGTTTCATCTCGAGCGCTTGGAAGACGACTTCTTGAAGCGCCGTTTGTCACAACGAGTGCTTGACATTGGGTCTTTGTTTTGTTCGCAGAATTACATCAAGAATTCGAGTGTCGAAGCCGATTAAATCTTGAGGTTAGATTTGTGTTTTAATTCCTTTACGAGATTGAACTATTATTTCGCTAGGAATTGGGGGCTAAACACTGCGTATGTTATTGGATGTAATTGGGGCTGGGAAATACCAAGAGTGTGTTTGTGTAACTCGAGTGATCTGTAATCTCCGTGTATCGCTCGTTCTATAGTGGAATTCGTTGCTGCTCTCCCCATGGACATAGGTCTTTACGACCGAATCACGTACATCTGGTATCCGATTTACTTTACTCGTTCTGTCTATTTTATCGTTTAATCGCTTGTCCGCACAACATTTTTCTTAGTTAGATACAGAGCTTGTGGAGAGAAGGAGGGGCGCGCTCCTCCACGTCTTTCCATCGCCACTGCACGTGCATATGCAGGCCATTCCCTCCCTATTTTATTATTTTTTCCTCTCCAAATTAAAATATCATTAAGAAAAATAATAATTAGATGATTCTCCTTCATTCATTTTGTGATTAATAGCCTTTTCTCGATCATAAAAAATAAATTATTAATTATTAAAAATTATTGTGAAATCCACTCCTTCAAGGCTTTATGGTCTATTTGTCACTCTTACAATCGCATAAAGTGTTGGGAGCGCAGCGGAAGTTCGATACTTTTTACCCGGGGAGATGGCCAAGAGGGAGCCTAAGTCCGAGCCCGTCAATATATCCAGTTGGAACCACATTTACTCAAAAGCTTAAGCCAATGAGTTATGGGCCAACTAACACAACTCACACGTGCATCCTAACAATCTCCCCCTCACGTGTGAGCTCCAGTGTTAGGTTCGCTCCCCCTTAATCCAAGTATCCTTTCGCACCAACTTATCTCAAGTTGAATCTTCATCAACGCCCATCGGGCCCGTTGCTACACCACAACGTCCACCGGCCCGGAAACCGCGTTGGCTCCATCTCAATCTTGAATCTCCATCAACGCCCATCGGGCCCGCACTGCTACACCACAACGTCCACCGGCCCGGAAACCGCGTTGGCACCAGATTCTTTCTTGAGACGCGATCACCAGATTCCTTCTTGAGATATTTACTGGTACAGATCGGAGGCCCACCAATCAACCATCGGCTCTGATACCATTTGTTGGGAGCGCAGCGGAAGTTCGATACTTTTTATCCGGGGAGATCGCCAAGAGAGAGCCCAAGTCCGAGCCCGTCAATATATCCAGTTGGAACCACATTTACTCAAAAGCTTAAGCCAATGAGTTATGGGCCAACTAACACAACTCACACGTGCATCCTAACATAAAAATCTTATGTTGACCAAGCCATACCATTAATATGATTTTGACCTGAAATACTCATCTTTTCACATAGGGCATCAAGCAATTCTTGGAGACTCCCATGGCACTGGCGATGGTAACAAACTACATTGCCGTCGTGTAAAATGCAGTTGTATGAAATGTGAAAATTGTGAAGTTAATTCACTTGGATCTTCACATGCTATTGCAATTTTTTTCTTTCAAGGAAGAGAGCTAAGATTTATATAGTAGTTTTGGATGACTACTAGAGGAAGAATTATTTTTTTGTGCTAGGGCACAAGTTTGATGCTATTGTCAAGATCAAATTGTTCACAGCTGAGATCGAAACGAAGACTGATAAAAAAAAAAATCAAGCATGTGCATACTGATAATGGTATGAATTTTGGCTCAGCGATGTTAAATGGATTCTGCAATAATGAGATATCTCTATAGTAGTAGTAGTGAACAATGGGTTGGAGAGTCTATGGGAAAAAAGGTTATTATAGTTTGCCTATAAAATTCTCTCTAGTGCTGGTATAGTGGACTCTTTATGGATGCGCTTAGTTCAACAAAATATTTGGTGAATAGATCTCATCAATTGTAATCAGATGTCGGGTAATAAGGTAACGCTCCTGATTATCCATGCTCAGCTTGGCTCGGTCGGCGTTGCAATTCTATCCCTATGTTTAATGAGACCAAATAAAATGCGAATCAAATTATATTTAACTGACATAAATAGTCTGAGAATCCTGGGGAGCTTTGCCAAAAAAGTCTTAAACCTATTGCAATTGGGCCAATTAAATCTTAATTTTTTTTTACCAATTTAGTTCTGAAATTTTGCAATTGTAGCAATTCAGTCCATACGGCCAAATTTGGCCTACCGGCCATTAGGCGACAGAAAATTTTGGTAAATTTTTTAATTTTTTCCCTTCTTTTCTTTTCTTTTTTCCTTTTTATTTTCAACCATCTTGTTCCTCCAGTTGGTCGTCGCGAAAAGGAAAATATTATGTCGTCGGACGGCCAGTGTAGGCTAGTATCCACGTCAGCATCGGCCGGCCAAAAGTATCCGGATTTAGTGAATTGACACAATTACAAAAGGTTTAAAACTAAATTGGCCAAAAAAATTATGGTTGAATCGACACAATTGCAATAAGTTTAGAAATTTTTTTTGTAATTTTCCTAAGAAATGTGCATAAAATTGTTTGGATCCAAAGGTGTTCGGAATCAAACCCATGTACAGATTCTCTAATGATCTATGTCTATGAAGATGTTTTTAATACACTAGCATAATCAAAATTTTGACACTCCTCTCTCTCCCTCTTCCCTCACCCCAACCACCCCGCCCCCCCGGGCCGGCGGGGCCCCCTCTCTTCCTTCACACAGTGAACTTTTACACATGAGGACGTTAATGGAAACGGACCAAACGCCGGCGATGGCACCGCCATGATCACCAACTGTATGACTCCCATGGGGATGCTGTTGAAAGTTTGATCCATTGTTGCAAAATGGTTGAAAAGTCAAAAGTGGCTGCAAGCATTGGCGGTCTAAAAAATAAAAATAAAAGTAAAAAAATCAATGGCGGTTGTGCCATGAAGTCGGTTTATAAGTTCTATAAATTGGGGTCATTATGCTTCTTTGAAAAACACACTTCCATGCAAAGGAGATGTAGTCCCATGTGGAAGAAAACCCTCAAATGGGAGACTATTTTGTAAGTCTTTCTATTTATTAGTTTTATATCAAATGTCCTTTTATTTTGCTAATCTACTTGCCATTATTTTCTCTATATTTCATACCCACACACACACACACACTTGCACACACGCTTTCGCAAAATACGCAACAGTGGTATCAAAGCTATGTTCATAATTCGTTGGTCTTGAGTGTTTGTTCAAACCAGCTTCACACAAAAACCACCAGATGCTCTTGCAGATCGAGGTCCTAGTCATCTTCACCGCCTTCTTGCTCCTCTTCCTCGTCACCTTCGACTCGTGGCGGCATCGCTGGAACAACAACAAGTTACGGCTCGTCATTTTCGTGGCCTACGCTCTCTCGACCTACGTACTCACCTACGCGCTAGGCCTCATGCATGATGCTCCGTGGTCCAACGAATTATTCCCCATCTGGTCAATGTTCCTGATGATGGTCTCCGGTCGGGAGTGCCGATTCTATCTCCGCATACAGTCTCGAGGACAACGAGCAGTATAAGAACTACAAATGGCAGCTCATGATCAAATCGATTTGGTTGTTCTTGTTGATGGACTTGTACTTCCGCTATAGGTCCTACGGGGTGGTCATGTCCATATATATCACTCTTCCCCGTCTTGGCAGTGAAGGCGGACGAGAGGGCTCGGGCCTTGATGGCAGCAAGCCGTCATTCTCTAGAGAGGAGTACAAAAGTGGTTACTGATTATATATGAGCGGGGAGCACAAAAGCTGGGGCGTTTCAAGTGGAAATATTGATCTGGTTCTCATGAGAGGGTGTACGCACTTTGTGAGTGGTGAAGAGGAGAGAGGGCTAGACATGGTGGACATCGTAGCTTTACTTCGTTATGGGGGTCGGAAAAAGGCCGCGCCACCACCAGACTAACTGATGACATTGGATAAAGACAAATTGATCACCGTTTCAAAGGTACTATCTGCAATAGTCTGGTCATTTTTATTTTTCCGAACTATGATTCTGTATTCGAAAAAAAAAAAACTATGATTCTGTAAGAAAAATTAGAAAAGATCATCTTAATTACTTGTGAACACGTAAATTATACATGCTTCTTTCGGCCATAAATTTATAGGCAAGCTCCACTCTTTGCTCAGGTGTGGGAGTGCGAAGGCTGGCTCTTGAGCTCACAAGGCGGAGACCCCGACAATAAGCTCAAAAGACATGTGCCTCTCCTTTGCACTCTTCAAGCACCTCCGTTTGAGATATGCTTGTTGGCGTGAGCTATAATTTCCTTTTTTGTAGGAGATTTGATTTTTCCTCCTAATTTATAGAGGTTTTTCTTTTCTTATTTTGTAAAGACTTGACTTGTAGAAGAAGTCCGTCTGACTGTATATTTATGAGTCTGTACATACGTTATGTTATAACGAAAAAAAAAAAAAAAAAAGGGGGGCGAGGTGTTTGATCGAGGACGTAGGCATATTGCCGAACCTCGTAAATTCATGTGCTCTTCTATATTTCTTCTTTGCTTGTCAACAATGCTGGCTACTCATTGCCCCAATAGGCTCACCAGAGGACATGGAAGTTGATTCGGTGTGGATTGCTCTCGAAAGAAGACGGTTTGATTCCGAATGCAATAGAAAGAAGGCGATGAAGAACAAAATTGATAGACTGAGGAACAATCATTGTTCTCTCATGTTAAAATATGTCACGAGTTTGAGCTCCACGAACGAAACCCGTGAAATTTGCTGATATATGTGGATGTTTACTGTGGAAATCGCAATTCCTATTCGGTATAATTCAAGTCGTAGAATATGTCTCCGTATTGTTTTTTTTTTATTCATTGGAATATAAATGCGTGATATACATCTTGCATATATATTAGCAAGCGTTACTTGGCCGAGAATTAGTATCAAGGAAGCGCCGTTGTTGATGCGAGTTACTTGAAGCGCCATCTCGTCGTCGAGTGCTTGAGAGGGCTTATCTTCATTCGTTTTGCTCGTGGAATTACATCAAGAATTCAAGTATCGAAGCCGGTTAAATCTTGAGGTTAGATTTGTATTTTAATTCCTTTGCGAGATTGAGATATTATTTCGTTAGGAATTTGGGCTAAACACTGTGTGCATTTTTTGATGTAATTGGGGCTTGGAAAACACTGAGAGTGTTCGTCTAACTCGAGTGTGATATGTAATCTCCTTGTATCGCTTGTTCTAT
Organism: Rhodomyrtus psidioides; assembly: GCA_021437785.1. NCBI lineage: Eukaryota > Viridiplantae > Streptophyta > Magnoliopsida > Myrtales > Myrtaceae > Rhodomyrtus > Rhodomyrtus psidioides. The sequence goes on along the minus strand of JAILYB010000265.1, from coordinate 30,107 downwards.
AATGAAATTCGTTGTGGCTCTCCCCGGGGACGTAAGTCTCTACGACCGAACCACATACATTTGGTATTCGATTTACTTTGCTTGTTCTGTCTATTTATTTGACCGATCGCTTGGTTCCGGGCAACAATTGGTATCAAAGCTAAGCTTGATTGAGTTGAAGCGAATCGATGGCAACAGAAGAAGCTAAAGTAAAAATCGACGGATTTGATGGGAAGGATTTTGGTTTCTAGAAAATGCAGCTTGAAGATTATTCGTATCAGATGAAACTGCATGAACCTTGTCTGGGAAGAAGCCAGATACGATGAAGCAAGTTGATTGGGAATTACTGGGCGATGGGTGTTATTCGGCTGACGTTGGCTCGTAACATCGCGTTTAACATCGTTAAAGAGAAGATCACTGCGGGTTTGATGAAAGCCATGTGGGACATGTACGAGAAGCCCTCTGCGATCAACAAGGTCTATCTAATGCAACGTCTGTTTAATTTGAAGATGAGCGAAGGTGCGTCAGTTACTAATCATATCAATGAATTCAATGTATCGTTAGTCAATTGAGTTCTTTTGATATCGACTTTGAAGATGAGGTTCGTGCTTTGATTCTGTTATCCTCATTACCTGATAGTTGAAATACTACAGTTGTTGATGTTAGTAATTTCTCTAGATCAACAAGTTTAACTTTTGATGGGATTCGAGATTTAATTCTGAGTGAGGATATCCGTAGAAGAGAATTTGGTGAATCTATATCTGCTGCTTTAGTAGGTTAAAGAGGAAGAGCGAGTACTCATGTTAGCATAAGTAGTATGAACATGAATAGACGCAGTCAGTCTAGGACTGGTGGTGATGTCTGTTGGAACTGTGGCAAGAGGAGGCATCTTAGAAGGAATTATTTTAAGCTGAAAAACGAAAGGGCTAAGGGAATTAGAGTTGAATCTGCGGATGATATTGCAGTTGTAGTTGAAAATTTTGATGGTGTCGATAGTGTCTTGTATGTTACTATGGATTCGTCGTTTGACAGATGGATTATGGATTCTAGTTGTTCGTTTCATGCTACACCAAACAGGAACTGGTTTGCTATTTATCAATGCATAGATAGTAGTAAAGTATAGTTGAAAAAAAAAACGCTGAATGTGATGTTGTAGGTGTTGGTGATGTTAAAATCAGAATGCATGATGATATTGTGAGGAGATTGATTGGAGTAAGACACGTTCCAAAATTGAAAAAGAACTTAATTTCCTTGGGTTATCTAGATTCAGCTGGATGCATGTATTCTTCATGAGGTGGAGCTCTGAAGATTGTTCGAGGTACCCTGGTGATAATGAAAGAAATCAAGCATGGCAGCTTGTATGAACTTCAAGGTGAGACATTAATAAGTGGAGTTGCAACCAGAACTTTTGGCTAGGAGTGATTGTGGCAGTGTTCATACGAATCTGGACGGTGTTCAGCTTGAGATGGATTTGCAACCAGAAACTCCTAAGGTAGTAGATACTAGCAAAGTAATCGACACAGATGGTGCTTTTAGTGATGTGGAGCTTATAAAGCCAACGATTGCTGTAACTGCTGATATTAACAAGGTATGTATTTGGTCTCCTGATAGATGTGGATGCAAAGGTAGTTTTGTTTTATCTGTGATTAAGAAGCTTGTATCAGAAAGTCCTTGCGGAGGAGTTAAAGGTGCATGTTCAGTTGGTGTTTTGATGAGACCCTCAGTTATGGCGAAGTTCAAGCGCTACTTGGACTTGCGTGATGTCTGTGGCGGTTGAGCCTATTGAGGCTGTTGGGAGAGTAGCATATGATGTTCGGATTATTAGCGAAGCGATTGTGATATGGCTCAAACGTTAGGCCAAGGTGGAGATTTTGTTAAACTATGTCACAAGCTTGAGCTCCACGAACGAAACCCGTGAAATTTTCTAATATATGTGGATGTTTACCATGGAAATCGCAATTCCTATTCAGTATAATTCAAGTCACAGAAGATGTCTCCGTGTTGGTTTTTTTTATTGTTATTATTCATTGGAATATAAATACGTGATATACATCTTGGTCAGAAGAAGAATCCTCGCTAGACTTACTTCACAAAGATTTTATTTTCTAATTGGTTTTGTTCGTGGGACCCACCTTCTTTTCATATATAAAGGACACCATGGATAAGCTATCGGTCAGAAATGAAAATAAATAAACAAGGAATATATTTCCTTGTTTGATTCCATGAAGACTCGGTCAAACTGTGGGCATGCATGGATTCGTTTTTTGTGCAGCTAGCATATATATTAGCAAGCGTTACTTGGCCGAGACTTAGTATCGAGGAAGCGCCGTTGTTGATGTGAGTTGCTTGAAGCGCCGTCTCGTAGTCGTGTGCTTGAGAAGGCGTATCTTCATTCATTTTGTTCTTGGAATTATATCAAGAATTCAAGTGTCGAAGCTAGTTAAATTTTGAGGTTAGATTTGTATTTTAATTTCTTTGCGAGATTAAGAGATTATTTCGCTAGAAATTGGGGGCGAAACACTATATGCGTTCTTGGATGTAATTGGGATTTGGGAAACACTGAAAATGTTCGTGTAACTCGAGTGCGATCTGTAATCTCCGTGTATCACTCGTTCTATAGTGGAATTCGTTGCTACTCTCCCCGTGGACGTAGGTCTCTACGACCAAACCACATACATCTGGTGTTCGATTTACTTTACTTGTTCTGTCTATTTATTTGATCGATCGCTTGGTTCCGCGCAACATCTCAAAAACGATATCAAATCGTATATTCTTAAAATATTCAAAAAATTGTCGTTCAAAACCCTATGGACAACCTTTTATAAGGTGTTAACCCTAATGACAAAAGACAACACAAAATTACAAAAATACCATTAAAATATAAATTGCCTAAAAATAGAAAACTACGCTGATCGCAAGATTTAATTGCATCATTCTCCCCTGCTAGGAAAAAGATTTGTCCTCAAATCGTGTTGTGCCTTCTCATCTAAAAAGCGTCTGGGGCGGCCTTTCCAACGAATCAAGTAATACATTAACTTGAGATTTAAGAAATTTTCTAAAAACACGTCTTCAAGCTTTTTCCAAACATGTCGAATCAGCAAGTATCCGCACCACTTGATATAGTTATCCAGCATATTCAAAAACACATCATTGACTGCCTCACGAACTTCGTCATCATGATGATCAGAACAAGAATAATGTTGCGCATCAAGACCCAGAATCCTAGATGATTGTTTAACTGGTACATCAACTAACTTGATAAACTTAAACCTGAAATCTTCTGGACCAGACACAAGATCAACTCCCCAAGCTTTCTTTGTCGAATTTCTCTCATCATCAACATCAGCTTTCAACTTTTCTAGTGTGTCAGTGGGCTCAATTTCTACCCATAACTCAAGCCCATCGTGTCAATCACAACATACTGATAAAGAGGAAAGCTTCTGCAATTTGCTTTCACCCACAAGAGAGAATGAGATCTCAGAATTAGCTATAAGGGATCTTAATTGATTATCGAAAGAAATCATCAAATAGCCAACACATCCAATATTCTCCGAGAAAACTAGTTATGTCTCATCCCTAGACAAACCAACTTGGCCACGAGTATTAAACACTAGACGAAGCACTTCGGCCTGACTCCCATAAATTTCTCCCGATTCCACCATCCCCAAACCCCCAAGATTGAAAGTGACGTACTCTGAGGCAGCGTCGAACCTCGACCTCGGAGCGATCGAGGCCATGTCATTGTCGACAACAGCGTAGTTCTCCTCCCACGCCAACATCCGAACGGCCGTCTGGTGAACGTCGCCTGGGACGACCTCACTGCCCTTCGCCGACACGAAGGCTTCTATCATCCCTCCTGGATCCGATGGAGAACAAGATTGGATCGCCATCATAAACTGGATTTTCATAACAAATAAGATATTTATTAAAAAAAATCAGATCTTGATCAAAGATTGGTTCTTGATCAAAGATCGGATTTTCATCGACGATATCCGATCGAATTTTCATCGACAATCGGATCTTTTTTGGATGGAAAGTACAACCCCGCCAGCGCAAGTCGTCGCTCCATATACATTCGCCTTTTCTGCACATGCGCAAGTTGTCGCTTCAAATCCTGAAGTTGTCTTCTCAGCTCTTCATTTTCTATGTCTCGTATGTCTCTCAGACACGGCTGTTTATCTGCATCAGGAACGACTCTACACTCCCGGCCTCCATGAGCACGCTGTCTTCGACCACCTCGATTCCGTTCAGCCATTGAGTTCAAGCAACCTGTGCTATGATACCAAATGATGCCGAATGCAATAGAAAGAAGGCGATGAAGAACAAAATCGATAGACTGAGGAACAATCATTGTTCTCTCAAAAAACGATATCAAATCGTATATTCTTAAAATATTCAAAAACTGTCGTTCAAAATCCTATGGACAACCTTTTATAAGGTGTTAACCCTAATGACAAAAGATAACACAAAATTACAAAAATACTATTAAAATATAAAATTGCCTAAAAATAGAAAACTACGCCGATAGCAAGATTTAATTGCATCACGGTTATAAGCAAGCCTTTCGAGTAGTCGAGGTCGAGCTCGCATTCCTTTTTTATTTCTTCTACACCAAGTACGGTATCATATTCCAGCCTGGCCGGTTGCCGATCAAATTGTTTGAGTTAACGTACGCGTCGACGGGCATTTGGGCTTATAACATCGGCCTTGAAGCATTACCAGAGTCCTGACAATAACTGTCAACTGGCCACCATGCCAAATGGGTTGAGTGTGACATGCTCATTACCATCGTGATGATAGTCTCGCTCCTGATCGTGGATCTCATTCAATTCGTCTTCATGGGTTTCTCGGAATGGGCCAAAGTGATATGGATCTGCGAGTATGTGCAGTATAAGTCATGGCAAGGTTGTGCGTGGATTGAGAGGATGATGAGAGCGATATGTAGGGTTCAGTTGCTGAAGCCTTGGGAGCAAAAGCTTCGTCAGTACTCATTCCTCGAGTCGTGCAAGCATAAACCTTGCAGGTTATTGAACAACGCATTTACAGCGGCCTACATTGATCGAGCTAGGGATGACCAGAGGCAGAGCACGCCGATCCGACTGCCAGAAGAAGTGAAAAAAGCCGTGTTTCATGCTCTCAAGTCGAATTGCGGTACTAAATTGGAGAACGGACAGGCCTCACTGAGAAAGAACAATGCGTCCGAGAAGCTGTCGTGGGCATGTCGGCTTGAGACAGAGACTCAGGTCATAATAGTGTGGCACATTGCCACTAGCTGCTGCGAGCACCAACTGCCGCTAGAAGGATTGGACTCGCCTGCAACGAGGGGGAGTTTCCTCGTGGCAACTAGCTTGTCCAATTATCCGGCTTACTTGGTTGCTTTCGCTCCACAGCTATTCCCGGATCACCCTCACGTCCCAGAGTACGTGTTCAATCAGGCGATCACCAAAGCCAGGGACTTCTTTCGGAAGTGCAATAGAATGAAGGACCGGGTTATGCAGATGGAGGAGAACAGCAGTGGCGAAACTGTTATCGAACGGGGTGCTGGGCTCGGGAATCAGCTAGTGAATGATATAATGTTATAAACGACAAGGAAACGACTTGGAGGATTCTGGCGGACTTTTGGGAGGAACTGGTGTTGTATGTGGCGCCTTGGGACAATGCGAAAGCACATGTCGAGCATTGGGCTAGAGGAGGCGAGTTTGTGACTCATTTGTGGGCTTTGCTCTCTCACGCAGGGTTCGAGAGAAATCCTCCTACTAAGCCGTGCAATGCACTGGAGAGAAGCAACAGCTTCTGAATTAATCCAGTGTTCGATAGCATCAGTCGCAAGTTACCGGTAACTTGCGATTATAAATGGTTGCTTATATATGATTCATGTGGATGTCACGCCAGTTAATTGTGCAAATGTATTTGATCGCATCACTCGCAACTTTCACTATGCACTAAATGTAATCCTACTGCTGCTGAACAGCTGCATCATATCATATGTATTCCTCAGAGACATATTATTTTTGGTTTGGTAATAATAACTCCAGGGGTGGATTCACCTAGCGTGCCAGTTGATTTGGTATGGCTTGCTTTCTAGGACTAATGGTCGCGAACGAGTGTACAGAGTCGTCGTAGCGCTGCCAGATCATTTGCAGAAGGAAAGAACGGAGTCATTCATGACTAAGGTTCATTTCGATTCAAATTGGATACATCATCACAGAGTAGATGTTGCACATGGGTGAATCTTTACAACTGAAGCTTCTTTGGCTGGTGCAAGAATTTGGCCAAAAGGACTCAGAAGAAGCTGAGGAGAGCAAGTAAATGACCGACCGAAAACATGTCAATCAGGGCACGTACTTAAGGAGGCAACACGGGTACAAACTAGGCAACCTGAATCCAAAATCGATTTGATTCCACCGTATCTCAACACATTAATGACTCAACCTGCAGAATGTGATTCACCATGCATTTTCCATCGCAGATGGATCTAAAATGAGATAAGAATATCACGCGCTGAGATTAAATGATGTTCTTAAAGACGCTTATATAAGAAGAGAGTAATAACGACTACAAAGACAGAAAAGGAAGAAAGTAGAATGGAACCTAGAAAACCTGATAACATGGACATAAAAGGTAAGAGGGGATTGCCTTTGTCACTAGACCTGACCTTTAACCTGTTTTATGCTAAGGACTTTATTGTCATCATGCCCCAGATCTCCCAGTGCAACAGCTAATTGGAAGCGAAAACCAGGCCTCATCGCGAAATCGTCCCCCTGAAAACCTCAATAGTGTCGCCTATCTCGACGCCGTGCCATTGGAAAGACTTATCTTCGTCCATCCCACTCTGGTTATGTATGAAAAAGTACCCCTCCGAAGGAAGATCGAAGTTCAGGCCCGGCTGCAGCTTCTCGAGCTCCTTCCTCAGGACTTTTACTTTATCCAACTGTTTCACTTCCACCGCTACTTTGATGTTGGCTTTCCACGGCAACACCATCACCATGAACTTCGGAGGGTGGATGCGCACATCAACACTGGAATTATCCTGAAGCTTGTAATCGCATATCGGGCGATCATCTTCAAGTTCAGTTCCATCTGCATACAGCTTCACCCGCTCAAGAGGGACGTCTTCCAGGGACCGGACAACATCTCTCAAGCGTTTCACCGGGTCGTTCACTTGAACTTCTATGGGGAGCCGCATTTTGGATGGTGGCGTCCCTATTCGTAACTCAATTTTAGCTGATAGAGGCGGTTCCGGCGCGACAATGAGCCGGACGCAGGAGCCATCAAGGATGTTGCAGCCCTCAATATCAAGCTCGTCGTCAAGGGCCTCATCATTGAAAACCAAAGTTTGTCTGTAGACAGGTATTCCTCGGCCTTTTTCGATCTTTGCTTTGATCTCCAGGACTGTATCCTGGAAACCAATTCGAATGCAGAAAGGACTTCCTTCCTGGGGCTCGACGAAAACCTCCATTTTTCGAGGAAAACGGGCGGGAAAATTATGCGTGATGAAGCTGAGTCTCAATGCTTATTATGGTCGCTAAATTGAATTAATGATATAGAAGTGGAAAGAACGCTTATATGGAAAGAAAATCCGATAAGTATGAGTCATGATCTTATTGTATCTGAGCCATTTTGCATGAGGATCCACCATTTGTGTAGTTGAAGATGTTTCCATCTCATGAAGGATCTCTTCAATGTGCAATGGCCCCGTGAGGCACATTTCATGAGTTAAGCATAGAATCCTAATGAACAAATTTATTTCTTGGCCTAATTCCCTTATAAAAAAAAAAAATCCATCAACATTAGGCCTAGTCTCAATGCTGCCCCTAAACTTCCTTTTTTTTTTTTTTTTTGGTCTCGAAAAAAAACTCCAAACTTTAGGTCGAGTCTCAAATCTACCCTCGAATTTTGTGTTTTGTCTTGAAAAAATTACCAACTTTCGATATGTTCTCAAGTCTACCCCCATGGTCCTATCTCATAAAAAATCCTCATTAGTAACGTGACATGAAAAATTATCTCCAAAATGAAATCATTTCAGGATATGAAAATTAGAGATGACGAACGGCAAATTTTGGACAGAGGGCTAATGGATGTATAATTGAGACTAGAGTAAAAATCAGAGGGCTAATGGATGTATAATTGAGACTAGAGTAAAAATCAATGATTTTTCTCCTAAACATAAAAAGTTCAAGTAAATTTGAAATTGGACCTAAAGCTGAAATTTTTTTTTCTAGAAAATAAAAAGCTCGGGAGCAAATTTGAAACTGCACCTAAAGTTTGAATTTTTTTTTATATAGGGAATTAGGCCTACATATCTTCGTATAAATTGTTTCTTTTCTTTTTTTTCCCTTTTATATTTTCTATGGGTAATAGTAAAAATCAAAAATGAAAATATAGGCCGGCGTTCCGAGGACCAACAGTGTAAAATGGATACACACGTTGATGCAGCTTCGTGTAATACGTCGTTGCCTCCGTTCTTCAAGCTTGAGATCCGTCTGGAATTATGATACGAACTCTTGCCACTATTACTCAAAAATGTTTTGTCCTTTTCTTTTGGTGCCATCCTTTGTAAGTTCTATCACATGATTGAGAACACGACATAGGATTCGCGCCTCTTTTCGGGCTCAATTATCTTTGTCGGATCGGGTGTAATTTTGCAATAACCATGTCCATCGCAAGATTGATCAATTTGGAATCTAGCCAGTTCAAATTTACAGTAGCCGACTTCCTATCGAATCCAATTCGAATCCGAATAGGAACGGAGTTTGTCAAACGGGGTGGAACAGCCGCCGTGTCGAACCGATTTCTCTGAGTCAAATCAACTTTATCTCAATTACATTAGACTACCAAAATGAGAAGTGGAGCAATTAACCACATAATTATGCACCTGCTGGCATTGTTTTTCCCCTCTTTCTAAATGGTATAATGAGCATTGAACATGTTACCATAGGAGTAAACATTTCTCGCGAAGGCTATTGAACCAGTTTCAACTTGAAAACCAAGTTGAATAAATCAAACCATTTAACTCAAGAGCAGCTCCACTGTGAAGCCATCCGATTTACCCTTTTTTAGACAACGAAACCAGCGACTACTGCCCTTGTCCAACCGGCACTTCAAATCATTAGAATCGGAACGCAGCGCAGGGGAATCATATTAGACGTATAAAATAGACATAGCATCTTGAAAGGTTGAGAGAAATGTCCATGGAAGTCAAGACTCATGATAAGCATACAGCTGAACTTGCCGCGGCCACACTTGACCGTACACATCTTTCTTCGTGTACCTCCGATCCCATGACCACGGCACATCTGCATCCAATGTTCAAAGAACTCAGACAATGGCAACCTTCGGAGGGAAAAAACCCAAGAGACTAGTTAAGTTCAGGGCGCTACCTTCTTCGGAATATGATTGAGGAGGAAGCTCGTAAGGCACAGGCAAACGAATTATATCGTGCGAGGAATCTTTATCCTGGGATCTTTGCCATGCCAGGGTCACCAGCTTCGTTCTACGTACTTCAGAATTTTGATATGATGCAGATACATCCTTAAACCATGGGAAAAAAAAAGAATATATGAAAGAGATGTTTCCATTTCCCTTCAGTAAAAGTCAGAAATACAAAGAACTCCATTATTCTGCATCCTCCCTAATGAAAATACAATCATCGATAAAGGGGGTGAAGAGACTATACAAACAAGAGAAGGATTTAGCTGCTACCTCTAAAGGAACCCCATTGTTTGTGCAAGAAAATATTCTACCTCGTCTTCTGATGGAAGATGGTAAAAATAGCACTCCCAACTGAAAATAAGACATGAAAGTTTTGCTCTATTAGGATGCAAAAGAAAAACTTATGGCTACCTAAACACCAGGACAGAGATATAGCGAGAAATAGAATGGGAAACACATTGTCAGAGCATTGGATATCTGAGAAGAGATTTTCACTCTCTGATTTACATCATTAGCCTGAAAACAGAAGTGTTGTTAATCTGTTGAGATTATTTCTTCAGGTGAATATGATCACCATATACCTCGTAAGACCGAATCATCAATTGAGTATTATTCTTCTGAAGGGCACCCCAGGCAGCTTTGCTGAGATTTGATGAAGTTAACAGCAACCAACTGCTCGAATTAAGAATGTTCAGAAATTCAATTTGCAAGAATTGGCAACATCCTTATAAGAAACATTATGAACATAAAAGTACTCATAAAGGAAACGGTGCTTACGCAAGTTTCTGCCCCTTATAGCGTGCATATGTCTTTATGTGTGGCATTGCACGACTGAAAGATGAGAGATTGTATTAGCAGGAAATCATTAGCCAATCATTAGCCCTTTCTAAGAATAAACAGCAAAACAAGAATCCCTCTCTAGACTAGCTTTTGTCCATTTTTCTGTTCAATAGGTAGTAGCATTAGCAGATACTTTCACCCAAGCATTCACATATTTCCAATTTACATTATAACACAGGCTAAATATGTGAAATTAGATCAAATTATGTAAGTAATCTCACAAGAGGTGGTGTTGTCAAATTAAGAAAGCTAAGTACTAATTAACAAAATTAGTCTTATTCTTACCAGCGACCAGTATCGCTCGCCTTCCATTTTGCCCAATACTTCTTCAAAACTTCCTTCTCCACATTCTTTAGTGGGCTTGGTATGGCACTTCCAGCTGCATAACCCTAGGTAAATGTGAAAAATGTAATCAAAATAAGATGGTATGTCAGAGTGATTCAGCAATAGGCAGAGAAATAAAATGAAGAGAGAAGGACCTAATTGCCATTAGCATTACTCAATGGGAAAAAAGGCAAGTTCCAATCTCATCTGCACTCACCCGAAAGAAAAAAGGTTCACAACATCCAAAATAAGAGCTGGATGTCCAGTACTAATCATGATGATGAACCATCTCTGTTGTTAATCAAACTACATACAGTCCCCAACATATGATGCTTCTAATCAGAGAAGTTCATCCCAGCAGTAAATATACAGGACTCCAGTTAAATTTCAAGTGATCTCAAGGAAAAACAGAACATTATCACAAGCTGTATGGAGCAAGTCATGTTTCTACAACAACAGCAAAGTAAATATGGGTCTATCAGAAAAATCACCTAAAACACCATTCCATAAACATATGAGAGATGAGTGTACACATTCCACGCAAGAAAATGTACTTTTTGATAGTACCTCTAAAGAGCATCGAACGTCTTCCACTGTGGGCCATATGATCAGTGGATCACCTAAGCCAAGAGGTGAGTAATCTTCAGACAAGCCTTGAGACATTGAACATGCCAGCTCAGCCATCCACTTTTCGTCTAAAGACCCAAGGGAGGAAAACTGAATAAGCCAAAAGGAAAAACAGAGGGACAATATTTGGTTAAGATCAATAAACGCACTATATGTCATAATGCAGAATACATACACAAAAGGGACGCAAAAGTAGTATTCACTTTATCCATAATTAGGCATGTACATCTTCCTTGTACGTATGAATGCGTGTTGGATTGCATATGAATACATGCATGGGAGGCAGAATGCAGATAATTTTCTGAACCCTCCACAAGTCAAGAACTACAGCTTCCATCAAATCTTACCTGAAAAACAAGAGGAGACCTCCGAAAATCTTTGTCAAAAGTAGACAGTTCCAGGACACGGCGCAGCTTCATGTGACCCCATTTTTTCAGGTTGGAACCAGTGTGGTATCCAGGTACCGATGCAATTAGTCTGACCTGGAAATCATAATATATTCCAGTGTCTTGTACATCATTAAATGAATGACAACGTTGACAATCAACCCCACCTCGTCCCCCCCCACCCCCCCGCAGCCATTTTAAAACCCAAAGGAGGGAGGAAAAAAAAAAAAGGAGAATAGGGTGTGAAGTTTGCCCGCATACAATGAATAGAGAAACATACCGCTGAATCTCTATAGTCGAACTTCTTGAAGAAAGAAGGATTAATAGTGAAATTGCCAACAGCTGGTATGTTTATGTTGAACTGGGGCCACTGTGATCAGTCCCATCAAGCACCAACCAATAAGTTAGTCAACATTTGTAAGAGCACTGCACGAATCAAAACAGTGGATATCTGCAGCACCCTTCAATGCAGAATAACTGTGATCGACGAAAACAACAATATGGGTTTGGAAAGAAAACAACATAGTATTGATTAGTAAAGAGGTGAGCAGGGGATTTCCTATATGCTCCACGAGAAGCACTCCCAAATTGATTTATAATGAAAATAAGGCCAAACTAAGTCAAAGGAACTTGAGGTAAACAAGTGAATGTTGCAAGTCAGAAAGTAACATCTACAGTTCTTCGGCGTTTCTAAATTCCATTATTTGTTAGACTACAATATCATCCTAACAAAATTAGATTTGTTTTAGTCAAGTAGACCAGCAGTTTTGTCCATTTCACACGTTCGAAGGAATTTAATCAGCAATTTTTCACGTTGCATAGTCAAAGAAACTTTGAGGTTTCTTTCACATCAAATTTATTGTGCAATTTGAAATTGTGATACCTTAGGGTTGCTTTTTTAATATTCTCTAAAGTTAATCCAGTTGAATATCTCCAGTTTGAAGTCAATTTCTAGGTCAAGAACGAAACACGATCAGAAGATAATAATCCAGATGGTTTGCCATTGTGATTTGGTCATACCTTTAGTGCACTAAGATAATCCACCAAATCATCTTCGAATCCGCAACCTTTGCTAGCATTACTTGGGTCCTTCCAAGGAAAGTCTTGCATCCACAATCCTTGGCTTTTATTGTTCCAGTCAACATATATCAAATTGGCGGTATGTACAATGATCCGCACTCCCATTGGATAGACAAGAAGCATGGCCTTAGAATGGTGTGTGCCATAAGATATGGGAAGTGGAGGTTTGTGTAGAACCCAATTTGATGGTTTCTTTCTCTAGAAGAACGATGAGAACAAGATAGTTGAAGTGTGCCCAGTTTGGGAGAACTGAAGCAAAAAATAAAGTGATCATATTTACAACTGACGCACCTTCATGTGATCCAATGTACCATCACCCTCCCCATGGATAACCAAAACGTGAGGAACTTTTGCCAGTATTGGGCAGGCTACATCCAGAAAAGGACAATGAGAGAAAATTTAGAGATGCCATCATTTCAAGCTAGCACAATTATCAAAGTTCATATATGCCAGGATACCTAAGTGCAATTTTTTACAACTCATAATGCATCAGAAACACCTTCCCCTTGCATTGCAAGTGTTGAAAGCTTGAATGATAGATAAATGACGACTAATAGAGGTACCATGAAAAAAAAAATCAAACAGCAGATGGCTTTTTTTTTCCATAATTTAAAACAACTGACCAGGAATCAACCAATCAATGTCCACCATGTAATTTGAAAGGATAGCAACAATTATATCGCCCTGTGTACAAAAAGGGTAATCAAGCAAGGTATCAGACCATGTCCAACAGCTAAGACTGCTATGTACAACAATACACAAGAGCAGCACATAGGAATCGGCAAGCTATGGGATGCAAAAGAAAATGAGGAAGCAGAAGAATGCCTGCTTCATTGCTAAAGCAGCAATTTTGCTCTCAATCAATGATGAAGCAGCCCTTGTCACATAAGAAAACTTGATCCACAATAATTGGCAGATGGATGCTACGTAATTCCTGAACTTATGTTTATCTATATGCAAATAGAAACTGGGGCTCTTACATGATTATGAGAAGAATAAGAGTCTTCTCCACAATGAGAGTTTACAGTCAGGTTATTTACCTTTACCACATCTTCTATGGAAACACAGGATGTATTTGCCCATGCCGGGAGACCTTGCACACGTAGAAGCCGAAAGGTGCACGGCAACAATTCTTCGGGAACATGAAAATTACGAATCCCCTCCACATCACTGTGTCCCCCATTTGCCTGCCAGCACATAGAACACTTCAAGCTTGTAAAACGAGTAATATCTCCTTCATGAACCAAAAATAAAAATGTCCATGAAATTTTGATAATGAACAAAGCCACTTCCTGTGGAAAGACACGCAAGACACTACATGCACTCAGGATAAATAATATCAAACAGACTGTACCTAGCTAGAAAGTTTCAATTTTTAAGCCTCACAAGCACGAATAAACATCACGCACCTGAGATTGCGAGTCCCGCATAAAAAACTGGTCTTCAACATCTTTTCGCATCCTCTTTCGACCACGATCCTCAATTGCACGCACACCATTATTCTTTCCACCACCTGAAGACCCACTCGGATCACCAGTCAACACTTCATACTTGAAAAAGTGATGTCCAGGAATCAACTCTATGACACAACCAGGACCAATGTCCACCCTCCCTCCACTTCCAACCCTCGTCCTCTCATTCCCACCGTTAACAACAACAGGATTGGTCCCCTCCTACAACGAATTCATTCAATTCAAATTTCAGCTGCATTTCATCCCAAAACCAAATTCTCCGATTCATCAATCACCTTTTTCACTTGGAACTTTCCAAAAGCACACCCGTTTTTGTTTCAGCAACGAAAGGAAGCTAAAAGAGAGTGAAAATACCACGACCAGAGACGCGGAGCCATCGGCGGAGGCGATCAGAGTGATGTGCTTGCGACTGAGCCGCTTGTCCGGAAGAGAGACGGCGTTGCGGCCGATGACGTTGGGGCCTTCAGACAGAGGAATTCTGGGGCTCGAGGTGTCCTCTACCAGGGTTTTAGAGAGCGGGACCAACTGACCAATCTGTCGCTGGAGGATGACAACATCGGAGAGAACACATGTTAACGGAAATTTCGAGCAAGACCAAGAAGAAGAAGAAGAAGAAGAAGAAGAGCAGCTTACAAGAGAATGCGCCATGTTCGAGCTCTAGTATCACATCGGAGAGAAGACGGCGGCGAAGTTCAGAGAGCTCGCCATGCGGTGCGGTGACGGCTTTCTGGAAATGGGTGGCCCAAGGAGAAGCTCGCGGTTTTGCCTGCACGGCCCAAGGTGAGCAAACCGGACCGATCTGACCCGATGACGAAATTGCCCTCACCCGACCGGTTTTTAGACCGACTCACTCAGGAATCGGTTCAATCACGAGGAAAAAAATCTGGAAACCGATCTGGACTGATTCGTTCCGGTTCTACTCGAGATTCGACCTTTTATGGCATTTTCTCTAGTAGAACCGGTTTTCAATCCCTTTCAAATCCGAACATAAATCTCTTGGCACTTCCCTATATCTCATTCAGTCTCCAGGATATGTGAAAATCATCAAGTTTCCATGTTTTTGCCTTAAGAAAAAAGGGGATTAAAAAAAGTAGGCCCGTTCTTAAGTCGACCCAAGAATCGAACTTGAACGAACCAGTGTAGTCTGAGGATCGATCGGTTCAATTCTCGATTTCATAAATTTAGAACCAGCTCAAAGCCCGCCAAATACTTTACTTAAAATTTTTTCACTTTGAAGCTGATTACCCCACTAGTTCCCCTTTGTCCCTACACTTTGTTTTGTCATAAATCTTAAATCTTCTATAGTATCTCAGCAATAATTTAAACCCAACGAAGAGAGAGTTACCGTTGAAACATATTTGTACAGGAAAGTACCAAGAAATTGTCAATTCAGTCCCAAACTTATCAATTGTACCAAGAGTCATAAACCTTTGAATTATTTGCCATTACAGTACATTCGGCTAATTTTGATTGGAAATCGTTGTCTTGTACAATGGCTGTCCTGAGTGGTATGCTCGGTGCTGATGTGAGTAATTTTTAATTTTGTAGTTTAATACCTTTCTTTGTTTATTTTTTTTTCCTTTTCTTTTCTTTTAACTTTCCATTCCTTTCTTTCTTTCTTTTTTTCTTTCCCAAAAATGGGCCGACGAGGGCTACGACATGGTCGCCAGCCTAGAATTGTTAAAAAAAATATCAAAGAAGAAAACAAAAGAAAAAAGTATTTAGAGATTATAAAATTTGCTCACGTCACCATGTCACATAGGACTATCGGCATTCATGTCAACAATTTCCTGCCAAAATTGGCCGGATGGCCTACAATGACAAATCTTCGACAGATTTACGACTTAATTGATACGATTATGAGCTGAATTGACACCATTATAATAGGTTCATGACTTTTTTTAATACTTTTTCCCGTATTTGTAGATGCCTCTCGATCAACATTACATTATTCATTCTCGTGCTTTTATGAGCGAAGGAACATAGTTCTTATTCTTCGTTTCTTAACAACTGCTAGCTTGCATATTGTATATTGTCGAGATTTTAACTATAAATTTTGGTATTCTCCATTGTAAAAAATGGAAAACAGCGTGATGGCGATATCTAGTGCACAATATAAATTTGTGTGTGTCTTTTATGCTTAATATACTGTCCGCTCTTATCTCCCTGTATAACAAATTTGGGCAGGTTATGAGTTCTTTTAGGCTTAATTGTTGGACCTCCATTCGGAATTTGGGCTTCCTAATTCCTATAGGGTCAAATTTGTGTCCTTAAAATTCAGTGAGGTCAAGACTTGAAAAAAGCAATAGATTGAGGCTACAATTGATTGAAATGGGCAATTGCGGCTGCGATGGCTATATGAGTGGTGGCCTCAGACAAGCCATGTAAGGGGCCCCCAAAGGGTTTTTTTTTTTTTGTTTTTTCCTTTTTGAAAGTAAAATTTCATTAATTTTCGCAAAAAAAAAAAAAGAAAGAAAGAGACAAACCAACTAGACAATTCCCGTTTCAAAACAGAACAAGCTCCAAATAACAAGATATATCATCAAAATAAGGATAAATGTCACACGCTCAAACAGCAAATCTCCGACTTCTTTAGCCCAAAATCAATGACCGATCACCCAATCAATTTTCATGCACACATGAGAACTCCATTTGTTGCAAAGCATTTGCATTTCGGCGATGCGCACCTAAATTCGGCGTCCTCAATACCATGATCGTTTAGAGTAAAAAAGTTGAATAAACACAGATTTAACAAGGAGAGCAAAACCGTCATGAAATTCTTCTAATCTCCTTTGAAGCTGGACTTGTATATCAACAAAACTCAAAGGGAAGCGAAACCCCCAAAATATACGGGCAACAAGCCCCAAATATAGATTAAATCAAGATAAAAATATCGAGGAAACTTCACCTATGCCAAATTTCGAACATATTAGGAGCGTGGATTATTTCACATATAGAATTAATATGCTTCTGAAAGTTAAAAAGAATAAGTTATTCCTATCATAATGGATAAGTGCACCGAAAATCCTAAAATTTATCGTAATAGTGGAATTAAATGTTAAAATTTTCAAAAAGTGCTATGTGGTCTTAAAACTTATCAACTTAATGCAATCTAAGTCATTTCATTAATTTCATTCAATATATGATTTTTTTCAATTGCTTTAAGCATTTTTCTTATTCTCTACTTCCTTAGCCAAACTGACAGCAATCGTGTGATTTTGTGTTCGGTTAGTAGATTTAAATCCCAAAAAAAAGGTTGAATTAGAAAACCAATGAAGAGACCATTATGAATTTCTGAGTCAACCTTAGCTTTTTAAATTTCTTTCACTTTATTATCCAACGCAGAATCGCCAGATTCATCCTCACATCACTCACGATACTTCGCCAACGCCACCAATGACTCCTTCGGCCTCGGACCCATCATGACCCGTAATTCGAGGTTGCAGAGATTGAATCATTAGCCGTTTTCAAGGCAGCAGATCCCCACCCTTGATGGTGCTCTCCCCCCCTATATCAAGGATGGGGATCCCTCTGCCTTAAAAAAAATAAGGCAGAGGATCCGGTTTTCAAGCTCATAGCCATGATCGATCGAGCTTTGTCGAGCTGCTGACATGGCTGCACTGACTTCCAAGTTTCAAGCTTGTGGCCATGGCTACTCAAGTTTCGTTGAGCTTGAAATTTTTGTTCGAGCTTTCAAATATCGAATTTAGAGAACGAAAGAAGATGAACAGTAAGAGACTGCATAGCTGGCTCAGACACCTCGGTCATAAAAAAGATGAGAATGATTATGTGAACAAAAAAAGATGAGAATTATGTTTAGTAATGTAAATAATTCTGATTCTGATTTGTTCCCAGAATCATTTTTAGAGAATCAGAATCAGTTTTAGAGAAAAATCTGAACAAAAAAAAAGTTGGTCTTGGAAAAAAGAATCACTTTTGAGAATTACAAAACAGAATAAAATCTCATATCTCTCACTTTTCTCTTTTAGTTCTCTTGTCACTTTTCCCTCAATCTAATAAAAAAATATTATAATTTTTTAAAATCATAATTTTTTTTAGAAAATCCCTAAAAACAGAAGAAGCTTAGATTAGGCTAGTTCGACCTCATTTTCATAAATTTGGACAAAAAAATTTCGAGATTTCACAGTTTAAACTCTTTTGCAAAAAATATCGTAGAAGATGAGGACATCTAATATGCGAATGATAACATATATATTCGTAGCCACGTCACAAAATGTAACTATCTACATCTGAAACTGGTGTCAAACACCCACTTCGATTTAGGACAAAAGCTAGAAAATGATAGTGAATGACTTGTACTTCGTATCAAGGAGGATAATATATTTTTTTTGTCAGTAGATAATTTGGTTATTCGGCTGCTATGTTTGTATGTATTTTTGACAAAATAACATTTAAAGAAAAAAATGAGTTCTTCATATAGGAATTATCCCACGCTTCAATCGAACTTCAAACATCATATATTAAAATTTTTGTTTCATTTATGACAAGTTAAAAAAATAATATATTTTAAATTATTTTATTGTGCATTGGAAATAAATCTTCAATTTTGGATGAAATTTTACAAAGTAACTACATAGTTATTGACTTAAATGAAAAAAATTAGGAAGAGAAATAGTTTTTCGAAATGTGAATTTTGTGCAGTTATCAAATGCGTTTATATTTCATAAACAGAAATTTTAAGCAATTATAAAGTGGGTTCTAATTCTCTAAAACTCATCGAGGAACAGAATAAAAAAATTATTTTAATCAAAATCAATTTTTCGGAACAAAATGGTTACCATATGCTGTCTAAGTATCTGTAGGTTCCTTGTTAATGAAAGAAAGAAGAGAGGAAGAGTCTAAATATTGATCTTATTTTTTTTCTTCTATGTTTTTCAGAAAGTAATAACAAAAAGGCAAGTCAGAATTTTTACTAACCAAATTAAATGAAGTTAACGAAACACAATTTTATGAAATAATTGCACTTTTTAAAAATGTTAAATCTCAATTGTACTTTCATCATAAGTTTTACTACTTTTGATGTCTCTATTGTAAGATAAGTATTTGGGGTTGAAATGGGGTTGTGCTTTTTTCACTCTCTCTTTGGCTAATACACTCCCTGAAATAGTATTTTAACTATAATATCCCTTGTGAGCCTAATTTCATGTTTACTTTATTCTTTTTTTTTTTACTATTCTTCATTATCTCTCTTCTCTCTCTTTGCGTGTCCGTAGTAGTCTTCTTGGCCGCCTTCTACTCCCGCGCCTCCGAACCGAAGTTCCACTTGTCATGTCGTTCACTCTCTTTTGCACGTCGCTCCCCCTGGCAGCTTCGATCTGCCATCATCAAGACCTTCTTGACTATCGCCTACTCTGTTGCAAAGGGGCACAAAATGGGCGAGGCATCAATCGACCCTATTATATGCTTGAATGATTTTGAGGATGAAAATCCAACCGATGATGATGAACTTGAGAATTTGAGGAACTTGAGAGAGAGAGAGAGAGAGAGAGAGAGAGAGAGAGAGAGAGAGAGAGAGAGAGAGAGAGAGAGAGAGAGAGAGAGAGAGAGAGAGAGAGAGAGAGAGAGAGAGTGTGTGTGTGTGTGTGTGTGTGTGTGTGTGTGTGTGTGTGTGTGTGTGTGTCAGAAGCGTGTTAAATATGTTTTGAATTTTATGCATTCGGTTTGATTCATCACCCAACCCGACATATTTTTTGTACGGCCCAAAAGTGAAGAAAAAATTGAGATTTGGTTCATGACGCGGGGATGCGAACAGATCTCTATGGGGGGTTTGGGGGCAACGCCCCCGAGAAAATATTTTTGGGCTCTATTTATGCTGCGACTAGGGTTTATTTTGTTGTACGAAGGATTTTCATCATATGAGAGACTTGTGAGCCGTGTGTTTTTGTTCAGTCACTAAGACTGACTTCTTTGATTATAGTGAAATCTTGTTTTGCCTCACCCATGGACGTAGATCACATTGATCGAACCACGTAAATTTTTGTGTTCTGTGTTTGTTTTTTCGGATTTGTTATAACAAAGCGAAAAGCGAGGCCAATGAGATGGAGGACGTGCGTGTAAAAGTAGCAAGGAAGAAGCCGACGAACATGCAAAGAGATAGAAGAGAGAAATAATAAAGAAAGAGAAAAAAAAATGTAAACACACAATGGGACTTATTTTAAAATTTAATAATTGCCAATAGAAAGATATGATGCACTAAATGTGAGACCCATGAGGGCTGTTATAGTCAAAATACTATTTTAGAGAGTGTGTTAATAAAAAAAGGGAGTAAGAAAAGAGCGACCCTGGAATGTAATAACAAATGATAATATATCATTGTACATGTTATGAGTTTGATATTATTGAATTTTCATTTTTTTGGTTAGTAATAATGACATAAGTGCTAGATATTACCATCTTGTCTATCATATCCTTCGACACTTCAGCAAGGAGCATGAATGATGGGAACTTATACTTCAATTGGGCGAGATACCTCCACGTGTTGACACTTAGAATCCACAAATTAAAATTGAAAAGATGGGATCTTTAGGGTCAATCATAATGATAGCTTCCCCAGACAGAAGAAGATCACAAATTTCAAATTGGAAAACGGGTCGACAACGACATGACCTGCGAACCCCATCCCACCACTCAACTTTGACCAATCGAGTCGTCAGACAGCACCCCAACTTGAACCAAGATGGGAATTTTATTAATCAATCCTTGCTAATCTGGAAAGGGACATCCTAATGTGACCACACTAATGAAATGTCCCAGCATGCCACATTGATCTTTTTATGTCCATGTTCATTGGCCATTTACCCGACCAGGTTCGGGAAAAAAAAAAAAAAGGAGGAGAAGCAATGCCATTATTCTTTCTTTCTTTTTTGTTCTTTTTTATTTTTTCTTATATTTAAAAAATGCGCACACATTTGCATTTTGTTGTCGTTCAGATACAAAGAGAAAGCATAATGTGAAATTACTTAAGTGAGTTCATAAAATCTATTAAAAAGTCCGATCCAAAAACTTAAATTAATATATGGATAAAGATCAAATGTGTTGGAATATATAAATATTAAACCACGCCTTCTTCTAACAGCTTAAGCTTTTAGAGCAGTTAGCAAGTGATCCCACAAAATCTTTACAAAATGTTAGATAATAAAGAGCATATATGATCTGTTGTCAAGCGAAGTTGCATAATGTTTTTACAAAAAATCAAATTATTTTGACAACACTAATTTGAGAAGAAAACATGGCTGTTAATCCATATAGACATATGTTCGATTGGACTTTAGTGCCATCAACAATAATTCATCATTAACGCGATTATTGTGTGAAATAATGCGTGCACATGACATAAATAAGTTATATCTCCATGTAGGGTTTTGGTCGAGGGATCACAATATATTCTATGTATATAGGACCTTTAAAGAAGGGTATCATGCTAGGTGGTAGGTTGGTGCAATTTTGATTGAGGAAAAGTTGCAGGACGAGAGGTAAAATATGGGACAGCTCAAACTTTGCATATTGCGACCAAAAGGTGGTGCTACTTGTCGATAGATACATCACATGCGTTTGTATATTGATCTTGGGGGCATATATATGCACATGGACAAGAATTAATTGAAATTCTCTCTCATTGTCCCCTCTTAGATGGGTTTCTCATGAGACATGCAAAGACATAGCACTTGGTAAGTTTACATCTTTATAAAGGGAGGAGGTTTCCCATTCATTATGAAGGAACATTTTCATATTATTTAGAGACTGCATTGAACATTTATTCAAGTCCACAATTCACATCAAATAAATTAAAATTTAGAGGGCCACATTACACATTGTGTCAAATTTTAGGAAACATTTATGTCATTATTCCTTGCTGAGAAGACCTGACGGGGGTTTGTTATTCGGTATGTTGAGGTATAAAGTTAAGTGGACAACCATGTGCTGCAATATGGCGAAAGAGAAAGGCAATTGGGAACCTTATCTCTGTTGCAACAGATCCCCTAAACCTCGTTTAGGCTACATTTTCGTCTCTCTCTTCACATAGCTGCCACTTTCCTCAAGAATTTATCAGAGAAAGAAGATATAATCGTATGGGTCATAATGTAAGTTTTATTTACCTTGTTTTACAACTTTACGTTGTGCTTGTTTCTTGGAAGACGAATGATTTGGAAAATATTTTCATAAGAATTATCGCTTGATTTTATTAGCCAATGAAAAATGTCTCATTTTTTAAAATAATTTATATCTAAATATTTTCATGGATGAGGAGAATATTTTTCGTTCATTCATTTTTATAAGTGATATAGAGATCAATCATAGAAAAAAGTTTTTCGATCCATTCACCTTCCGCGAAATAAACGGAGGTATGGAATTGGGTTAATCTTCAGGTCTTTGAGCAAGAGGAGAGCAATCCAAGCTAAGAGTTTAGCAAATCACTTAGGCTCTGTTTGGCAATGTTCCTATTTCTTGTTTCTGTACCTTAGTGTTTCTGTTCCTGGATGATTTTTGAGAATCAGAACGCGTTTGGTAACTGCTAAATTTTTGTTCCAGGAATAGAAATGCGTTTAGTAACTGCATAAAATTTTTGTTCCCAATTTGCATTTAAATTAAATAATTAAATAATTATATTTGATGACAAAGAAAAGAGAAAATAATTAAATCAAATAGTGATTAAGAAAAAGAAACGAAAAAATAAAAAAGAGTTGCGAAAAAGAAAGTTAATCTTTTTTAGATTTAAAAATACCATCTTGAAGAGGAAATTGAAATAAAAATGTCAACTATATTTGTGTATTTTTCTGACCACGAATGATATTTTTCTATTTTTTTGGGTATTTTATAATTAAATAAATTTTAAAAATTTTAAAAATTTTAAAAATTATGAAAACTATTTTTAATTCAAAATTGGTTCTTAAGGCTCAGCCAAGGCTTTCAAAGTTGATATTACAATTTTTATGATTTTGTGCTATTTTTAAATTAATTTTTTAAAAAATAATTATAATTATAATTATAAATCATGTTTCAACAAGAACTGAAAGTATCGAGAAAAAATTCATAGAAGTATATCGTGGAAAACAGTAATTTGCAAAAGTGTTCCGGAACACAAAAATCAACTTTTTTTTGTTCTGAAAAGTGATCCAAAAATGTTTCGGAACACAGAATCAGAATAATAATTATTTGCATTACCAAACATGTTTTTGTTCTTTACTGTTCTCGGGAACAGAAATAGAAAAACATGAACAATGCCAAACAGGCCATTACTAGTAGTTGGAAAAGTTGCTGGGTGTGTCAGCTTTCTAAAAGTTGCTGAACCAAAGAAATGGTTGCCAAACAGAGTACAAATGCTGCGGCATCTCTTATGCTCGATTAAAATTGTTGCTGAAAGAACTGCACAAAACAGACACTTGCTTCGAGGCCTGAGCAACTGGATGAGTAACCTCAAAATAAGAGAAAGATGTGGACAATACGTCGTGCTAATGTCACGCGTGGAAACAAGCCAATTAATTCTTAAGCGATATTGGATAACAACTTCAGCATCCCCTCTCATGCACAAGACTATATATTTATTTGCTCTGATTTTCCTTCCAAATTTTCAAAGAGTCTGGATAAACAAAGCAACTGATTTCCGAAAATAAAAGATAGAGAAGGCGCGTCTCTTTTTCAAAAAAGGCATTATTATCTAATCTATCCTTTTTAACATTATAAACACAAGAATTGTTGGCATGCATATCACGCGAATAATGTAACCGGCCAATTTACATCACTTCAACTATATAATGGTATATGAAACATTTTCTCCATCTTAAGTCTTAATCTTTCTAACAAAATGCCAATGAGTGAAAACGATATGTAATTTAAATGGGGCGAAAACGTAAGTTTCCGAAAAGACTAATGAACCAATTAAGATATATTAGCTGTTCCGCATTACATCAATTATTCGATGCACGCTTTTTTTTTCTTTTTAAAACTCAACTTACATGTGTATCTTAACACCGTTAACGAACCATTTCCAAATATACTAGCTCACCCTACAATGCACGAAACACATGCAAAGGGAACTCAGGCATCTTTTACACACATTGGATGCATCAGCTCAAATTTGTGTGGTGGTCGAATAAACGAAATATTCTATTTGCAATGGCAAACGTGTGGTAAATCAAGATCCGAATGCAGACACTACTGCCCCCAAAAGAGATTCGCGTGGTGGGCATCGATTGGTCAGAGGATTGGAACGACTCGTCAAAAAGCAGCTCCATTTCAGCCTTTCGCAGGCGTAAATATTAACGGGCACAACAGCGAAAATGCTGTGAACCCGGGTCATAGGATGTTCATTCAAAAGTCAGATAATCTTGTGTGGTTATAGGGAAGAAAGCCAAGAACACTGAAGTGACGTCCTCGTCCCTCTTACGTGATAACCCATGTTTTAACGAGAAAGTTGTTAGAATATTCTGTTTTTAATATTCAATTGTGGGCTTTATTAATTGTTACTGTAATTATTATTTGGTCTAATAAGAAAGAGATATATTATTTCCTAATTCAAGTAGGATATGATGCTGGATAGTATGGGCCGAGATATCCTTATCCTTGATGAGGGGGTAGGGTTCATTCTCTATAAATAGTGCTTAAGTCCCTCATCTAAACCCTAATGTCCACATAACCTCACATATAGAAATCGTCAGAAACGACAGTGAGGGGCCGTCTCATTGAAGCCAGTGATCAAGGGGGTTCATAGAGGAGAAGCTCTTAAGCGTCGGATTCTCGCAATTCCGCATCAAGAACGATGAATCCAAAACAAGGTGCGTTAACTCTTTGACTCTATGGATGGAACAGGGATTTGTGTATATGTACGTGTGTATCTTGGGTCGCTGCATACAGGATTAAATACGCAGCTTACAAAAGTTACCTACTCGGTTCTAAATCTACTATGCGGATGTTAATTCGAGTCTAAAGTTTTTAGCTTTATCAATGTAGTCCTAAACTGTAGCGCGAATTCCAAAATAGCCATTTCGATCAATTTTCTGCAAAAAAATCGCTAATATGGCGGTATAGTCATCATCGACCGTCTTACGTGATAACCACAACGCTAGTGATTTCTAGCGTGTTGGAAAAATATTAGATAACATAACGAATAAGAATCTTTAGAATTCTATTTAAAAAAAGACGATAAAGTAAAAGTAATTATTTGAATCATGCAAGCACTATTCTTGAGGATAATTTCGCCCATCGGAGTAAGAAACTCGATGCGTAAGGACCTTTAACC
Organism: Rhodomyrtus psidioides; assembly: GCA_021437785.1. NCBI lineage: Eukaryota > Viridiplantae > Streptophyta > Magnoliopsida > Myrtales > Myrtaceae > Rhodomyrtus > Rhodomyrtus psidioides. Next base: position 4,710 of record JAILYB010000265.1, on the reverse strand, counting down.
GACTATCCTCCTAAGATACAACAGATCTTATTCTATACTCCACACTGAATATTAGAGAAGGAAAGGAAATTCTCTTAGCAATTCAATGTATTTTCAAGATCATCTCTTAAAGTTCATTTATATTCAAACAAATAGAGCCGTTAGAAATCATTATAGAGTCATTGAAGAATAATGAATGATTTAAGAAGAAATAAACCGCACATTACTAAATCGTTATATGACCGTTAGAAAGCTATTATATGATCATTAAAGAGTTGTTATGCGGCTATTGCAAAACCGTCACAAAGTCATGGCTTTCATGGTGGTTATAATAACTATCAAAAACCGTCATATTCAAATAATTCAAAACTGCTGAAATACCCAACATGGCAAACATTGACCGGGAGGGACTATATTATGATTCTTTTTTTTTTTGGTAAAAAACTAGATTATAATAATTTTAAAGGACTTGATCCCCCCCCCCCCCCCAAAAAAAAAATCCTAAGGCTTAGTATTAAATTGGCAATATTGAAAAGTTTAAGACTGAACTGGGAAAAAGTGTAAAAAAAGTCATAAACCTATTACATTATTGCCAATTCAGTCTTAAATATTCTTTTGGTGCCAATTCAATCCTAAATCTTTTGCATTCATGGTGCCAATTAAGTCCTAAACCTTTTATTACTATCAATTCAGTCCTAAACCTTTTGCATTGGTGCCAATTCAGTTCAAAATATGTTGTATTTATGCCAATTGAGTTAATTCAGCCAATTTTGGGCAAAAACTCATTGACGTGGACGTCGATTGTCCTACGTGGCATGGATGTCGCTGACTTGATATTTTTTAAAAATATCTATGTTAGTGCCTATAGCGCCAGCCATGCCACGTAGGACAATTGACATCAACGTCAGCGATTTTCAGTCAAAAATTGATCGAATTGACTCAATTGGCATAAATACAAAAGATTTATGACTAAATTGACACTAATACAAATAGGTTTAGGACTAAATTGACATCAATAAAAGGTTTACGACTGAATTGGCATCAATGCAAAATTTTCAGGACCGAATTGGTACAAAAAAAGGTTAATGATTGAATTGGCACTAATGCAACATGTTTAGAACTTTTTCAACACTTTTCCCACTGAATTGACATTCATGTAATATATTTAGGACAAAATTAGCATTCATACAGTAGGTTTAGGATTGGTTGGACAATTTCCTCACCTTTAAATAGCGAAGTATTAATTAACAACACATAATGTAAAATTTTAGTAAGAGATTCATGTTGAAAGAATACCCGTTAAGGTACTTCACATGGCTTGTGTATGGACTTATTTGCTCTTCATATGTATGTGACTTCTTTTCATTTATCGATTTAACCTTTTGGATTGGACATTCTATAGATGAGAAGCCTACCGATTGAGAATTTGCGTCACCACAACGAAACTAACCTAACGAAAAAATCTATCAATTAGACAAATTGAAGTGAATGAGTCTCCAAAGATGTTTGCTACACTGATTTTGCTAGTGCTATCTTGTCGATATGGACGTAGAAAAAAGAGAAATGTACGGGCGACGCCATTATATCGTGTTCCACCAATTAAAATGGAATTAAGCCTGACTATATTGCATTTCACCACAGAGAAAATTAATCATTGATTTTCTACTAATCACCTGCATGATAAAACTCCATTCTGCCCAATTAACTGTGTGATCAATCATCAAGCTGAGCGACTTAAAATATCGGCCCGACCACTGACCCGACCAGATAAATTTTGTAATGACTTGATTGGAAAATTTTATGTGATGGTATGCGGTGAAAGCGGCGGGTAAGGCTGGTTCGGTTGTTCAGATTTACTCATTTTTGGATTCAGTATGCATATCGCTCCTTAATATTAAGTGTGCAAGAGAGGTCAGATATGTTTCACGGGCTACCGTTGAGAGTTCTCTTTTTTTTTTTTTTCGTTGTAATTTTAATTTTACTGTTGTGGTTCTTCTCCTCCTTCGCCCGTGGACATCGAAAGGGTAGCCGAATCACATAAATTTCTGAGGGGGATATCTGTCAATTTAATCCTTTGATCAATTTTGACAAGAAATCACTGATGTGGCACGATCGGCACTGGCATTGCAATTTTTAATAGTATTTAATATTTTTGGAAATATTTTTTATTTTGGATGGAGGTATGGCGAGGAAGATGAAGAGAAGGAAAAAAAGAAAAGAAAGAAAAAATATCTATGTTTTTTTTTTTTACAAATGTTTATTAAAAAATTGTCACATTGGTATAAATGTAAAAGTTTAAAACTGAATTGGCGTAAATGTAAAAAAATTATGACTGCATTGGCAAAAAACGAAAGGTTTAGGAATGTATTGGGATAATTGCAATATGTCCAGGACTTTTTTTGGTAAGTTTCTTATTTCTAAGGTGTTCTACTAATCTTGATGTAACTGTTGTTTGGAGATGAAACAGAAGTACAATACCTTCTTTGAGGGAATTTTCAAAGGAGGAGCCATAATTTGAATCCATCATTATATTTAATTAGATTCACATTCACTAAAATACTTAGGACAATAAATTGTAGACCGATTATGATGTATCAATTTGTTCGTATTAGACTTCTTCCATCTAACACCGCACCACGTCTTACCTTCACAAATCTCCCTCACACGTATGAGCCACTTATGTTAAGCCGGCTCCCCCACTCAATCTAGTTATGGTTTAGCTCAAACATTACCTCAACTCGAATCTCCACCTTGAGCTAGCTAAGTTTTTGGTAAATGGTTGGCCAAAGAAACAACATCGGTGTTAAATATGTCTTGAATTTTATGCACTCGGTCTGGTTATCACCCAACCCGACATATTTTTTTTGTGTGGCACAAAAGTGGAGAAAAAATTGAGATTTGGTTCGTAACGCGGAGAGTTAGGCCGATAGATCTCTATGGGTGCCCCCGAGAAAATTTTTTTGGACTCTATTTATGCTGCGGCTAGGTTTTAGATGTATAGAGGATTCTCGGTATATGAGAGACTTGTGAGCCGTGTGCTTTTGTTCAGTCGATAAGACTAACTTTTGTAATCAGTACTTTATTATTATTATTATAGTGGAATCTTATTTTTACCTCGCTCGTGGACGTAGATCACCTTGATCTAACCATGTAAATCTTGTGTTATGTGTTTACTTTTCCGCATTTGTTTTCAACAATCGGCCTTCAGACTCTACGTAAATCTCCTTAGCTCCAGCAAAGTTTAGCGGGAAGCATGGGGTTGTCATTCGACACCTCGATTAGGGAGTCGAATCCAATGTTTTTTCCTTGAGACATTCACCACACGTTGATCCATAACCCGGTCTCTCCAAACCATCAACTCTGTGACAATTTGTTAGGAGGAGTAGGAGAAATGAAATACTTTCATTCAGGAAAATCACCAAGAGGGAACCAAATCTGAACCTGTCAACATAATCAGTCGGACTCAGGTTCACTCGAAAAGGAGAGTTAATGAGTTAAGGGCCAATCTCTAATGTTATACTTCACCTTAACACTTTTAAGATTACATTGTTCCTTTTTCTTTAATTAATACTGCCGTTTCAGAAAAGAAAAAGAAAAAGAAAAGAAATTAGAGATATTTTTGGCACAGAAGATACATGTGTGTGTGTTGGTGCACCTCCACGCCTTTCATCATTTAAAGCCCTCCACATGCATCTGCATGCCTTTCCCCTCCCTATTTTAACTTTTTTTTTTTTTGCCCCCCTTCACATGAAGATTTCATCAAATTATCATATCGACGTGAAATGAAATCCTCACCATCACGACACGCATGTGACATTCGATGCCGCCACGTACGTGCCGACATGGACTCAGAGGCTGCGGCTCCACGGTCGGGTCGGGTCCAGCACCAATCATGTGCCCTGTTTCAGACAACCACACTTGAGAGAGAGAGAGAGACTCTCTTCATTTATGAGTCGACATCCTTTCAATTGGTGCTCGTTCATCCAAGTCTCTCCCGAACCAACACTACATCTGAGACGTTCCTGCTGGCCAGATTTCATGTTTCTTGATGGTAAGTGTGCATCCGCCTCTTTAATGGGGTTTGACTGATTAGAGAAAATGACGGGAGTTATCGTACATCGAATCAAAAGGATCAAACAGAAATCAAGAAAAATAAGCGACGCGCAATTTACTCGAATTTATTCTAAAATAGGGCTATATCCTGCAAAAAGATTTCACTATGATGTTTAGGTTTACAGCCGTAACTAGTTACAATGATAAGCAAAAAACGAGTAAAATATATATACCTTAAATGGGCCAAAAACCTAAACCTATTTGAAACAATCTTTAATTTCACAACATACTGGTCAACTTAAAATAAAACCCAAACCCATTGTTGTTTCGGGAACCTACCCTCGAACCCCCACCCGCTCATCCCGAGAGGGGAAGCCGTCCGCTGACCGGGCAATGGAAGCCTTGCCCGCTGATCGGGCAGCGAGACACCTGTGTCGGGGGCCCGCATCTCGTGCACAGAGGTCACATATCGTCGGATAACACTTCAGTTTTCCTAAGCTCACGTGGGCGTGCCCAGTGTAAGAAAACAAGAATTCCCGAAGTATTCGATAACTCTAACAAAAGATAGAATGGTTTTGAAATTTAAAGTGATGAGAGAAGTTGTGATCAACCAGTGAAGATGAAGTGTGTGAGGGATCAAACCCCCGTGACATGTTTCCATAGGTCGAACAAGAATCT